>SJYV01041820.1:589203-700713 GCA_006410875.1 Neotragus pygmaeus
GGTTTTTCCAGTAGTCATGTATGGATGTGAGAGTTGGAGTATAAAGAAAACTGAACACCGAAGAATTGATGCTTTTGAACTGTGGTGTTGGAGAAGACTCTTGAGAGTCCCTTGGACTGCAAGGAGATCCAACCAGTCCATCCTAAAGGAGATCAGTCCTGGGTGTTCATTGGAAGGACTGATGTTGAAGCTGAAACTCCAATACTTTGGCCACCTGGTGTGAAAAGCTGACTCATTTGAAAAGACCCTGATGCTGGGAAAGATTGAGGGCAGGAGGAGAAGGGGACGACAGAGGATGAGATGGTTGGTTGGCATCACCGACTCGATGAACATGGGTTTGGATGGACTCCGGGAGTTGGTGATGAACAGGGAGGCCTGGCGTGCTGCGGTCCATGGGGTTGCAAAGAGTCAGACACAACTGAGCGACTGCATTGAACTGATACAGTAGAACCTTGTCACTTATGTGTTTTCTAACATGTCTTATGTGTTAGTATTTCTATTTATTCCAAACTCTTAATTTATCTAATTTGTCCCTCCTCCTCCTTCCGTTTTGGTAACCATAAGTTTGTTTCCTAAGTCTGTGAGTCTGCTTCTGTTTTTCAAATAAGTTCATTTGTATCAATTTTTTGTTTGTTTTTAGATTCCACATATAAGTGATATCATAGGACATCTGTCTTTCTCAGTCTGACATTTCATGGAGTGTGATCATCTCTAGGTCCATCCATTTTTGTTGCAAATGGCATTATTTCCTTCTATTTTATGGTACTGTGTATGTATGTACCACTTCAGCTAGTCTATTACTAACTCTCAATTATGAGCAGTAGTTCCTGGACAAATGATTATTGAGAAATACTGACAGGGAAAAGTACTCCTACCTGGCAGATAATGTTATTTTAGCTTATAACTCTCAAGATGCTATTTCAGATGTATGTCGTGATTTTGCAGGATGGCTTTGAGTTACCTCATGGTGTTACCAATAATTCTAAAATCCTCAACAACAACAAAAATATATTTTTGTTTGAATTCTGTAACATGTCATGTAACTGGATTTCTTTCAGTTAGGATGTGAAACTGTAGTAGAGGACATTGTCTCAGCATCGTGGGTGTGCAGGTAAGGCTCACGGCTACAAAGTTCCTGACTGGGCCCTGCACAAGAGGAGAGGTTTGATAACTTGGGGTGGACAGAGCTTGGAACTACCATTAGGAGAGCTTATTCCACAGAAAAAGAGAAACTTGGGAATAAAGTGGGAGGGGGGCAGTTATCCTAAGTGGGAAGTTAACAGAAAAGGTTCCAGGTTGAAAGATTGATCTCCCAATTCGAATGCTCATCAGAATCCCTTGGGGCTTTTTTACAACTATAGATTCCCAGGTCTTCTTCCTTACCGGTTTTATTCAGTGAGTCCAGGTTGAGGCCAAGGAGTATGCATTTTCAGCAGAACTCCCCAGTGATCTTTTTCTACTCAAGGAAGATGTAGGTAGACCCTGGATTTGAAGGTGTTGCCTCTCAAACTGAAAAAGCAACTTGACAAAGCCAGGTCTCAGAGAGAGGGGTCTGCCCAAAAGGCAGGAACCAAGACAATGTGAACCTGTTAGAAAACAGGAATTGGCCAACAGCAGTTGTAGTCCATATTTCATGATCTCAGAAATAGCTGAGTCTGCAGTTCCCTGTTCTCAAGCTAGATGAGTGGTCTGTGTGCTCCAGGCCGTCGCAGCACCCGCCTTATTATCAAGGTACTCCGCTGAACCATTCCCTTTGAGCTCCCCATCACCCAAGTCCCAGGCTGGGTTTTCCCTGGTCTCTCCCTTCTCAGGGACTGACAGTCTGCAAGGGCTGCTCCTTACCCTCCCTCTCTCTTTCATTCAAGTCTCAGCTCCACAGACTTCCTCTGGATCAAATGACTACATTTCCCTGTCTCGGGTCCTCCTGGAGACCTGCCTCTGGGCCTCCTGTGGGGAAGCCAGAGGCTTGAGCTTGTCTGGGATGACAGAAGCTTAATCTCCATCCTCATCCTGACCACACCCACAAGCAGCTAATCCCTCTGTAGGTGTGAGGACCACCAGCCTGGAAAATGCCCAGGTTTAGTGCTGACTAGTGTGCCCAGGAAGGGAACTGGCTGCTTCGGGAAGCAGTTAAACCCAGATAATCCCAGAAGTAAACAACGAAATGGCTGAAATCCTGTAGAGTGATAACAAAGCAGCTACTGTTTATTCAGCTCGTCCTCTGCTGTCCCTTTCACATACATTATTTCATTTGTATCTCAGAGTAATCCTTTGAGATGGTTGCTATATACCCATTTTCTAAATGAGGATAGAAACACAACACAGCTAAGTAACTTGCTACTGTCACACAGCCAGTAAATAATTTTTTTAAGACTGAAGTCTAATGGACATAAAAAACACTGTACTGTGCTACTTAATAGACTATCACAAATGTAAATTCGTCTGTACTACCATCACCCAAAACAAGAGCTAGAATATTACTGGCATCAGAAAAATCCCTCCACGCCCTCCCTCTCTAATAGTCACCTCTTCCCCAGTGATAACCATTTTTGTCACCAAACATTAGATTGCTGGCCTGTTGATTTTGTAAAACTGTGATTGTACATCATGCATTCTTTATATCTGGCTTCCCCTCTGCCCCCCCGCCCCACTCAGAATTTTGTCTGCAAATTTGATATAATGTTAAGGCTACAAGTAGTTTTCTCATTTTTAATGCTTTATGAGTTTCCCTAGTATTAATCTACCATAATTTATTTATACATTCATCTGCTGCTGGTCTTTGGATAGATTTTAATTTGGGCTTATTACAACGAATACTCGTCGGAACGTTCTTGTATATGTTTTTTGGTGTATACATTTCCATGGGATATGTACCAAGGAATGGAATTGCTGGCTCATAAGGTGTGCTTATGTTCAGCTTTAGCAGAGGTTGATAAATAGTTTTGTATTGTGCCTGTATCAGTTCATACTTCTAACAAATTCTGGTGAGAGTCGGGGGGTGAGTGGGGAGGTACCATATTCTCACCAACAATTGATAATGCTGGTCTTTTTTATTTTTGCCATTCTGGTGAATGTATTTTAGCTTGTATTTCCCTGATGACTAATAAAATTGAATATTTTTTCAAATATTAGTGGTCATTTGAGTACCTATTGTCTTGTTTGAGTCTTTTGCTCATTTTTCTGTTGGGTTGTGTGTCTTTCTTAATGATATGTAGGAGTTTTTGGTATTTTCTGAATATGAGTCCTTTGTCAGTCAAATGAACTGCAAATAGTTTTTTCTCTGTGGGTTTCCTCTCACTTTTTTTTTTTTTTTGATGACAAGAAGGTCCAGATTTTAATGTAGTCTAATTTCTTAACGTTTCCTTTTTGGATTCTACTTTCTGTTTCTGTTACATAAAAAAATACAGATGACATGATTATATATGTAGAAAATACAAAATAATCTGTAAAAAAAAAAAAGGCCAGAATTAACAAATAAATCAAGCAAAATTGGTGTTTTTAATCCAACAACATTGCTTGATTTATTTATTAATTCTGACAGTTTTTCTACAAACTATTTTGTGGTTTTTACATATATAATCTTATGGTCTATAAATGATGTCAGTTTAATTAATATTTTTTCTAATTGTTAAAATTTTATTTCTTTGTCCTGCTTTATTGCAAAGGCTAGGACTCCCAGTATAATTATGAATAGGAATTAAAGATAGGAATCATCCTTCTTTTATTCTCAGTATTGGGGAAAAGTATTAATACTTGAACATTAAGCATGATATTTACTAGAGATATTTTTGTAGCTACTCCATCATATTAAGCTATTGCCCTTCTATTCCTAGTTTCTTAAGACAGTTCTTTTTTCCCTTTTATTATCACTAGGGGTTTCATTTTATCAAATGATTTTTTTTCTGAATCGAGTTGATAAATTATTTTCTGTTTCATTTTGTTGATTACAAATTAACATTAATTGATTTTTGAACATTGAGATGATCTTTCATTTCTGAAATAAAGCCTATCTTGTTGTGATGTATTATTTTTTCATATATTGGAGGATCCAGTTTGATAATATTTTGTTTATTATTAGCACCCATGTTCAGGAGAATGAGATGGCCCCAAATTTTCTTTCCCTGTCAGATTTTGACATTCAGGTAATATTATTCTCAAAAATGAGTTGAGAAGCCACTCGTTTTCTATTCTTTGGAATAGTTTGTGTAAGATTAATGTTATTTCATCCTCAAGTGTTTGGAAGACTTCACTGGTGAAGCCATCTGGTCCTGGAGTTTTCCTTGTAGAAAGATTTTTCATTGTGGATTTCATTTATTTAATAGATATAAGGCAGTGAACTGGTTCAGAACAGCCTCTTATTTAATAGGTGTAGGTTATATTGTGGTGTCTTCTTTTTCATTCCTGATATTGATTATTTGAGCCTCATTCTTTTTTTAAAGAAATCAGTCCTATCGGGAGCTTATCAACTTTATTAGTCCTTTTTAAAATAAAATTTTTGACTTTGTGGATTTTGTTTTATCATTGTTTTCTACTTCATTAATTCCTGCTGTTGACTATTTCCACCCTTGTATTATTTTAGGATTTAATTTGTTGTTCTTTTACTAAAATCTTAATATAGAAACTTGGTTCATTGTTTCTTCATCCATTCTTCTCTAATGCATTTAAGACTACAGATTTCTCTTGAGGGCACTTTGGGTACATCCCATGAGTTTTGATATGTTTTAGTTTTATTATCTTTTCATTAAAATAGTTTCTCATTTCCATTCATGATTTCTTTGTTGACTGGTGGATTATTCAGAAATGTATTGCTTTGCTTTACATCACACTGATTCAATCAAGGACTGAGTTTTTGAAAGATGATTCGAACTTTCTGCAGGCTGGTTTCTTTCTGGATTGTGCTTTTTCAAGGAGTCTCAGCTGCAAGTCTGGGGTTTTCAACCCAGACCTCCCCTCTTGTGGGACCCTGAATTCCTTTTTTTGGTCACCCCAGCCCCATAGATTCCTAGAACTGCTCAACTTTTCAGATATTGCTTAGGAATTGACAAATCCCAAGGGAAAAAGTGGCTGAGACTCCTCTCCCAGATCATGCATTCTTTTTGGGATCTTGGCTCCTTAGTTTGTAATGCCCTGGTGATTTTTCGGTGGCTTGATGTAGATTGGAAAAAAAAAATGTGTCTTGTCCATGTTTTCCAGTATTTTCTGGAAGAGGATAGTCTGTGATGAGTCAGCCTGCCATTATCACCAGAAAAATGCGCTGGAGGCAGGATTTGGGTGTTGGTCCCCACGTGCCCAGATCCGGAGCTGAGGCTGCCTCCTGGCAGCTGGAGGAGCTGGGGGAGAGGGCAAATGTGGAGTTCAAAGGCAATGTTAAGCCATCCTTGCTGTCCAGCTCTCTCCTTTTTCTTCCTCATTACTATTGATCTAGTCCTTTGGATTAAGTGTTGCCATTTATTGAACATCAGTTTTTATTATTTTTTTATTGAAGGATACTTGCTTTATAGAATTCTGTTGTTTTCTGTCAAACCACAACATGAATCAGCCATAGGTATACATATATCCTCTCCCTTGTGAACCTCACTCCCATCTCCCTCCTCATCCCACCCCTCTAGGTTGATTCAGAGTTTCCTGAGCCATATAGCAAATTCCCATTGGCTCTCTATTTTACATATGGTAATGTAAGTTTCCATGTTATTCTTTCCATACCTCTCACGCTCTCCTCCCCTCTCCCCATGTCTCTTCTCTATGTCTGTTTCTTCACTGCTGCCCTGTAAGTAAATTCTTCAGTACCATTTTTCTAGATTCTGTATATATGCATTAGAATACGATATTTATCTTTCTCTTTCTGACTTACTTCACTCTGTATAATAGGTTCTGTGTTCATCCACCGCATTAGAACTGACTCAAAGGCTGAGTAATAGTCCATTGTGTATATGTACCACAACTTCTTTATTCATTCATCTGTCAGTGAACATCTAGGTTGCTTCCATGTTCTAGCTATTGTAAATAGTGCTGCAATGAACAATAGGTTACATGTGTCTTTTTCAATTTTGGTTTCCTCAGGGTATATGCCCTGGGGTGGGAATGAACATCAGTTTTAAAATGTGCTAAATACAAAGTTTCTAATGTCTTAACAGAATTAATCTTTTCTGGTTACTTCCTTTCTGATGTTTGTTCACAGGGTCTCTGCTATGTCTTTCCAACACTCTTGCTTTCCTGGCCTGAAATCAATATGGAAAGGAAACCAAAGCAGAATTAAATTGTCCTCGAAATTTTTGTCTCCCTTGGTAGACTTGGCTGGCCTTTGAGTGGAATCTTCTGTATGGGTCCAGAAGTCACTGTTCTTAAGGATTTCCCACAGGGTTTCTTTTCTATCAATGTGAATGCCGGGACTGACCACATCTCCCTTTTTCCTTTGGCTGCCAGGAAGCCCAGAATGTAGAGTGAAACTTATGGTTCAAGGCTAGCAGCTGCATCAGTGCACTGAGACGGAACATGACTTTTCCCCTCTGGCTGCACTTTCACCTCTTATTTCTTTTTTCCCTTGCTCTGAATTTTCTTTATTTCTCTATATTTGTCACATGATTGTTTCTTTCAATGTGTCTTTATATGAAACTTGAGTTACTTCAGTTCTGTCAATCTCTTCTGTCAAACTTTGAGTCTTGGTTTGTGTTTAAAATTTTTCCCATATGGAGACATTGGGAAGAGAGTGGAATGGATTTTAGAGAAATAAAGATGTGGGCAGGACTGCAATTTCTAGAATTTATGGTGATTTTTTGTGACTTTTTGCCATGTATATTTTAAGAGCTTTCAATGTATCTATTGCTTTATAGGAAAGATACTTTAAAAAAAATATTTACTTATTTGGTTGTGTGGGTCTTAGGGCTTCTCCAGTGGCTCAGCAATAAAGAATCTACTTACAATGTGGGAGCTGCAGGAGAAGTGGGCTTGATGTCTGAGTCGGGAAGATCCCCGGGTGGAGGGCAGGGCAACCCACTCCAGTATTCTTGCCTGGAGAATCCCATGGACAGAGGAGCCTGGCTGGCTACAGTCCTGGTCGCAAGAAGTCGGACAGGACTGAAGCAACTTAGCAAGCCACAGCATGGCCGGGTCTTAACTGCAGCACTTGGGATTTTCAATCATCACTGTGATACGAGGGGTCTTTTGGGCTTCCCCAGTGATAAAGAATCCACCTGCAATGCAGGAGATACAGGAGACTTAGTTTCAATCCCTGGGTTGGGAAGTTCCCCCAGAGGAGGAAATGGCAACCCACTTCAGTATTCTTAAGTAGAAAATTCTATGGACACAGGAGTCTGGTGGATTTTAGCCCATGGGGTTGCAAAGAGTCAGACATGATTGATGCGACTGAGCATGCACTTGAGGGATCTTTAGTTGAAGCACATGAGATCTAGTTCCCCTACTGGGGATTGAACCCAGAGCCCCTGCCTTGGGAGCTCGGAGTCTTAGCCAGTGGACCAGGGAAGTCCCTGGAAAGACAATTTCCAAAATTAAAATGAATACATTACATTCTTTCATCAACCAGTAGTACAAGTAGATGACAAATCTGGCTACCCTGTCCACTGAGCATGAAAATTTCAAAATCAATTTTTCAAGTACATGGTCAAATGAAAGAATTTACCCATCAGAAGCAGAAACTATAATGGTATTCCTCATTTTTACAATAGAACAATCTGGAAATAAGTTTTTCCTTTTCCCCAAATAACACATTCATGTAACTAAAATGTAACTAATGTAATTATAGGGACTAATCCATTGCATTTGCTTGGTACCGGAATATTTATTGTATTTTCTATTTTTTTGGATAGACATGACCATCTACAGAAAAGGTCAGAAAAATACTATCCGCTTTTCTTTTCTAACCATTACTGTTGTTGCATTTATGATTATTAATGATAGTGATGTCGTCATATTGGAGCAGGGGTGATGCAATGACCTCTCTGGCAGTCAGTCCACAGGCGTGCCACCAGGCACCCAGTAAGGGCTGAAGAAATAGTTGGTAATCTGAGTTCTGGTGTCTTAATGCCTGTCCTGCAATGTGGTCAGCATTCTGCTTTCTCAAGGAGAAGGCAGTTCTCTGCACACGTTTCCTCAGCTGATGCTTTTAAATTTCATCTGTACTGACCTTTGTTATTGAGTTCAATGTCTTCGCGAGTCCCCCCAGGGGCTGGCCAGAGCAGGCTCTGTGCAAGATGCTTTCTGTGTGTCATCTCCCAGCCATGGAGCTCCACGCAGCTGCCTGGACCCCAGGCTCAGCCCAGCCCCTTCTTACTGTGTGGTCTTAAAGCAGGTCACCTCTCCGTACCTCTCTCGGTCAAACCCAGATAATAATACTTCCCAAATAAAGAAAGGGTTTTCTTTAAGCCCTTTGAGCTCCTCGGATGGACTGTACCATGGAAATGCCCAGTGCGGCCTGGGGATGGGTTGCTGCCACCATGTGATTAGGTAATTTGAGATGATGCTCATTACCCTTTGTCTGGACTGAATGCAAGGCTGCACAAAGCGCTGAGAAATCTCCGTTACACCGAAACCCCGCCGTAAACTGGGATTGTCTTACACTCTCATAAAGCACATCAGAAAAGAGCAGCCGTGTCAACTAACCCAGTCCTCAATTCACACTCTCATTTGATTTCTTCTGCTGAGTACAAGACCAGTAAGAAAGACGTGACCCAGTTACAGGTGGCAGTGGCGAGAGCAAAACCGATGCTCCCAGCCCGCTGAGCTGGGGGAAGGGCAGCTTCGGAGGAGGAGGCAAGCCAGACTGGGCAGGGCTGGGCCTTTTCCTTTGCTTTTTCAATAGCAATCCTATAGGCAACTCCTACAAGGTGCTGAGAACTATGTTAGGTATGTCCTTCTATTCTAAAACCTCCAGACAACTGTATTAAAACCTATTAATATTCTAAAGACAAAAACAAACAAAAACCCATCCACTCAACTTTATGTATTTTTCATCATATTTGGGTCCAGAAGCCTAAGCCTGAAATTTTGGCCTGGGGCCTCCTCGCTGATCCCGAGGCTTTGAGACCACACAGCTTGGGTCTGCAAACTGCAAAGGGGAGGCTTACTTTTCTCATTCTGAGCCAGCCCTCCATAAGTGTCCCTGCAGCCAGATGCAGCCTCCCTCCTCACACAGCCTTGGCTGGATCTCTCTGAGCCTGACAAACTTTTACCCAGAACCCTCTGATCCTGGTTTGACTAATGAAATTCAGATCCCACTGGGATCACTCATCTGGCTGCTGTTTTGCAGGCCATCAAAGGTACAGTCTTATGTTTTCTTTTGAGCTGGTTATGAACCGGGTAAGAGCAGGGTTGGGAGAAGGGGTTGTAAGGGACCCTGGAATCAGAGAAGATGACGCAAGTATCTTTCTGGCTTGGGATTCTCTAGGCACATTTAGGCAAGTACGTGCGTGTGCTCAGTCGTGTCTGACTCTTTGCGACCCCATGGATTGGAGCCCACCAGGCTCCTCTGTCCATGGGATTTTCCAGGCAAGAATACTAGAGTGGGCTGCCATTTCCTTCTTCAGGTGATCTTCCCAACCCAGGGATCAAACTTGCCTCTCTTACATCTCCTGCATTGAAAGTGGATTCTCTACCGACAAGCCTCCGGGGAAGCCTTAGGCAAGTATGGTATGCTTGAAAAGAGGGGTACAGATTGCTGAGGCATTGCTCTTGAAGAAAGAAAGGGGAGGTCCCCTAGGATGGTCTACTGGTGTCGGACCCCCTGTGGCCCCCAGAAGCAGGAGCCCCAGAGTTCCCAGGTGAGAAGACATCTTTCCTGAGTGGTGAGGAATCTACTGTGTCAAGTGTTGGGACGCTTAGTTGAACTGACACTGTATTGCAGTGTGTGTATGTGTCTGTGATCCGTTGTTATGGAAACCATGGAAAGAAGAGAAGCAAAACACTTCGGATGGGCACGACACTCCTCTGGAGTCTGTGTGCTGATTGGCTGGGCCCTCCAGATGAGGTTGCATGTTATTCAGGAAACTGTTGTTGCCCAGAGAGCCCTGGGCTGACTTGCTCCCTTTGGAGCTGATGTTTAGGGAAGGGTGAAAGCAGCTGGTTTATGGAAGCATCAAACAATGTGAGCTGTGGAACCCTCCAAATCCCAAATGTTCCTTGCCAAGAGCAAGGAAATCTAGGTTTCCAACTCATCTGTGTTTAAAAAGCAATTTCACTTAAATGGCTTATTCCTCTGACTTCTAATCCTTGGGAAGCTGTAAATTGCAGGCAATAAAGAGGGCTCCTCCAGATTCATTCAGTAAGTGTGCTACGAGCTAGACATGGGGCTGACATAGCTTGCCATCAGGGTGTGATAGACCAAAGTCAGATATCTGATCCCCTGCAAAGAAACCAATGTGCAGGTGTGGGCCTCTGCAATCCACTGGTAAAGGTCTCAAGGCACATAACTTTGCAACTTTCTATTTCTAACTGAGCTGGCATTGTTTGTTACCCAGGATGCATCATTGCTGTGCGGGGCCTGGGACTGTGTGGCATTTTATCTTACCATCTTTGAGGAAGCTGCAGAGGCTCCGTCTGTAAATGTTTCTTGAAGGAATGCTTCAATGAATGAATGAACGGGCTCATTGTGTTGGTCATTAGACAATGCAGTAGTTTCCTCCCAGCCCCACTGTTTCCACAGGGAGCCTCTGCAGATTCCTCGCAAAGAACGTGGGGCTGAAAGAGGCTTATCATGTCGACCTCTATCAGCCTGTGTCTTGTCCAGACTCTAGGAGTTCTGTGAGAGAGCAGCGGGGAGAAAAGGGTGGAAAGGAAAAAAAAAAAAACAAAAAACCCACTGTAGGAAGATTCTGCTGCCTCCAGACCTTAGGAAAACCGCTGGTCTAATTCATTCGCTATGGTGACTGTTTCATCTGCAGGCCTGGCGCTGCCTGTTGTAGCTCAGTCCATGAGGCCTCCCTTTCAAGTAAGCCCGCTACTTGGCGCTCCTGACTGACAATATGGGGGGCAGATGTGGCACCCTCTTGGAGCACACTTGGTGGTGGGCCACAAAATCCAAAGGCAAACCCTCACAAAATCTAACCAATGTATTTTTTTTTTCTTTTTCAGATTTCCAGATCCAAGTGCCCATCTGGTTCCCTCCTTAGGATTCTAAGACATCCGGGCGCCTGCGCTGGAAGAGACTTGCTGATGCTGAGTGCCTGCTATACCCTTGAGTTGTGCTAAGCCCTTTCCCGGATGCTGTCTCATAGAATCCCTCACAAAACCCTGCTAGGGTGGAATTATTATTATTCCTCTTATAAAAACGGGAAAACAGAAGCTCACAGAGGCTGAGTTACTTGGCCACAGTCACAGAGATGGGAAGTGGCGGTTCCTGAATTTGTATCAGGACAGTGACGTCACCGAGGGATGGTTTGGGAGGGTTTCCGTCCAGCTATCATCCAAAACCCTCCCCGGCACAAACAAACACATGATCTAAGTGATGAGCATGCAGGGGACAAAATCAAACTTTGATATGTCTTGCCTTGCCAGCCACCTCCCTTTCAATGAGACTGCTCCCCAAGCCCTATCTAGAGTCCACGCTGAATTAAGATCTGTCTGGCTCCAAACCCATCTTCTTCCCAACATAACAAGGATGCCAGATCTTTTAGATTCCTACCAAGAAGGCTTTTGTTTTCTTGAAAACTTTACCTGGAAGAGCCAATCGATCAGTGGAGGATTCTCCTAATGGAGCCTGGTTCCCACATTTCACCAGCTTGCCCATTAAATGCTTCCCAGGGTACCTGATACATTGCTTCCTGGTGGGTTAGCATCACTGGTGTGAGAAAGCACCCAGCTAATGGTGTGGATTAGAGTTTCAATTTTCTTTGAAACATCCACTGGCCAAAATTAGTTGCAACTAATTTTACGTCAGTCTCGAAATGTAGACGCCAGGGATATTTCATGTGGCTGTCCAACCCACCCTGCGTGTGTGAAATGGACCCAGGATTAAGGTCAGCCATGATCTTGTATTCCAGAAGGAAATTAGTTTTCAGAGACGAAATATTCACAAGTGAACATCGTGTTCCAGATCTGCTGGAAAATACAGAAACAAGCTAAGATTCCAGGATTTCAGAACTGTTAACAGGTAGAAATGTTTCTACCACCTCTGTTTCTTCCTCCAGGGAGGTTCTACCCAAGATTGCTGATAAATGACACTCAGCTCTCCTTATAAACTGCACAGCGTTTGTACACGTGGAACTCTACTTTGACCCACAAGTATTATTGTTCCATTTTATAGATGAGAAATTGGAGGCACCAGGAGAATAAAGCCAGTAAGTCATAGACGTGACAGGCTCAGATCCGCAGATGTCACACCCAGCTCTCTTTCCATCAAACGCGAAGTCATTTATTTTACCACCCAGGTTCCCCCTGAAAGGACAAAGGGTAGATGTGATTTTTGCAGAGCCTCGTTAGTTTCATGGTCCTGGAAGGCTGCCTTTGTCTGACCAGACCTGGTGCTTCAGAGTTTAGCTTGGCAATCAGATACCACCCCTCTCTCTAGGTGTGAGCACAGTTTCTAGAGGAAAGGCAGCAATTTCTAGGGACTTGTGTGCCAGGTCATCTGAAGGTACCTGGTCAACTGCTGTTCGATGGGGCTGAGGGAGGAGGAGAAGAGAGAGCTGGTGCCTGGACTGAGCGATTATCTTCGTCAGCTTTTGAATTACCAGCATCCTCAATCATCCATTGGTCCAACAGAGAAGGTGGCAGTCTGTGAGTTGCCATTGAGCAAGTGGGGAGCCTCCCTGACCAGCTGGCTTTCTGCTGAAGCTGTGAGCTACTTGGAGCATCATCTCAGGAGGCATCAGTGCAGCCAGGGAGCTTCCCGAGCCACCCAGTAGGCTGCTCTCAATGTGGACCCACTCCGGGTAGGGGCCTCTCCGGGGCTGGTGGCTCCTAGGACAGGAGCTGAATTAGGCTGCATGCTGGGTAGGGCAGGGTTCGTCTCCTCTCTGCATGCCAGTCTTGACCAGCTGAGAGACAGGGTGCGGTCTGCCATCTCAGGGGCTGGCCGCAGGGAGCTATCTGAAGGTAAGCAGTAACCCCAGGTGCAGAGACTCCCCAAGGTTGTGAGAGGCCCCCGCTCCCTGCACTTTTGACTGCTCAGGCAGAGACCCCTGGAGACTCTCTTCTTTGCCTACAGCTCTAGCTGTAGAGCTAGACTAGCACCTCAGACTAGCACCCCTTCCTCCTCCCAGCCCACCGTGTGCTCTTCTGATTTCAAAACACTTTCACTTCCAGGACTCCATGTGCAATGAGTGCTCAAATATCCCACGAATCAATGAGCCAGTAACTGAGATCATACCCATACACTTTTGTGGCTTGGGTACGATTATCTTCATTTTTCTGAGGCAGATGGCGGGCTCCTGATCTTACAGGCTGCAAGTTGCAGATAGGAATCAAACTGAGATTTCTGCTTTCTAATTACACTGCGCTTCCCCCAACCCGCCCTCAACTGCCGTCTACCAGGTATCAGCTCAAAGTCTCGTTGGCTCTGAAAGGACAAGGTGCATTCTTGGCCATCCTGCCCGTGATGTCCTCAAGTCAGGATACACAGTAGATTCCGAGAGGCTGGTGAAATAGCCTCAGGAAATGGCAGGGATTCCCAGGAACGCTCCTGGTGGGTCCTGTGAGAGTGAAGCCTGGCTCGGCTCATCGGAGCTGGGATAGGTCAGCAGCTAAAGGCAGGGGGCTGGCTGTAGCACCGGCTGCAGGCTGCCAGAGGCACATCTAGGGACCTGGAATTTTCCCTGGGTGTTATCTAGAACCATTCCAGGGGCTCCAGGCGAGCTCTTAGGAAGTGCCGTGCTCTTTAGGGTGGGACTCAACGTCTGGATCAGCATCCCTCCGTTGTTCCTTGCCACCCCTCTTCTGTTTGCAGTTGGAAACCCTGCCACAGCTCACTGCAAGCCCCACTTCTGTGCCCAGTGGGGCAGGGGGAGAGGGTGGGGGTGGCTTGCTTTCCCAACTCTTGTGCGATTCATTTGGGTGGAGCAAGAGGGTCTTGGCAGGTCCTCTCCATGGTGGAGAGAAAGTCTTTGCTGGGAGGAAAGCCAGTTTAGAAACCTGACCCGTCTTGTTCACCGGTCCTTCCCCTCTGCCAAAGGGAGTCTGTTGACATCTTTAGATTCCTCTTTCTTTGCTTTGCAAGATGTCCTGTTTTTATTCAGCTCTGTGTCCAGATCCGGTGCATGGGCCCGGGAGTCAGCAGTGTTCCCACCACGGGTCAGTCTAAGTGTTCAAAGCCCAGCATCATCACATGTGAACTTTTGTTTAACCTGCCTCAGTTTCCTCATTGTAAAACGGGGGTAAGGACAGCATGGAGCTTGTTAGGTTGTCGCAAGGATTAAATGAGTTAGCTCACATGAAGCTCTTAAAACACTGCCTGAGGGATTTCCTGGTGTGCCTGTGGTTTAGACTTCACCTTCCAATGCAGGGGCTGCAGGTTCAGTTCCTGGTGGGGGAACCAAGATCCCCCATGCCTCATGGCCAAGAAAACCAGAACACAAGACAGAAACAATGTTATAACAAGTTGACTAAAGACTGAAAAATGGTCTACATCAAAAACTAGAAAAACCCTGCCATCCCACTTACTCTGACCAGCTTGGCTTCTGTTTTGGTTGGTGTCCATTTGCATGATTATTTGACGTTTGAAATTGTCAGATTTCCTGACAGCCAGGCAGCCCTTTCACCTGTAGGATATATGTTCTGTGCCTTTTCCTCTTTCTGGAACTGAGTGATGTCCCCCAAGTTTGCCCTCCCCAGGTGAACGTAGCATCTTAACTGCCCGCTAGAGAGAGGCGTTTAGGAAACTGATTCCTGAGACCCTCACAGACACCTGTGGTTTGCTATTGCCTGCAGGAGTAGATGTAGTCACCTGCTGGTTGTCTCAGGCTGTCTCGTGGCTCCCTGCAGCCATCCTGTGCGCTGCCTACGTGGAAGGTCGGCGTGCCCACTGCCCTGCATGGGAGGTTTCCCGGGGAAATCCAGAGCTCCCTGGCTTCCCCACTCTTTTTGGTGTCACGCGCAGCCACTGCTGGCGAGTCAGTCCCTGGAGCCTGCGCTCAGTTGTCCCCGGCCCCTCATCCAGACCAAGGTGGGCTGTCCTTTATTTTATTTATTTTTGAGTATGCGGTGTGGCATCTGGGATCTTAGTTCCCTGACGAGGGATTAAACCCGTGCCCCCCCGCAGGGGAAGTGTGGAGTCTTAACTGCTGGACCACCAGTGAAGTCCCTGGGCCTTTCTTTAAAGAACAACCAGAACTGCCTGTGTGCCAGGCTAGTGCTGGGGAGACCCAGGTGACTTGAACGACGATCAGGCAGCCAGGCAATTGAAAGACGTCAAAGGCAATTTTGTGAATGCAGCCGGCTGGTGCTCAGCTATACAACATGGAACCAGCTTATTTGCTGTTAGCTTTCATCCAAACAAAGAGGCTGGAAAGGCACTCCCCTGACACATAACCCCCAGATGCCCTTGCGACAGTGGCAGCCTCTCTCACGGATCACCAGCGCTGACCTCTCCACGACATAGGCACCTCCCTTCTGGGTGCTCCATCTGTGAGCGTGGATCCCTCTGTCCTGCCTGCTGCTGGTCCTGGGGTATGAAAGACCCCTGGGAGAGACAGGCTCCAGGAGACATGGATATTGCCCTGTGCTATCTTTCAGGGCCACGGGCCAGATGATACCACGATGAACCGAGGCCATGTTGTATCTGCTGCTGGGCTGTGCGGAGCTCACTCGTCCAAGTCCATGCAGGTGGTCCCTCAGCCCTACAGCCTTGAGGGAATTGTACGAGGAGCATGACGGGTCACAGAGTGTCCTGCTCTATAGATGACCTCTTAAGAAGGCCGACTTGATGACCATATTGGTGCCAGGAGTAATGGTGTGTAAGATGACGCTAATAGTAAAGACCACGATGGAGGTCCCCTAGGCCACCAGCTGTCGTGTGCTTCACAGCACGATCATCACTTCCCAGCATCCCCGTGATGTCTGGTTGCAACCAATCACCTTCCCTTTGCAGTCGAGGAAACTGAGGCTCAGCTAACCTGAGCACCTTGCCAGAGCCATGAAGTGAGGGAGCGGCTGAGCTCCATTTCAAACCCAGGCCTGCCTGGGCCACAGCTCACCGCGGGCTCCCCTACGGCAGGAGGCCTCACGCACTCCCCGTGCTCGGGTTCTGGCGGCAGTCAGACTTGCAGGGGATCGCACGGAGATGGCTCTCCCAGTTGTTTGAGGGGGACTGGCTCTGTCTCCCGGCATTTCAGGGCGCGGGTGTTGGACCTAAGGGTTCTCTTCCTTTGACACTAGACTGTTTTCCCCATGCCTGCTGGCCTCCCTCTTTGGAGAAGAACCATCTTTCACCCCCCATAGTTGCTAGTTTTCAAACATCAGTTTTAATTTGGGGCACTCTCTCTCTGGGAGATTGCAAAAATTAAATCGTTTTTAAGCAACCAAACAACACTTGTGGGCTTTGTAACAAACTTGTGAAATTTGCGGAACTTGGCAGTAGAGGTTCTCTTGGCTGATTTCCCTGGGGCCCTGAGGACCTTCATGTTGGCTCTTATTTCTGTCTGCTTTGGGGTCTTTCTTGCCAACTAGGGTCCAGCCGTTGCATCTTAGACTGATTTCTGAAAACATCAAGGACTGGGGGCAACTCCCAGTCTGGATGTCCAATTCTGCCTTCCGTTTGTCATTGTGGGAAGTCAAGAAGACATTGGTGGGTTGGGGGACCATCTGGGGGGCAGAGGGTCACAGGGCCAGGATGAGGAGGAGGACACAATCTCCCTGTGTGCGTGTGCACGCTTTCCCCTCCAATCCAGAGGACTCCAGGGTCCCCTGAAGGGTAGGACCATGTTCCAATTTATGCCAGTTTCCACCCCTCTGCAGAAGGTCCTCCCCACACAGGGAAAACAGCAGCAAGACGATCTCCAAGCCTCAGCTGTCACCCGCTTGCACTGTCATGGTCTAAGCCAAGTACGCAAGGTTGCATGTGTTTCTGGCTCCTCCAAATTCTTAGCTGGAAACAGCTTCAAGTGGTCAGGACATGGATGGTGTGAGGCCAGCAGGATGAACAGAACTTTATAATTCACCTTCTTTGGGGGNGTTCAAAGCCCAGCATCATCACATGTGAACTTTTGTTTAACCTGCCTCAGTTTCCTCATTGTAAAACGGGGGTAAGGACAGCATGGAGCTTGTTAGGTTGTCGCAAGGATTAAATGAGTTAGCTCACATGAAGCTCTTAAAACACTGCCTGAGGGATTTCCTGGTGTGCCTGTGGTTTAGACTTCACCTTCCAATGCAGGGGCTGCAGGTTCAGTTCCTGGTGGGGGAACCAAGATCCCCCATGCCTCATGGCCAAGAAAACCAGAACACAAGACAGAAACAATGTTATAACAAGTTGACTAAAGACTGAAAAATGGTCTACATCAAAAACTAGAAAAACCCTGCCATCCCACTTACTCTGACCAGCTTGGCTTCTGTTTTGGTTGGTGTCCATTTGCATGATTATTTGACATTTGAAATTGTCAGATTTCCTGACAGCCAGGCAGCCCTTTCACCTGTAGGATATATGTTCTGTGCCTTTTCCTCTTTCTGGAACTGAGTGATGTCCCCCAAGTTTGCCCTCCCCAGGTGAACGTAGCATCTTAACTGCCCGCTAGAGAGAGGCGTTTAGGAAACTGATTCCTGAGACCCTCACAGACACCTGTGGTTTGCTATTGCCTGCAGGAGTAGATGTAGTCACCTGCTGGTTGTCTCAGGCTGTCTCGTGGCTCCCTGCAGCCATCCTGTGCGCTGCCTACGTGGAAGGTCGGCGTGCCCACTGCCCTGCATGGGAGGTTTCCCGGGGAAATCCAGAGCTCCCTGGCTTCCCCACTCTTTTTGGTGTCACGCGCAGCCACTGCTGGCGAGTCAGTCCCTGGAGCCTGCGCTCAGTTGTCCCCGGCCCCTCATCCAGACCAAGGTGGGCTGTCCTTTATTTTATTTATTTTTGAGTATGTGGTGTGGCATCTGGGATCTTAGTTCCCTGACGAGGGATTAAACCCGTGCCCCCCCGCAGGGGAAGTGTGGAGTCTTAACTGCTGGACCACCAGTGAAGTCCCTGGGCCTTTCTTTAAAGAACAACCAGAACTGCCTGTGTGCCAGGCTAGTGCTGGGGAGACCCAGGTGACTTGAACGACGATCAGGCAGCCAGGCAATTGAAAGACGTCAAAGGCAATTTTGTGAATGCAGCCGGCTGGTGCTCAGCTATACAACATGGAACCAGCTTATTTGCTGTTAGCTTTCATCCAAACAAAGAGGCTGGAAAGGCACTCCCCTGACACATAACCCCCAGATGCCCTTGCGACAGTGGCAGCCTCTCTCACGGATCACCAGCGCTGACCTCTCCACGACATAGGCACCTCCCTTCTGGGTGCTCCATCTGTGAGCGTGGATCCCTCTGTCCTGCCTGCTGCTGGTCCTGGGGTATGAAAGACCCCTGGGAGAGACAGGCTCCAGGTGACATGGATATTGCCCTGTGCTATCTTTCAGGGCCACGGGCCAGATGATACCACGATGAACCGAGGCCATGTTGTATCTGCTGCTGGGCTGTGTGGAGCTCACTCGTCCAAGTCCATGCAGGTGGTCCCTCAGCCCTACAGCCTTGAGGGAATTGTACGAGGAGCATGACGGGTCACAGAGTGTCCTGCTCTATAGATGACCTCTTAAGAAGGCCGACTGGATGACCATATTGGTGCCAGGAGTAATGGTGTGTAAGATGACGCTAATAGTAAAGACCACGATGGAGGTCCCCTAGGCCACCAGCTGTCGTGTGCTTCACAGCACGATCATCACTTCCCAGCATCCCCGTGATGTCTGGTTGCAACCAATCACCTTCCCTTTGCAGTCGAGGAAACTGAGGCTCAGCTAACCTGAGCACCTTGCCAGAGCCATGAAGTGAGGGAGCGGCTGNGTGCTTCACAGCACGATCATCACTTCCCAGCATCCCCGTGATGTCTGGTTGCAACCAATCACCTTCCCTTTGCAGTCGAGGAAACTGAGGCTCAGCTAACCTGAGCACCTTGCCAGAGCCATGAAGTGAGGGAGCGGCTGAGCTCCATTTCAAACCCAGGCCTGCCTGGGCCACAGCTCACCGCGGGCTCCCCTACGGCAGGAGGCCTCACGCACTCCCCGTGCTCGGGTTCTGGCGGCAGTCAGACTTGCAGGGGATCGCACGGAGATGGCTCTCCTAGTTGTTTGAGGGGGGACTGGCTCTGTCTCCCGGCATTTCAGGGCGCGGGTGTTGGACCTAAGGGTTCTCTTCCTTTGACACTAGACTGTTTTCCCCATGCCTGCTGGCCTCCCTCTTTGGAGAAGAACCATCTTTCATCCCCCATAGTTGCTAGTTTTCAAACATCAGTTTTAATTTGGGGCACTCTCTCTCTGGGAGATTGCAAAAATTAAATCGTTTTTAAGCAACCAAACAACACTTGTGGGCTTTGTAACAAACTTGTGAAATTTGCGGAACTTGGCAGTAGAGGTTCTCTTGGCTGATTTCCCTGGGGCCCTGAGGACCTTCATGTTGGCTCTTATTTCTGTCTGCTTTGGGGTCTTTCTTGCCAACTAGGGTCCAGCCGTTGCATCTTAGACTGATTTCTGAAAACATCAAGGACTGGGGGCAACTCCCAGTCTGGATGTCCAATTCTGCCTTCCGTTTGTCATTGTGGGAAGTCAAGAAGACATTGGTGGGTTGGGGGACCATCTGGGGGGCAGAGGGTCACAGGGCCAGGATGAGGAGGAGGACACAATCTCCCTGTGTGCGTGTGCACGCTTTCCCCTCCAATCCAGAGGACTCCAGGGTCCCCTGAAGGGTAGGACCATGTTCCAATTTATGCCAGTTTCCACCCCTCTGCAGAAGGTCCTCCCCACACAGGGAAAACAGCAGCAAGACGATCTCCAAGCCTCAGCTGTCACCCGCTTGCACTGTCATGGTCTAAGCCAAGTACGCAAGGTTGCATGTGTTTCTGGCTCCTCCAAATTCTTAGCTGGAAACAGCTTCAAGTGGTCAGGACATGGATGGTGTGAGGCCAGCAGGATGAACAGAACTTTATAATTCACCTTCTTTGGGGGAGCTCGTCCTCTGATATAACAAGGAGCCCTCTCTCTCTACAGGAGGACTTGAAGGGAACAAGAGCCAGGAGGATTTGCCCTGGGGGTTTGGAAGGTGATGTCCCAGGTGGCTCTAGTGCTAAAGAACCCACCTGCCAATGCAGGAGATGCAAGAGACGTGGGTTCGATCTGTGGGTGGGGAAGATCCCCTGGAGTAGGAAGTGGCAACCCACTCCAGTATTCTTGCTTGGAAAAATCCCATGACCAGGGGAGCCTGGTGGGCTATAGTCCATGGAGTTGCAAAGAGTTAGACATGAATGAGCAACTGAGCACACACACAAATCCTATATTTATCTAGAGAACCTGGAGTCTGGGCCAGAGGCTGGGCGCTAACCATCTCCACCCTTTACCGGCCATGGACATTCTCTGTATGATCCTCATCTGTACAATGGAGTGAATAATGGCATCACAGAACTGTCATGAAGATTAAGTACAACAAGATGTACTTAGAACCATGCCTGGCAGACAGTACATGTGCGTTATGTCAATTACCTTATTGTGAATGAGAAACTGTGTTATGCTCAGTGAGACTGACAAAGGATACTATGGACCCTCCTAGAATAGTGGCCATCAAACACATCCCCCAGCCTCATTCCCAGAACCTAAGAAGATGTCAGGCTACGTGACAAAGGGGAGTGGAGGTCACAGAGGGAATCAAGCTGACTTTGAGAGGCGGAGCTCACCCTGGATTCTCCAGGTGTAATCACAAGGGTCCTGGAAAGTGGGTGGAGTGGGCAGAATAGGGGGGTGAAGGATCAGGGGAATGGTGCCAAAAGACCCTTCTGGAAGGGGATGGGCCAGAAGCTTTCCTAGAGCTTCTGGAAGAACCGCAGCCCTGTTGTCCCTTGATTGTAGCTCAGTGAGACCTATGTCAGACTTCTATCCTACAGAACGGCAAGATAATAAGTATGTGCTGTCTACGCTGCCAAGTTCATGGTCACTTGTCATAGCAGTGTTAGTTGTTCAATCGTGTCCGACTCTCTGTGACCCCATGGACTGCAGCCCTCCAGGCTCCTCTGTCTGTGGAATTCTCCAGGCAAGAATGCTGGAGTGGGTTGCCACGCCCTCCTCCAGGGGATCTGCCCGACCCAGGGATTGAACCTGGGTCTCCTGCACTGAGGGTGGATTCTTTACCGTCTGATAGGAGACTAACCCTCATGCTGCCCCTTCTGTGTCCCATGGACTCCCTCTGTGACTGACCCCAGAGGCTTCACCCTGTCTGTGCCATGCCTGGACACTGCCTTTCTGAGGAATTCGTACATCGCAATAAAACCCTCAAAGAATCCATGATGCTCTGAGCAATCTGATCTCTTAAGGAGCTGCTTGTGACAACTCCAGGATTTTCTTCCACCCAGAAAGTCCTTAGGTTCCGTTAGGATGGAGAGGCAGCTGGCATTTGAGACAATAGAAACAGTGCTTCATAGCTGGGGTGCTTTTGTGGCTTACACAGTTCCAAGCAGTTCAAGGGTCATACCATGTTCTTGTTCTAAAAACGCTGAAGACTGGGATTGCTTTTCCCAAACGACTCCACCTCTTGAAGAAACCTGTCTACAACAGCAAAAACATCAGAGCAAAATGGATTCTTGCATGAATCTACCACTTTCCCATATCAACTGCTGGTGATATCAGAGGCCGATGTTCTGGGAAGTCTTCCCTCCCCATAGGGGAAGCCGAGGCCTCCTACCACCACCCCGCTCCCATCTTCAGAAGTTCCACGCACCCCTCTTTGGGTTTCCTGTCCCAAGGAAGGATAAGATTTATAACTTCTTTCAAAGCCAATTCTGGCTTATTTCCTCCAAGTCCTTTTTTAAAAAAAGCTTTCCTCTTAAAGTCGTTTTCACGGCTTCCCAGGTACGCTAGTGGTAAAGAATCTGCCTTCCAAGCAGGAGACCAAGGAGATGCAGGCTCAGTCCCTGGACTGGGAAGATCCCCTTGAGGAGGAAGGGACAACCCACTCCAGTATTCTTGCCTAGAAAATTACATGGACTGAGGAGCTTGGCAGACTACGGTCCATGGGGTTGCAAAGAATCAGACACGATGGAGCACGCACATGAGCGAGAGAAAGTCATTTCAGTCCAACTCTGTCTTTATCCCCCCCACCTTTTTCCGTTCTTTTGGCCTTTGGAGCTAGTGGAGGAGGGGACTTGGGGACGCTCCCCACAGCTAATGACTCGGGTTAGGAGTTAGCTGACAGGGACTGGACTTTATTTCTTGTTGGGCCAAAGAGCCGCAGAGCTGGGTCCCTAGTGAGCTGCCCGAGGACGTCTCAGGGCTCCATCTGCCTGCCCCCTACCAACCATTGGCCTCCACTGCTGTTGTTGCTGATTTTTTTAAAAGTTTTTGTTGGTTTTGTAAATTCGCTAGCTCTGTGCTTTTTCAGCTTGGCCTGCTAGCCAAAAAAGCAAAACCAGGGCAAAGAGAACAAAGAGAGGCTGGCAGGAGCCTGGGCCACACTGAGCAGGGCCACTGAGCTTCTCTCAGGAGGGGTGCGGGCCAAGAGGCAGCTGAAAACTTCTCCTGGCTTCAGGGTTTAAAATACCTACACTTCCTGCTCCTTGGAGAGGGTATGCACAGAATGTGAGTGACTCACCGCGGTGGTTTTCAAATGTGTCTGTCATAAGGAGGGAACATCAAAAGCCCGTCCTGTTTCAGATGTTATTTTTTCCACTCTCAGCTATGCAGCGCTAGAAAAGCTGAATGCCTGAAACCAGTGTTTGTTTTGAGTGCAGAAAGTGAAGGGCGAAGTCATTGCGCCGCAGCAAGTAAAAACCCAACTCTTAAGGAAAAAAAAAAAGAAGAACACAACAAAAAACAACCGGCGTGTCAACAGGGAGGGGATTGTGTTTCAAAGCCCTGGTTTTCAAAAAGTTTAATTATATTTCAACTCAAGCCAAACTGTCAAAACATGGGAGGGGGATCTGCCTGCTTTGAAAATGCATTAGCTGTCTTATGTAAAAGCCCATAATTGATATCCTAGATGAAACCAGAGCTGGGGTGGGGGTGGGGAGGGGAGGACGGCCGCTCAGAACAGCTCTGATGGACTTCCCTATTGACCACGTGCAATTTTACAGATCTCGGTTCCTGAAGTGGGAAACTGGAGAGGAGAACAAAGCACAACACCCTCTGCGAACAGAGAGGGTTTAAAATATCAGGCCTGGTTTACGCAACGTGTGGGCCCTGTGCATTGTAAACTGTCATTTACATAAGGGGAAACTTGGTAGACCGCCTCTCAAGCTCCATGACGGTTTATAAATAACAGCAGGCTGCACATTCTGCTGCCTGAGAAACTTTTTCATCTGCTCTCAGGTCTGAGGGTTGTCTGGGGTGGGGTGTGGGGGACCTCGCTCGCCTCCCATCTGCCTTGTTTGCAGGGGGAGTACTGCTGTCCTTCCAGACTCCCCTTGGCCTTCTCCTCCAGAACAGGAAGGACCTGGGGGATTGAGACTTTGCCTTACTTGCTCTGCCTGTCCTTCTGGAATCTTCTAGAACTTTCCAGTTTCCAGTGCAGAGATTCTGAATCTTCTCCTTTGTCTGAGCATGTTCCGTGTAAACTTGTTCTCAAATAAAATTAAACTTGAACTAAATGAAGATTAAGGCTGTCAGCCATCTAAGGCATAATGAGGTGGAGTCAGAGTAGCATCAACGCAGACCATGGCAGGAATGGAGGGACCCCCAAAGGGCTGGAAATTACTGACCTAAGGCCTGCATCCCCCCAGATTGGCCTGTGTCCTTCTTTCTCCTTCTTTGGTCAAGCCACTGGCCTCGGGGCAGACCAGGCTCATCCACAGGCCCTGTGGCCTGGAACCATCTCGTCGTTTTCCCCTTGCGTGCTGATTTGTCTGAACAAGCCAAAGTACCTATAACATGGATGCCTTTAGATTTGAGAAATCTCTCTTTTTCATCCTGGTGACACAGACAGCCATCTCTCTCCTCCCCTTGGCTTTGCTGACCTCTCCCAGATGGGATAAATCCACACAACCCACTCCTGGGGAGAGCAGACTTTCAGGTTTGTGGTCTGGGACTCTGTGGACCTCAGAGAGTTTGCCAGATAAAATACAGGACATCAGGTTACATGTGAATTTCAGGTCACCAAAGAGTCGTTTTTGTAAGCAAGTATATCCTACATGGTGTATTCTTAAAACTATACATGCGACACTTAGGACACACTTAGAGTGAAAGTTATGTGTCGTGTCTGAAGTTCACGTGAAACTGGGTGCCCTGTGTTCTTGTTTGCTAACTCTGACAGCCCTCCTGAAGTCCCTCTGTTCTAAACGGATCTGGGCTTCATGTGAGGAAGTGAGTTCTAACCAGGATCAGCGCCTGGTACCGCGATATTCTCCCCACAGGGGTTCAGTGGTAGAAGAAGAGCCCATGGGATGGGGAGGAGAGAATTAACAGCAGAACCCTAGGCCACGTCTGGACAGTGGAGTCCTCCCTTTGACCACCTCTAAATGACTGCAGAGGCAACAGAAGCCACCACGCAGCTCACATAATGATAGCTTTCTCGTTTCTCATTCCAGACAGTTTGGATTCTTTTAAAAAAAAGAAAGAAAGAAAGAAAGAAATTGCTTTTGGGAAGCAGCAGAGGGTGTGGGGAAACTCAGAAACTGGCCGCCAATGGAAAACAGGAAGGCAGTGCCTCTAATTAAAAGCAGCCAGCTCCCCCTCCATCTGCAGTGCTGGGAGCCCAGCTGACAAGGGAGGCTGTTCCCTTGCTGGCTGGCGCTGTGGGCAGGCGGCCGGGACAGACCCTACAGGGCAGCGCTTGGGGCCCTGCGTAGAGGGGAGTCAGGGTGTTGTCAAGCCCTCTCCACAGGATGCTTGCATTCTCGGGCCCCTACCAGATACCTTCCTCCCCCACCAAAAGGTGACACTGGGCTCCAGGCTGGGTGCTCAGATACACAGAATTTGTGTGAGCTTAGATTTGCTGGGAACCATCTTCCGTTTCTTCTATCATAGACAGAGAAATCCCCTTTCAATTTCTCCAAGAAATACTCTCAGCACCAGGCGTCTATTTGAGCACCATTCCTGGAGTCTGCATTTCCAAAGTCTTTCTGCAATTATATATACATTAGAATACAGCCACATTGCATACAGGTCAGCAGTATCATATTTATTCTATAGATCCAAGGGAAGGCCCAGAGATGGTGAATAGTTGGCCTAGGGTCACACAGAAATTCCCTTATTACCATAACACGGGAGTGTTAAAACACCATGGAAGGATTAGAGAAACAAAAATGAAAACGATATCCCTAGTAAAATTGTAAGGAAGGCAAATTGTGGTGGTCAAAGGGCCAGCTGGCCTGGGGCATGTGGTGTAGACAGAGAAGTACAGGATTAGCTGTCAGGAGAGCCGAGCCTCATTTAGTCCCTGGCATTAGCAAAATTTGGGCCAGCCATCTTACCTCTCAGGGCCCTCTCCTGGGTTACACATCTGAAATTGTCAGGTGTGTGTGTGTGTGCGCGCTGCATTTGATGATTTCCAAGATCTCTTATGGGCTTCCCAGGTGGTACAGTGGTAAAGAATCCGTCTGCCAATGCAGAAAATGAGGGTTCGATCCCTGGGTTGAGAAGATTCCCCTGGAGGAGGAAATGGCAATCCACTCCAGTATTCTTGCCTGGAGAAACCCATGGACAGAGGAAGCTGGTGGGCTATGGTCCATGGGGTTGCAAAGAGTTGAACACGACTGAGCACACACACACACACACACACACACACACACACACACACAAGATCTCTTAGAGCTCTTACATTCCAGAATTCGCTGTGATGCTCTTGACCCCACCCATCACATTGACTCAAGAGCTTTGGGAGCATGTTTGATGAAGTCGATCATTCAGTGACTCAGCTGAAATGTACTGACCACCTACTATGTGCTGGGCTGCAGTGGTGTTGAAGCAACTCTGATGGAGCCATCAAGCTGTAGAAAACCCTCTTCTTCAGGCTCAGATCTCGCTGGTCTC
Source organism: Neotragus pygmaeus (assembly GCA_006410875.1). NCBI lineage: Eukaryota > Metazoa > Chordata > Mammalia > Artiodactyla > Bovidae > Neotragus > Neotragus pygmaeus. The sequence goes on from SJYV01041820.1 coordinate 615,328, forward strand.
TGCATATCTGCTCACCATCAAGTCTGCTCACCTGGCAAGCACAAAGGGATCGCTGGGGAGCTGTAGAATTGAAGCCTCAGCTGGCTCTCGCTTTGATCTTAGCAAAGTTGCATTCTGCAGCTCTGGTGCTCTCTGCTCCTCCTCGAGGCGTGGGAACAGACCTTTATAAGAGAGCAGCGTAAGCAGGACCCTGCTGAAGAGATGTTTCCAAAGCGTGTAGTCAGGGACCTCGGGCAACACCAGCAGGGCCAGGCTCCCCCACCAGACAGCCAGCTTATGGAGAGTGGACATTCATATAGCACCCAGAAGGGGTCATTTCAAGGGGCCATGCTGTGGAAAATCTGTGGGGGTCAGGAAAGAGTGGTTGAAATCGGCATTCCTCTGCTGATACTTGAGGCAGAAGACTCAAAGAAGTATTTAGACCTTTAGGGAAAGGGATTGATTAGACCTGGGCACAGGGAAGGAGCAGAGGGTGGCAGGGACACCAGCCGCAGGGATGAAGCTGTACCCTCTGGTGGGGGGAGGGCTAAGAATTTCACTTCCTTGTTTGGTGCATTACGCTAGATCATCACTCAACTCCTCATGGTTAGAAAAGACAGCAAGGAGACTGCAGCCTGTTAACCCCGACAGTCCAATCCCTCCTGTTGTCCCAGAGTAACTGAAGTGTGTGTGCGTGCATACTCAGTCATGTCTGACTCTGCAATCCAGAGACTGTAGCCCACCAGGCTCCTCTGTCCAGGGAATTTTCCAGGCAAGAATACTGGAGTGGGTTGCCATTTCCTTCTTCAGGGAATCTTCCCAGTCCAGGGATCTAACCTGTGTCTCCTGAATCGGCTCGTTACCAGCTGAGCCACCAGGGAAGCCCCTTATTCTCAAAAGTGCACTTGTTTGAACAATAAATTATAGGGTCAGTCTTGAAGAGATGAACCCAGTGACTATTAGAAAACTCAAGTGGGACTTCCTTGGTGGTACAGTAGATAGGAAGCTGTCTGCCAATATAGGGGACATGGGTTCGATCCCTGGCCTGGGAAGATCCCACATGCTAAGGAGCAACTGAGCCTGTGTGCCACAGCTCCTGAGCCTGTGTGACCTAGAGCCCATGCTCTGTGACAAGAGAAGCCACTGCAATGAGAAGCCTATCCACCACAGTGAAGAGTAACCCCCACTCGCCACACAGAGAAAGCCCCCACACAGTAACAAAGACCCAGCGCAACCAGAAACTAAAAAATAATTTTTTTTAAAAGAAGAAAACTCAAGCAACTTGCACAGGGGAGACAAGTCTCTGAAGGAATAATGCCCAGTTCTGGCCTCATTCACGGTCTTTTCAAGAAGCTCAAAGTGCTTCTCAGTTAGGACGATTTGTCATCAGGTCTTCCCACTTCCTGATGCCAGGCTCACACTGAAGTTCTGGACTTTAGGACAAAGGTTTTCCAAACCCAGAATAACCTCAGAGCACTTTGGAAGCCATTTCTGATTTTGCTTCTCTAGGCTTTGCCCCCTCCCCTCCTTCCTTAAGTATTTCTCACTCCACTCCTTATCTGGTGATTTAGTGCTCAGAAGAATACAATTCATGAGGGAAGTGCTGCCCAGAGCTAGCCCCAAATACTTACATTCAAAAGGAGGTCAGAGGGCCTCAGTCAATTCAGTTGCTTAGTTGTATCTGACTCTTTGCGACCCCATGGACTGCAGCATGCCAGACTTCCCTGTCCATCACCAATGCCCGGAGACTGCTCAAACTCATGTGCATCGAGTCAGTGATGCCAGCCAGCCATCTCATCCTCTGTTGTCCCCTTCTCCTCCTGCCTTCAATCTTTCCCAGCCTTAGGGTCTTCTCCACTGAGCCAGGGGCCTCAGGAGGTGGTGTAATCTGGTGAGGCGGACACGGATCCTAGAGCCCCAGTCCTGCCCCAGTGGCTGGGTGACTGAAAGCCACCAATATGTTAGTTACAGTCTGGAGCTGTTTGTGGGCCTGAAGCCTTCCTAAAGCACTGAAAGTCATCTCTGTGTGCACTCTGGATTCTGTAAGTTAAAAGTCACAATGGAATATTACTTGACCATAAAAAAGAGCAGAATAATGCCATTTGTAGCAACATGGATGGACTTAGAGACTATCGTACTGAGCGAAGTAAGTCAGACAAAGACAAATATATGACATTGCTTATATGTGGAATCTTAAGAAGGATACAAATGAACTTGTCTACAAAAGAGAAATAGAGTTATAGATGTAGAAAACAAACTTATAGTTGTCACAGGGTGTTGGGGGTGGGATACACTGGGAGATTGGGATTGACATATACACATTCAGTTCAGTTCAGTTCAGTCACTCAGTCGTGTCTGACTCTTTGTGACCCCATGAATCACAGCACACCAGGCCTCCCTGTCCATCACCAACCCCCGGAGTTCACTCAGACTCGCGTCCATCAAGTCAGTGATGCCATCCAGCCATCTCATCCTCTGTCGTCCCCTTCTTCTCCTGCCCCCAATCCCTCCCAGCATCAAAGTCTTTTCCAATGAGTCAACTCTTTGCATGAGGTGGCCAAAGTGCTGGAGTATTACTATATATAAAATAGGGAACTAATGAGGACCTATTGTACAGCACAAGGAACTCTATTCAATACTCTATAATGGCCTATATGGTATAAGAATCTAAAAAAATGTTTAGAACTTATTGACATCATACAGCAGAAATTAACACAATATTCTAAATCAACTATACTCCAATAAGTTAAAAAAAAAAAGGCACTGGGTGCAGGCCTGGGAACCCCAGAACCCTAAATCTGCCCAGGTGTCGAGGAAGTGGATTTCGGCACTTTTTCCTTTCCTGGGTCCATAGAACTGAACTGCCCAGAGACAGAGATGCGCCGATGCTAACGGGGAGGAGGGACACCATCCTGTGCCCGTGGGACATAGCAGCCACCAAAGCCTCTCCCTGTCCTCATGGAGCTTACCCTCTGGAAGGAGAGATGGAGAATCAGGCACTGTGCCACGTGTATGAAGAGGAGTGAAGTCGAGTTAGAAGGCCAGGAGGTGGGGCTGTTATCCCAGACAGGGTCATTGTGGGGAGCCACTCAGAGGGGCTGGCATTGTAATAAGCTGTGTTAAGAGTTATGGGAAGCATCTCCCAAGATCAAGATCCCGAGGCACCAGCTAACCAATGTCTGAGGAAGAGTCAAGGCCGGATGGGGGGGTAGGGCAACAGTGGTGGGATGGGGGGCCAGGCAATGGGCTTTCTCCTATGCCAGGGTAGTGATTTTGGTGTATGTGGGGGGGGGAGGGGTTGTGGGTTTTTTCTAATTATGATAAGAAGCCTTTGGAAGTGTTGATCAGAGAAGTGATGCAATCCAGCTGCCGTTTAAAATGAATCCCTCTAGCAGCTGGATGAAAGTAGCAAGGTAGAAGGACAAGAATGAGGACATCTTGGTACTTTCCTTGTGGTCCAATGGCTAAGACTCCACACTCCCAATGCAGGCACCAGGGGTTCAATCTTTGGTCAGGGAACGAGAGCCCACATGCTGCAACTAAGCGGTTGTAAGCCATAACTGCAGATTCTGCATGCCGCAACAAATATCAAAGATCCTACCTGACTCAACTAGGATCTGGTGTGGCCAAATACACAAATAAAAATACTTTAAAAGAGAGTGAGGACGTGGTGGGGTGCTATTGTAACAGTTAGGGTGAGAGGCAGTGATGGGATGGACCTAGTGGTAGCAGCAAGGTAGCAAAAAGGGATTTGGTTTGGGCCCTGTGTGAGGGTAGAGCTTATAAGGATTCATTGATGGGTTAGCTGTGGAGAATGAAAGAAAGAGGGGAGTCACGGATAATGCCAAATATTTCAGCCTTGGCCACATTGGTGATTTCATTTATGGAGGTGGGGAACACTGGGGAGGAATACGACTGGCGGAAAATCAAGACTTTGGTTTGAGATATTTTGCCTTTGAGATGCTGACCAGACAGCATGTGGAGATGCTGAGCCACACTTGTACTTATTTTATGACAGGTGTGCTATTTACAATATTCAACAGTTGCTTAAAAATTAAATATAGAATGACCATATGATACAGCAATTCAACTTCTGGGCATATACCCAGGGTCTCAAACAGATATTTGCACACTTATGTTCGTAGCAGCCTTGTTCACAATAGCCAAGGAGTGGAAGCAACCCAAGTGTTCACTGCTACTCTGGAGTTACTGGTCACAATACCTGGGGAGAGAGTGTAGGCTAAGAGGTAAAGGAGATGCTCTACCCTCCCTGTGATCAAAGCTCATGAACATGAGGCTCTAAAATGAGGCAGCTGGACTCCATTTTCCTCCAAGTGCACCCATCCACCACCAACTGCACCAGTTTATACTCTGTGTGTCGCTCCTGCAGCTAAACACACAGATATTCTTCCTTCCATCCTCTTTGCTATCTGAATACACTTGGCTGCCAAGTCAGCTGTCTCTCCTCTTGGTCCCCTCCAGGCCATTTCCAAGGTTACCACCCCCTGGAGACCCTTTGCTTCTTCCTGGAATGAAGCCACCACATCCTCTTGCCTCCTGGCCTGGGAAGACTGACAGCAAGAGCGCTGGCGGAGGTGAGGTTGATGAGGACCGTGTTGCTGAGAGTTGGTACCTGGAGAAGATCGTGACAGTCTGTGGAGCACAGTTCCCAAGATCTTGACCCCACAAGGTAAAGCTGGATCAAGGTCACAGCCAAGGGTTTACACGGTCAGAGCAGGAAGAAGCTTCAGCACTCCCCAGGACTGATGCCTAGTGAGTCAAGGAGTGTATGTTTCTGTCAAATGTCTGTCGCAAAGAATTCTAAAACAGAGGACATGGCAGCTGATGCCACTGAGTTGGTCTCCCTGCCTCCCATCCACCCCATCCCAAATTCACTTTTCCAGAATTTGACTATGATGGGGAGAGAGAGGGGCTGTCCCCAGCCCTGAGTCTTGGGCAGATCTTCAAAGCTTCTTGCTGTACAGTCGACATCAAGATGTCTCACCGCAGCAGTTGCAACCCTTTGTGATTTGCACTTGGCCTGCTTTTCAGATATTCACTCTCTCTACCGTCTGGCCCACAACTGTTTTCCCAAATGAACTCCTGCTCACCACACAGTCCTGAGCATTCCACATCTCTGCTACAGCTTTGCTTTCTGCTGGAATACCTGATTTTCTTTATTCCTTTTATCAACTGTTGCCAAATTCTCTTCTCAGAGATGGGAACCAGGAGGTTAATAAAGTTTAACCTCAGGTCCCCTCACTTGCACCATCCATTCTGTGGACCTTGAGGCATCATAATAATCAGTTCACATGGGTATGTGCCTTGTAAAGTTTGCAGAAGCAAGATAAGTAGGTTAGGACTTTTGTCTTTTTCCAACCCTACTTTGCCTTGACACGCCTTGCTAGTTTCTCATGGTGTTGAAGTGGCTTTGAGTATTTTGGGGATATGGTGAAGGGAAAATTAAGTTGGGAAGATAGTGAGCTTGGACTGAAGGGTATTTATCAGTTTGCAGTCTCTTCTATATATATCAAATGATTCCTAGCTGTTCTGATGTAGAAATGGCTTCCGGGGTTACTCCTCCTGGTTCCCATCCTGGCTCAAGGGGCATCATCATCTGGAGGTACAGGGCCTGGGGTCATATCATCATATAAATAGATCCTGTGGCTTCTGTGTCCAGAACTTGATCCATAGGAAAGTAGAAGCAGAATTTGCAGTGTGTGGAGCAGAATCTTGTCAGCACAGAGTTCTTTCAGTTATCAGATATGTAAAGTCATAAGGAGAAAATTCTGTTTTCACTGACAACTAAACAGAATAGAAGTCCTCTCCTCTTAGGAAAATGCCCAGTAATGCAGCAAATACCATTGTGAATGCACAGAACTGAGTTACAGAGGCCAGGAGGACCTCACGGAGCCTGCAGCTGATGGAGACTTGGGTGGCTGTGAAGTCCTTAGAGGACTGTGGTTATGTGGTGGGTGTGAGTGTGTGGGTCTTTGAGTTGGAACACACTGTCCACATTTTGTATATATATGTATGTGTGCATGCTATATATATACACATACATACATATGTTCGCCATATGTATAAGTGAGGATCTGTATACCTAATGGATATATAATGAATTATGTTCTACAAAATTGAAGGAACGTGTTGTAGAAACAAGGGAACCAAAGGAAGCCCGATGGTTTGGCACAGAAGCTGTAGAATTTGAGATTCTTGGTTCAGTCCATCCACAGGGAGGGTTTTCCATACCCCCGGGGCAAGCTTGAGGAGCCATTCCACCTTCCTTTGGAGTCCAGAAGGGGCTTACAGATGAGGGTGAAGGAGTCCCTCTTGTTGATTGCTCCACACAACAGCCCTCCACCTGCTCTGGGTGACCAGTGAGGGTGGCAGAAGGGAATGGGGTTTGCTCGGGGCTCTGTGACCAAGTCATGGAGCAAGGCGCATGGAAAGGAGCGAGGAGCAGGCAGCATTCCAGTACATTCGAAGGCAGATCTGCCCGCATATTCAAGAGCATCTCATCTATCTGAAGGCTAAAGTGGGCCAGGAAGCCACAGGAAGTGGACAAAGCCACGGGGGAAGGGACACAGTCCCGCCTGAGCTCCAGAATCCCAAGCCTCTCCTAGGAGGCAGGCGAGGGCTGGAACGATTTTAGCTTCTGAAAACTGTCAGTCTGCCCAAGTGTTGGTTTGGCTGACAGGCTGGAAAATTCTTAGGGTTAAAATTCAAATGGGAATAATAGCATTGGAATCATGAGTATAGTTTTTATTGAAATTATGTTCCCAGACCTCTGTGAAGTCAATCCAAAACATAATTAATACTGGTTTGTTTTTTGTTTTTTTTTTTACTACAGAGGAAAAGTTTTTCTTGTAAGGACACACACACACACACACACACACGAGTGCACTCATGAGACAATGTATACACATGTATTTGTCATGAAGAAGTAATTAGAAAGATGAAAGATATACCCAAGTTGACAGTAAATGTCGAGTAAAGAAAACTGGTGACTATGTTCCAGGTGTGGGGCACCTCTGAGCCGCCCACATGGAGTGCCCTGGCCTGGGGAACATACAGGGACCCCAGGCCCACATTGCCACAGCCTTAGCCTTTTAAGCCCAGCACGCCTCCTCCTTCCTCTGCCTTCCAAGTTAGAAAGAGGTCCAGCTCTAGCCCTGCACTGCTATCCGCTCTCTCTGTGTGTCTCTCTCTCTCTTTCCCTCTTACCCATCTTCCTAGACCTGCATCCTGCCTTCCTCCTGGTTTTGAAAAATAGGTACCCCGCATTTACACCTGCTCGTCATTTGGAAGAAAGGAAAGGATGTGGGAGAGAAGCATCTTAAGATCTGGGATGTTCATGGAATAGGAGCACAGCTTCAAAAGAATGACACAGATGAGGTGACTGGAAGAGAAAGAGCAGTTAGGGGGGCTGAGCGGCTGGAACATCTTAATTTTGGGGCATCCTGGGGAGCTGCCAGTCCTGGGGAGTGAGAGAGAGCTTGCTTTTGGGTGTGATTGCCTTTCACGGGCAGTGGCCTCTCTCTCTATGCTGCTCCATTCAGCCCTGGGAAGAGCAGGCAAGCTTGTGTTTCTGGTTACACTAATGCACAGAACTCTGGATGGGACTCGGGGTGAAACTGAGAAAGCAGGATGCTGGAGCCCAGGGATCCTGGAATACCTTCTGGGGCCTTTGTGTCTTGGAGCAGCCAGCCTTTCCCTGGGTCCAAGATTCCTCATCTGACAACCTTCTTCTCTCAGCTCTAGCTCTGTCCTTGGAGAGCTTCGGCCTCCGTAAGTTTGCACCCAAAGTGGGTCCCCTTAGTTGCCCACCTGGCCCAACTCCTCAGCTACCCGAGCAAGAGCTGCAAGGCAGTAATGGGGAGCATTCCCACAAGAGAACATGAAATTATGGCTAGATGTGCTTTTTGGAATATGGTCTGTGAAACTCCTACATCCCTGCTATTGGAGTGCCCCCAAGCTGGAAGGGTATGCAACTCAATTTCTCATCAGAAAGAACCATCTTCCTAGTCCGAATAAAGTGAAAGTCATTCAGTTAAGTCCAACTCTTTGTGACCCCATAGCCCACCAGGCTCCTCTGTCCATGGGATTCTCCAGGCAAGAACACTGGAGTGGGTAGCCATTCCCTTCTCCAGGGGATCTTTCCAACCCAGGGATCTAACCTGGGTCTCCTGCATTGCAGGCCGGCTCTTTACCGTCTGAGCCAGCAGGGAGACCCAAAACCCCAAACCCAAACAAAACCACCACCATCCATGTTTCAGACTCTTCTCCTCAAATCACCTTCCAGCCAGAACCCTTTCCAGCTGGGCACCTGAAAACTCCTCACCTGGTCCACCTCCTACGTGTCCCCTGTTTCTGCTCCTTCTGGTTGACGTGGCAAAGTCCCCTTCTTCTGGGTCATCCCAGTCCCCAGAGACTGCCCAGACACCAGGGCAGTCACCTTTGTGAGATGGAACTTCCTGCCACCGATAATGAGGCTAAGAAGTTTCAGGAGGAGAGGGGCTGAGGGCCGGCCCATCTCCCAACGATGCAGCTTGGATGAGTGAGTTGTGCCATCCAACAGGACAATTTCCAGGGACACCACCTCCTCCGGGCATGGCTGAATTACTTCATCATTCTTCTCAGCAGTGCCTGAGGAAGATGGAGCCCTGGGAGGCTACCTTCCAACTCAAAATCGAAAATGATTTTAGAAGATAGTTAAAATGTCCTATCCGTTTACAGCATGTGCTTTCCTTTCGCCACCACATGGTGTTTAACACCCAGATTGTGAGATCTGAGAAGGCAGGTGGTCCCAGTTAATCCCCCATCCATGACTCACACACTGGGAAAGGGACTGGGGGTGTCCCCGGTGGGGAGATTGCCATTATGGTCTAAGGCCAAGAGAAGGAAGGGGAAATATAAAGGGAGGGGAGAAGGAAAGAAAACAAATGGGGTGCGGTCACCAACACTCTCTGGTGATCGGCTGTGCGCTAGCGGCGGTCGTCTTCATATCGTGTTTGACCCACACAGCCACTCTCAGGACCCCACCACTCTGCTCATTTTACAAGCTGGATGAGGAAATAGAGGCAGAAGGGCCGTGTCTCCAGGTCACCCAGCAGACCCCAGTCCCGCCGGACTCGCAGAGGCGAGGACGGTAGGAGGCAGACAGGAAAGATGGAAGGATGAGAACAGGCTAGGAGCATTTGCTGGAAACCTTTCAGAGAGCAATCGCGCTCCCGCCTGAGCGGCGTCATCAGGTCCACAGCCTGTCTAGAGAGAGGATGCTGCCTGTGGTTGGGGCCACGTGTGAGGGGTGATCCTGCTGAAAGTTTTGAGGTTCTGGACAATCAGCCGCAGCACTAAACCTGTTTGCTGTGCGTTTCCTGCTGTTACAACTTCCAGGTTCCCTCTGCCGTGGAAGATGCTTTTCTGCTACTCCTATCAGGATTGAATGTAGGAGAGGCTTAGAACCTTCCAGAAAACATTTTGTGTGTGTACAATGGAGAGAGTAGGAAAAGAAGTTGTGACATAAAACAAGCTCAGGACTTGGCCCTGCTGCTGACTGTGTGACTTTGGGCAACTTACTTAACTTCTCCAAGCCTCCGATTTCTCAATTCCAAGACATGGAGAATAATAGCATCCCCCCCAGGGCTCTTTTAAAGACAAAATGGGGTCCTGTATACAAAACACTTAGCACCAAATATGGCATGTATTAAACGCTCAATGTTCATTGACTTCTATTAATTTTAGTATGTCCTGATGAAATGGCCTTGATCTAAGGAGCATCCCATCAATAAACGTTTCCACAAAAGCAGTATATATGGCTGAGTCCCTTCGCTGTTCATCTGAAACTCTCACGACATTGTTGATGAGCTATGCTGCTGCAGCTGTCGTTTCCACTGTGTCTGACTCTGTGCCCGCCAGGCTCCTCTGTCCATGGGATTTTCCAGGCAAGAATACTAGAGAGGGTTGCCATGCCCTCCTCCAAGGGATCTTCCCAACCCAGCAATTGAACCTGATGTCTCCTGAACTGGCAGGCAGGCTCTTTACTACTAGCGCCACCTGGGAAGTCCCCTTAATTGGCAATACCCCACTACAAAATAAAAAGTTCAAACGGAAAAAACCCTAAAAAACAAACAAACAAGTTTCTACAAAAGAAGCCCCCATTTGGAATTATTTGGTCAAATGTGCCAAGATCTGCTGAGGTCGGTATGAGGTCCTGTCCTTGGTTAGTCTGTGTCAAAAGTGTCTGGAGAATAGGTGAGGGGGAGGGTAAGAACAGGTTTGGGGGCCCCAAGAGGAAGCTGTATTTAGGTGGCACCATCTCATGCCAGTAAGGACGCAGGTGGATTGTAGGCAGCCACACCTGGAGCACTGTTCTTCCTACACATGGGTGCTTTGCCTCCCTACCCAATATGGCACTTCAGATCCTATTGAGATACATGTGGTTGGGGTCTCCAAGTCTTTGGGGGCTTCAAAAAGATCCGGAAAGAGTAAATGCCCTAAGCCACTGTCACTTCCATCAGAGAGCTGACCGGTAGCTGCCCCCTACCTCCTAACGTCCACAGCAGCTGCGGGGCAGGAAAGTGTTGAAAAGAGTCTGCCAATGGACCTATTTAGCCTACAGGGGTACAAGTCCTGCCAGTTTGATAACTTTTTCCCAGAGTAATCCCACTGGCCAGGCATGACCCTTCCCACCTCTATAGCCCTTAGTATGTTCTTCCTTTTGGTTATAGTTACGATAGAAAGAAATTATTTTCTATGTGGTGGCTTTCGGGTGGAGAAAGTGTATGTGGTGTGACGGATGTGAAAATAGACGGCCTGAAGTTGTGGGTCGAATTTTGTGGTTAATTCCCCTCACATCTCTAAACAGTGAGCCAATGTTTATAAACAGGAACTCTTGGTCTTGGTGATGAAAGCTGTGCCCCTCACCCACTCTGGCTGCTGCACACACACACACACACACCCTGTTTTTCTCTCTCATGCATACAGCTGTGTGGTGTGTGCAGCTGGAAGAGATGTTAGCAATCAGGGATCAAACTCCCCTTCCCATTCCCCCAGACTTTCTCTCACTAAGACCCATCTACCCGGATAGCACATTTGAGGACTCAGGTGATGAGGCAGCCAGTAGCTGAGGCAGAAAAATCCCATGGGAAGCATGGGGAAAGGAGAGATTCTAGAACAGAGGGCTGGAGAGACTGGGAGGTTGAACTGGGGCAGCATCTCCTGGGTGGGTTCAGTGGTAAAGAATCCTCCTGCCAATGCAGGAGATGCAGGAGACACAGCAGACACAGATTTGGACTCTGGGTTGGAAAGATGCCCTGGAATAGGAAATGGCAACCAACTCCACTATTCTTGCTTGGAGAATTCCATGGACAGAGGAGCCTGGTGGACCCCCATTCATGGGGACACAAAGAGTCGGACACAACTGAAGACACACACACACAACACACGTGGGTTCACCGTTGGATCTGAGGACTTCTATTTCACCTCTACAGAGAAAGAAATTTCAGCTAAATACCTTGCTTGGCTTCTCTAGGTGCCCTCAGCTTTCCTTCCCTGGTGGCTCAGACGGTAAAGCGTCTGCCTACAATGCGGGAGACCCAGGTTTGATCCTTGCATCAGGAAGATGCCCTGGAGAAGGAAATGGCAACCCGCTCCAGTACTCTTGCCTGGAAAATCCCATGGACAGAGGAGCATGGTACTCTACCATCCATGGGGTCGCAAAGAGTCGGACACGACTGAGGGACTTCACTTCACTTAGCTTTCCTTACTTAATTTTGTCTTTCACTCCTCTCTTGGCAGGAAGACAAACTTTCCAGGTCCAAAATGCATGACCTGATGTTCCTGCCCCAATAGGCTTCTTCCCAGAACAAGGATTCCTAACCTAGAACCAGCAACTTTTTGTTTTTTCTTTAAATATTTATTCTTATTTTGTTTATTTATTTGGCTGTGCCAGTTTTAGTTGTGTGTGGATTTTGTTGCAGCATGCTGGATCTTTAGCTGTGGCATGGGGATCTTGTTCTCTGACCAGGAATTGAACCCACGTCCCCTGCATTGGGAGCTTCAAGTCTTAGCCACTGGACCACCAGGGTAGTGTTTCTGAGTAGGCTGCATGCATTTTATATGGTCCACTGCCTTCATTTTTGTTGCTAGTAAAAAAGGCTTATTTCACAAGGCAGTGCTATTTTTGTAAAATATGATACCTTCTGATTATTTTTGAAGCATAATTGACTTACAATATTATATTACATCATACTGGTGGACAACATACCGATTTGATATTTTATATATATTATGAAATGATTGCTGCTGTGAGTCTAGTTACCATCTATCACCATACAAGTTTATTATAGGACTATTGACTATATTCCTGATGCTATACATTATATCCCTGGGATTTATTTATAACTGTACCGCTTAATCCCCTTCACCTATTTTGCCCATCACCTCACTCCCTTCCCCTGTTCATTTATTCATTCATTTGTGGATGGACACTTAGGTTGCTTTTGTATCTTGGCTATTGTAGATAATGCTGCTATGAACATTGGGATGCATACATCTTCTTCCATCGGTGTTTTCATTTTCTTTGGATAAATACCTACAAGTAGAATTCTGGATTGTATGGTAGTTCTGATTTTAGTTTTTTGAGGACCCTCCATACTGTTTTCCATAGTGGCTGCACCATTTACATTCCCATCAGCAGTGTACATGGTGCGTACTAGTGCGCAACAGTGCACACTTTTCCACACATCCTCACCAATTCTTTTTTCTTGTCATTTTGAGATAACCGTTCTGTCAAATGTGAGGCAATATCTCATCATGGTATGGATTTTGCATTTTCCTGATTAGTGATGCTGAGCATCTTTCCATGCTCTTGTTAGCCATCTGTATGTCTCCTTTAGACAAATGTCTGCTCAGGTCCTCTGTCCACTTTTTTAATCAGATGTTTTATATTTAGTTGAAGCAATGCTTTATCTATTTTGAATATCACAAGCAGAAATATCATTTGTAAATATCTTCTCCCATTCCATAGTTTGCTTTCTCAATCTATTGTTGGTTTCTTTCACCGTGCAAATGCCTTTTATTGTGATGTAGTCCCATCTGTTTGGTTTTGCTTCTTCTGCCCTTGCCTGAAGAGACAGATCAAATAAAAACATTGCCAAGACTGATGCTGAAGAGTGTACTGTTCATGTTTTGTTCTAGGACTTTTACGGTTTCAGGTTTTACAAGTCATTTATCCACATAGAGTTTATTTTATTTATGGTGTAAGAAAGTGGTCTAGCTTTATTCTTTCACATTTAGTGTCTAGTTTTCTTACCATTAATTGAAGAGACTGTCTTTTCCCCACTGTATATTGTTGCCTCCTTTGCTGTAGGTTAATTGACCATATAAGTGTGATTTTATTTCTGGGCTTTCTATTTTGTCCCATTGACCTATGTGTCTGTTTTTTTGGGCCAGTAGCATACTGTTTTGATACCTATAGCTTTGTGCTATACTTTGAAATCTGGGAATGTGATTCCTCCAGCTTTGTTCTCCTCTCTTAAGATTGTTTTGGCTATCAGTATCTTCTGTGGTTCCATACAAATTTTAGGCTTATTTGTTGTCATTCTGTGAAAAATGCCAGTGTTTACGTTACTAAGGATTACACTGAATCTGTAGAGTATGGTTATGTTAACAATATTCATTCTTCCAGTTGAGCTATTTCAAATCCCAAAAGATGATTCTGTTAGAGTGCTGCACTCAATATGTCAGCATATTTGGAAAACTCAGCAGGGGACACAGGACTGGAAAAGGTGTCAGTTTTCATTCCAATCCCAAAGAAAGGCAATGCCAAAGAATGCTCAAACTACCACACAATTGCACTCATCTCACACGTTAGCAAAGTAATGCTCAAAATTCTACAAACCAGGCTTCAACAGTACGTGAACTGAGAACTTCCAGATATTCAAGCTGGATTTAGCTAAAGCAGAGGAACCAGAGATCAAAATTTTCCAACGTCTGTTGGATCATTGAAAAAGCAAGAGAGTTCCAGAAAAACATCTACTTCTGCTTTATTGACTATGCCAAAGCATTTGACTGTGTGGATCACAATAAACTGTGGAAAATTCTGAAAGAGATGGGAATACCAGACTACCTGACCTGCCTCCTGAGAAATCTGCATGCAGGTCAAGAAGCAACAGTTAGAACCAGACACAGAACAGCAGACTGGTTCCAAATAGGGATAGGAGTACGTCAAGGCTGTATATTGACACCCTCCTTATTTAACTTACATGCAGAGTACATCATGTGAAATGCCAGGCTGGATGAAGCACAAGCTGGAATCAAGATTGCTGGGAGAAATATCAACAACCTCAGATATGCAGATGACACCACCCTTATGGCAGAAAGTGAAGAGGAACTAAAAAGCCTCTTGATGGAAGTGAAAAAGGAGAGTGAAAAAGCTGGCTTAAAACCCAACATTCAAAAAGCTAAGATCATGGCATCAGGCCCCATCACTTCATGATGAATAGATGACGAATCAATGTAAACACTGACAGACTTTATTTTCTTGTCCTCCAAAATCACTGCAGATGGTGACTGCAGCCATGAAATTAAAAGACACTTGCACCTTGGAAGAAAAGCTTTGACCAACCTAGACAGCATATTAAAAAGTGGAGACATTATTTTGCCAACAAAGGTCCATCTAGTCAAAGCTATGGCTTTTCTAGTAGTCACGTATGGATGTGAGAGTTGGACCATAATGAAAGCTGAGCACTGAAGAATTGATGCTTTTGAACTGTGGTGTTGGAGAAGACTCTTGAGAGTCCCTTGGACTGCAAGGAGATCAAACCAGTCAATTCTAAAGGAAATCAGTCCTGACTATTCATTGGAAGGACTGATGCTGAAGCTGAAGCTCCAATACTTTGGCCACCTGATGTGAAGAACTGACTCACTGGAAAAGACCATGATGCTGGGAAAGATTAAAGGCAGTAGGAGAAGGGATGTGATGGTTGGATGGCATCACCAGCTCAGTGGACATGAATTTGAGCAAGCTCCGGGAGTTGATGATAGACAAGGAAGCCTGGCGTGGTGTAGTCCATGGGGTCGCAAAGAGTGGGACGTGACTGAGTGACTGGACTGAACTGAATCTGTTAATATGGGATATCTTCTCCCTTGTTTGTGTTGTCTTTGATTTTTTTCATCAACATCAGATTTCAGCTCTTTCATCTCCTTGGTTAAATATGTTCTTAGATATTTGTTCTTTTTGATGCAATTGTAAATGAGACTGTTTACTTAGTTTCTCTTTCTGATACTTCAGAGTCCCCTCTGAGGTCTGTAGCTAGTTGTCTGTGGCTGATGGATTTGGGGTGAGAATTGGGAGGTTAACTCGGAAGGCACGGGAAATTGGAAGGTGGTATGAGTATTTAATAAGCAGGGTAAGCCCTACAGTTCATTTAGGAGAAGCGCTCTGGAGATGGGTTCCCAGCTCTATCCTCCAACATCTGCTAAGATGATTCAACAAGCTGCGTGTGGATGCCAGAGAGGAGCCCCATGGAAGGTCTAGAAAGCAGGTAGCCATCCCTTCATACTATCATCCAGGCCAATGAGCAGCCTTTAGTTACAGGGTTACTCAGGGTCAGAATTGTCCCAGACTGCGTCTAGACTGCCTTCAGGTAAATAACCAGAAGAGTGGCCCTCTCGATCTCCTTGCTCACTTTGAGTCCTCTTGCCTTCCTCCTACGTGGCACTTTTATTCCTGGCTTAGACCAGAAATAGATATTGTGTTTGTCAGTCAATTTGTGAAAATAACAGAACCATTATCCCCCACAGAGTAACTTCTTACAACACGAGTCAATTTTTTTTTTTTTTTGTATAAATTGTCTGTTGACAATTTTTTCCTGTGTCTGTAAAGTGCTTTGAGCTCCTCAGAAGAAAGGTGTTACCCAGACACAAAATATTATTATTTTTGTCATTATCATTGTTTCATAACACGGGACCCTTTTACAACAGAAATAAGTATGGAAAGCAATTATTTTGTTTGCTTTAGTTACATCTAGGTCTTTTGATAGCAAGATGTGACATCCAGAGAACCAAGTCACAGGAGGAAAAGAAAAGCGTTATGTATTTGTATACTTGCTGTCATCTGTGGGTTTTTACAGCCTTTACAGCCTTGAATTCATTAATTCCTCAGGGTATTAAAGAGATGAACAGTATTGTTTCAAGTTTTAAAGACAAGGAGGCCTTGGAAGACCCAGAGTTACCAGAAGAAAGAAACTGAACCTGCAGAACTCATTTGAAACGCCTTTTGGGTTATGCTGAAAATTCCCTTTCCAGTCACATCACAGGATCATTGAAAACCAGCATATTTTGTTGACCAGCACCTGTTGAAGGAGTAAGCATGATGGTGTACCTTTTGACCCCTTCTGTGAGAACCTCCTTCCACACTCTCCCCTCCAGAAACACCGACACAACCCTGGATAGGTACCACACATCCAGATTAATTATATCACATGGGAATGAGCCAGAACTAAACAAAGTGACAACTTCCTGGCTCATCAAATGAGTGCCACCTTCTCGGCTGAGAGAAAGTGCATGTCTCTCAGAGTTGTGTCAGGAGTTCTTGGGCAGTCTTGAATCTTTCACTGGACACAATCCTGCTCGTCCAATCTCCAGGATTTGGGGCTAGTGGGCTGCTGCATTCTCCCATTTGTTCACAGTGTTATGTCAAGGAAATGTGAAGTTCTGGGAAGACTGAGTTTGGGAGTTATGTAGACTTTCGTTTAAATCTTAAGTCACCTCTGACTAGCTATGTATGTGATTTGGGGCAAAGTGTTTTCCAAGCCTGTTTCCTCACTGACAGCATGGGAACAGTATCTTTCTTGTAGGGTTGTTGTGAAAATTACTGCTAATCCTGTACTTGTATAGCTCCAGCCATAGTAGGGGAGGTGGGTGGGCAGCTCCTATTGGACTGATCATGTGTTCAGTGATGTCATATCGGAAGCTTGAAACTGACCACTATAGTATTTCCTTCATGGGAATCAACAGGTTCTACAAAGAAGGGCTTTCCCCCAACTAAAGCTTGTTTCAAAGAAGGCAATGGCAAGCCACTGCAGTACTCTTGCCTAGAAAGTCTCATGGACGGAGGAGCTTGGTAGGCTGCAGTCCACGGGGTCGCTACGAGTCGAACATGACTGAATGACTTCACTTTCACATTCACGCATTGGAGAAGGAAATGGCAACCCACTCCAGTGTTCTTGCCTGGAGAATCCCAGGGACGGGGAGCCTGGTGGGCTGCCATCTATGGAGTCGCACAGAGTTGGACACGACTGAAGTGACTTAGCAGCAGCAGCAGCAGCAAAGCCTATTTATCAATACATCCCTACTTAGTAGGCACTCAATAAATGTAGCTATTATTAGTAAACTCAGGTAAAACTCACGTTGATTCAAGATGTAGAAATAGAATTACTGGGAACATAAAATCACTACTTGTTTTACAAGAAAAGTGATATTGCATCTGCCCTGAATTGATCCCACAGAAAGATGAATGTGTGGTTCTTTGGATGTATGGAGCTTGTCATTTAGATCTATTGCTTTTGCTTATTGAACTTGGGAGCATATTTTGTGTTGCTTCTAGTAACTCAAGTGCTTGTTTGGCTTATAAGAATGCACTGGCTGAAACCCAAAGCAATAGAAAAAAAAAAAAAAAAGAATTTGGGAAATAGTTTTCACTGTTTCAAAGCTGGAGAAACAGCTTGTCAATCAACAAACATCCAACGCTGTGCTTGATACTACAACTGCAACATGATTCTTGACATCATGAAGCCCACAGTCTGCATGGGGTGTTAAGAAAGACAGTACCTGTATTTCAGTTCAGTTCAGTCACTCAGTTGTGTTTGACTCTTTGTGACCCCATGAATTGCAGCACGTCAGGCCTCCCTGTCCATCACCATCTCCTGGAGTTCACCCAAACTCATGGCCATCGAGTCCGTGATGCCATCCAGCCATCTCATCCTCGGTCGTCCCCCTCTCCTCCTGCCCCCAATCCCTCCCAGCATCAGAGTCTTTTCCAGTGAGTCAACTCTTTGCATGAGGTGGCCAAAGTATTGGGGTTTCAGCTTTAGCATCATTCCTTCCAAAGAAATCCCAGGGCTGATCTCCTTCAGAATGGACCGGTTGGGTCTCCTCGCAGTCGAAGGGACTCTCAAGTGTCTTCTCCAACACCACCGTTCAAAAGCATCAATTCTTTGGCGGTCAGCTTTCTTCACAGCCCAACTCTCACATCCATACAGGACCACAGGAAAAACCATGGCTTTGACTAGACAGAACTTTGTTGGCAAAGTAATGTCTTTGCTTTTCAATATGCTATCTAGGTTGGTCATAACTTTTCTTCCAAGGAGTAAGCATCTTTTAATTTCATGGCTGCAGTCACCCTCTGCAGTGATTTTGCAGCCCCCCAAAGATAAAGTCTAACACTGTTTCCACTGTTTCTCCATGTCTAACACTGTTTCCACTGTTTCCCCATCTATTTCCCATGAAGTGATGGGACCAGATGCCATGATCTTCGTTTTCTGAATGTTGAGCTTTAAGCCAACTTTTTCACTCTCTTCTTTCTCTTTCCTCAAGAGGCTCTTTAGTTCCTTTTCACTTTCTGCCATAAGGGTGGTTTCATCTGCATATCTGAGGTTATTGATATTTCTCCTGGCAATCTTGATTCCTGCTTGTGCTTCCTCCAGCCCAGTGTTTCTCATCGTGTATTCTGCATATAAGTTAAATAAGCAAGGTGACAATACACAGCCTTGAAGTCCTCCTTTTCCTATTTGGAACCAGTTTGTTGTTCCATGTTCAGTTCTAACTGTTGCTTCCTGACCCACATATAGGTTTCTCAAGAGGCAGGTCAGGTGGTCTGGTATTCCCATCTCTTACAGAATTTTCATGTATTTGAAGCAATATAAATAATGAAAACTTTTTGAAAACACATTGTATACTTCTACATAGGGGAAATTCAGGCACAGGGAAATAAAGTCCAGTTTTTCAGGTTACAGAACTAGTAAGAAATAAAGCTGGAGTTCGAACTCAGATGTAGAGCCAAGCGTCTTTCTAGAAATATGTTGGGAACAAGTGATAGCACTCTATGCCGAAATAAAAATGGGCTACTTTTATATGTAGATAATTAGAGAGTTTGTCATTCAGTTGCTAAGTCGTGTCTGACTCTTTGCAACCCCATGGACACCAGGCTTCCTTGTCCTTCACTATCTCCTGGAGTTTGCTTAAACTCATGTCCATGGGTCAGTGATGCTCTCTAACCATCTCATCCTCTGCTGCCCCTTCTCCTTTTGCCTTCAATTTTTGCCATCATCAGAGTCCTTTCCAGTGAGTCAGTTCTTAATAAGAAGCTACGTATGTGGTCATGAACAACAAGCACAAGAAGATCTAAGCAATTTAAAAGCAGCAGGAATCACCTGGGCAAATCACTGATGAGAAAAGTCTATGGAAAAATGCAGTTTGTACAGGTTAACAGATAGTCACACATTTTTGTGTTATTTTGCTAAGCAATGAACACAACCGCGCCCACATTTGTTTGCCCTAAAGGCAATAAACCATCTGATGAGCCCACCATGACCAAGATGGAAGGGGTGAACCCCACAGGAAAGGGTGCAGAATGGTGATGAAGTCCTTTTCTCTCCTTAAAAGAATCCTAAAATATGAGGGAGAAGTCAGTCCAACTGATACTTTGATATTACAGACCAGACCAAGTCTATTTTTCTTATTGTACAAACCTTTCTTCCTTTTCTCCTTCTTCTTCCCCTTCCTTCTTGGTCTTCAGACAACAACAGCAAACACTGATGGACTTTTCTGACCAGCCCAAACATAACTCCAAATAATAAATACTAAAGCAATGGTGGCAAAACCATTGCTTGGTTGGAAGAAAGCCATACTTCATCTCAGACGTCATTTACTAGTGTACCAGGCAGCAATGCCACAAAGCCAGGAAAGATTTAGAAAGAGAAGAAGAGAGGGGAAAAACTCCAACAGCATCACTCCTCCACTATCTCGTAAAGTTTATTGATGAGCAACAAAGAGGCCATTAATAATGGTGCCGTGACTGTTCTGATTTACACAAGTAAGGGCAAAATGGTGCTCAACAGTGTTTCAATGGTGCTTTTTCTTTTCTGCACAGAGTGAGAAGGTTTTCTTGTCTTATGTGTAACATAGGCAAATTTATTTCAGTCCCTAAATTTTTAAGATTTTCACATATTCTGATTCTTTCCACAGTCAATCACCTTAGTTCCTCCAAAGTCCTAATCTTCAAGATGAGATGGCTCTTTCAAAGAGATGCATTGCTCAGGCTACCCCTGTCATGTCAGTCAGTCCAGACTTCTCTGATCTCCAGTGGAATATGGACACGCTTTAAAATTTCCACCCATAATCTCTGGCATCCGATTTCCTCAAGCAATTTACTTTAGGACCATGTTTTGGGTCAGGAGATGGACCTGCTTAGTTTTGAATTTGACACTTTCCAAAAAGATATTAAGTTCGAATCATGCTCACATGTTCAAATCACCCTAGAACAGTACAGATCACTGGGGTATACCAGTACCTTTACTTCTTTATTTTTTGTCTGGCTGCATGGGGTCTTAGTTGTGGCATGTGGGATCTTTCATTGTGGTACGTGAACTCTCTGGTTGTGGCATGCAGGCTTAGTTGCTCAGAGGCATGTGGGATCTTAGTTCCCTCACCAGGGATTGAACCCGCATCCCCTGCATTGCAGGGTGAACTCTTAATTACTAGATCACCAGGAAAGTCCTGCCAATACCTTTTTCAAATCCAGACACTGTGTTCTTAAGATAAGAGCCTAAAAAACCAGAAGCCATCTTTGTTTTGTGTCAACATTAAAATCAGAGTACTAAAACCATGTGTTGCTGTTGTTTAGTCCCCAGGTCATGTCAGACTCTTTTTATAGCCCCCAGATTCCTCTGTCTGTGGGATTTTCCAGGCAAGAATAATGCAGTGGCAAGAATACTGGAGTGGGTTGCCATTTCCTTCTCCAGGGGATCTTCCCGACCCAGTGGTCAAATCCACGTCTCCTGATCACTTCTCCTGCATTACAAGTGAATTCTTTACCGCTGAGCCACTTAGGGAAGCCTGAAACAATAGAGCTGATAATTTAAATGCTTAAGATATGGAGGAAGTGAACAGCTCTATAGTCCTGGAAGCAAATCTTTATGTTTATCAATATATCCTCTCTATTGAATCTGTTTTAGATAAATTGTTCCTTTTTATCTGTATCAAAACTCATACTGAACAATGAATTCTGGGTTGCAAAAAAGGATTTATTTTTGCACCTATCTGTAAGTCTTTGTCCACAAATTAAAAACAGACACAACTTCAGTCAATGGCACTTAGTATTGGTCACAGGCTTCTTTGGAAATGTGATGATTTCTTTCTGTGACCCAAATCTGGTTTTTCTAGAGCCCACTTTGGAGTGGAAAGCAAATATCACACACATGGGCTGTGGATATCCGAGGTGGCCCCTGAGACCTGGGGCCTTCTTGGCAGAAAAGTAGTAGAAACTTACCGGCCAGCCTTGGCAGCCACTGTCCATCCGAGAGTGATGACCAGGATAGAGGAGGGAGATGCTGGAGATGCAGACGAGGGCTGGTGGCTCCTCCTGCTCACCTGATCAGCAAAGCTCAAGAATCTCTGTACATCTTTTTTGTTTCCATCCCCGCGTCTGTCTAAGGACACTCAGGTGGATTCCATGTCCCGGCTATTGTAAATAGTGCTGGTATGAACACTGGGGTGCATGCATCTTTTTGAATTATGGTTTTCTCCGGATACATGCCCAGGAGTGGGGATTGTGGGATCATATGGTAGCTCTATTTTGCGTTTTTTTTAAAGAACCTCCACACTGTTCTCCAGAGTGGCGGCACTGCTCTATCATGGCCAACTTCAGGCTAGTGCCACGATGTTGCTGAAGGTCGGGAAGGGACGCACACAGTGGGCCGTGTGGGCTGACTCCTGCGCAGCCCTGAGCCCGTCCTGTGAGGTTGGATGCTTTAACACGGGGATGCACAGACAGTGTTTAGTGTTGTGTGGTACACAACCTGGCACACAGTAGGTGTACTTAGAGAGCTGTGGCTCACCCTACAGCTAACACCAGCCAGAACCCTGGGCTTCCGGCCTCCTGGCCCTGCAGAAGACAGCTAATAGGTCCCATCTTCTGAGGGAAGCAAATTGCTAATGATCTTTCAATAAAATGAGACTCTTTCCTGGCTTCTGATAAACTGCTCTGAGCAACTTCTTGGAAAGAACCCAGGCCCAGTGCCTCTGCCTCAGGGAGGCCCTGGAAAGGAAATCTTTTGAGGCTGTCCCTCCCCACCCCTGGGACAGCCAAATCTCTGCCTCCATAGCCATGCTCAGCTGCCTCAGCCCTTGTGCCAACATATAACCCACAAAACCTCTTTTACTTTGAGCAAGTTCCTGATATGTGCGCGCGCGCACGCGTGTGTGTGTGTGTGTGTGTTTTCCTTTCCTAAGCAACGGCTGTGCTGCTGGCCACATCCAACAAAGGAACAAAGTCACATTGTTCAAAGCAAACAACTCCAGTATCACTTGGAACAAATATACAATCACACTCACAGACTTCAATCTCCAAACCCAGCCGGACAAAGCAGAGTCAAAGATTCAAGACCTCAAGGCAGCAAAACACACCTTTATCTGCTTCCAAAAGGCCTTTATCAAGGGTAGTTTTCACTTGGGTTTCTTTCCCCCCTGACTGTTACTAATATCCTTTTAGAAACTTGAAAATAGCATGTCTTTCCTTACTGATGGGTTCTGTTCCAGGTGACTTTGATTGATTTATTCTTTTTCCCTCGTCACCCTGTGGGTTTTGAGGAGGACAGAAAGGGTTTCTTTGGCTTCTCTGTTGGCTTTTGAAGGTCTTCATAGTGAGAATATCATTTCACTTTTAAAATTCAGTCTCTCCATCTGTTGGACGAGATGATCATTTTAGACACATGTACCATTAGCTATCCTATGATTCTGTGAGCGATCCCCCCTTTTCTGATCTCCTGCCCCCAAGCAGTGGTGCTGATTGACAGGAGAATTTACCACGTGGAAATTCACTGGATGCAGCTTACTATTTGCAGACATGCAGGCCATCAAACGGCTCACAGCCCGCTGGGTTCGTAATGCTGGGCACTCAATGCTGGGCACTCAAGGAAGCTTCGAGAAAACCACTCCTGCAGGTTACTGGGCTCCCTGTGGGCCAGGAATGTACAGGATGCAGCCAGCCTGCAAAGGTGGACAGGTGGAGGGGCAGGAGTGGGACTGACAGTGAAACCCTTAGTCAGCTCTGAATGCGCGGCGCTGCCTCTTGCACATTAGAAAAAAAAAATGCAAGTTTTTTCCTAACTAGGCAAGCTCCTAGTTAGGAGTTATTCACAGACCCATCAGAGACTGCTCGCCAGGGTACAAGGGAAGAGGATCAGGGGAACTAAAGAACTGAATCACCGTGAGAGCCTGGCCCAGAGAGAGAACCCGCCTGGAGCCTCTCAGCAAGAGGAGCTGAGTCTTGGGAAAGGAATAGGATTTCCCTGGAGAAGAAAGGGGAGGGAGGGGTACCAGGCGGAGAGAACAGCTTGGGCAAACAGCTTGGGCACATGAAGTGCCCACAAACCCGTGTGGGCGTGACCCTGGCCCGATGTGTGCCCACATTTCAGGACAGAGGGTGAAAGGACTCATTCTTCTGAGTTCATCTCTTTAGCAAAAAATGACTTGTTAAGTGCTTTCTGGAGTTCTAGGTCTATGATGAGGGCTGAGGTCAACATAGAAGGAGCATAAGATGCTCCTACCGGGCACACACCCTTCCTCCCCTTTATCATCCTCAACGTGCTGCATGAATCCCTGCTTTAAAGACCACCAAGGGATGTCTCTGATAGTCCAGTGGTTAAGACCCCATGCTTCCAATGCAGGGAATGTGAGTTTAATCCCTAGTCAGGGAACTATTAATAAGATCCCACGTGACTCAAGGCATGGCCAAAAAAACCAAAAAATACCACGGGGAGTGCACCCGCATCCCCCCATCCCAATCCTCAATACAACTGCTGTCTTTATAGTGAAGCTGCTCAGTCGTTTCTGACTCTTTGCAACCCCACAGACTGACTATAGCCTACCAGGCTCCTTCGTCCATGGGATTTTCCAGACAAGAATACAGGAGTGGGTTGCCATCTGCTTCTTCAGGAGATTTTTCCAACCCAGGAATTGAAGCCGGTCTCCCACATTGTAGGCAGACACTTTACCATCTGAACCATCAGGGGAGTCATAGAATTAAGCTTTATTCTTAATCCTGACTTGCTGTATCTCTTCCACTGTTGTCTTGAACAGACTTTTTGCATTTTAAAGTACTATTTAGTGGTGTATACAATGGAATACTACTCAGCCATAAAAAGAATGAAGTAATGCCCTTTGAAGCAACATGGATGGACATAAAGATTATCATACTGAGTAAAGTAAGTCAGACAGAGAAAGACAAATATTATATGATGTCACTTATATGTGGAGTCTAAAATATGATACAAATCAACTTATTATCAAAACAGAAACAGACCCACAGACACAGAAAAGAAGCTTACAGTTACCAAAAAGAAAATTTGGGGGAGGGATTAGAAGATACAAAATGCTGTATGTAAAATGACAAGATCCTGCTGAATAGTAAAGGGAACTGTCTTCAACATTCCATGGTAAATGACAGTGGAAAAGAATACATGTATAACTGAACCACTTTGTTGTGCAGCAGAAGCTAACAAAACATTGTAAATCCACTAGATGTCAATAAAAATAAAAATTTAAAAAGAACAATTCAAAAAATACTGTTTAGTTTTAAGTTGACTTGATTATATAATTTACCTGCAATGAGAGGCGTAGAACTGAAGCGTTTGCAGTTTGACGATAATGTATACATGTCACCATCACCCCAACAAGATAAAAGGTTCCACTGCTACAGAGTTCTCATGTGCCCCTCTTCCTTTACCACCACCTATCACCCACTCAGACAGCCCCACCAACCACTGATCTTATTTCTACTGTCATAACTTAGTTTTTCCTCCTTTTTTGAATCTTTTTTGAACAGAATCAAATGGTAGATCATTTTTGGAGCTTCTTTTGCTCAACATAACTTTTCTGATATTCATTAATACTGAATGTCAGAGAAGGCAATGGCATCCCACTCCAGTACTCTTGCCTGGAAAATCCCATGGACGGAGGAACCTGGTAGGCTATAGTCCATGGGGTCACTAAGGGTCGGACACGACTGAGCGACTTCACTTTCACTTTTCACTTTCATGTATTGGAGAAGGAAATGGCAACCCACTCCAGTGTTCTTGCCTGGAGAATCTCAGGGCCAGGGAGCCTGGTGGGCTGCCATCTATGGGGATGCACAGAGTCGGACACGACTGAAGTGACTTAGCAGCAGCAGCAGCAATACTGAGTGTACCAGTAGTTGGTTAATTTCTATGACACATAGACACAATAATTTCTCTTTTTTATCCCTTCCCTTATTGGTGAACATTTAGGTTGCTTGTTCTGTGCATTTTTTGGTCTTGTCTTTTCAACTAGATTGTGAGTTTAAGGGCAGACGTGTGCTTCATATGCTCTGTCCCTGCTCTGAAAGCACCTCATCTGGGGCCAGGTCAGACTGGCTCCCTCAACATGTTGGTTAATTGAATTATATTTATGGATAAGATGTGGTCCCTGCCTATTAAGGCCTTGTAACCTAATCATGGAGGCAGTTACAAATAGAAATCAGTTATTCCAAGGCAACACAGTAATCCCTTCATTCAGCAAGTATTAATGTTTATTTCAGAGAAAGCAGAAGACATACTGATGAAGATCTAAGACATAGGGCAGAATGTAAAAGGTGATATGAAAGATATTCAGCAGAGTTGTGGAAACTCTGAGAGCGAAGCACTGCCTTTTGCTGAGAAGCTCAGGGCAACCCTCAACGAAGAGGAGGAGATGCCAAGGCCCCAGAAGATTGAACGTAGGAAAGCCACGATAGACCAGAAGTAGAGGGTCCAACAGAGGCAGAGCTGGGAAGGCAGGGGGAGAAAAGGAAAGCGACAGAAGGAACATGTCTAGGGGCTGGGAAGGTGGAATAGGTTGGGACCACAGACAGTCTTGAATGCCAAGCTTGAAAATCCATGCTGCTGCTGCTGCTAAGTCGCTTCAGTCGTGTCTGACTCTGTGTGACCCCATAGACGGCAGCCCACCAGGCTCCCCCATCCCTGGGATTCTCCAGGCAAGAACACTGGAGTGGGTTGCCATTTCCTTCTCCAGTGCAGGAAAGTGAAAGTGAACTTGCTCAGTTGTGTCTGACTCTTAGCGACCCCATGGACTGCAGCCCACCAGGCTCCTCCATCCATGGGATTTTCCAGGCAAGAGTACTGGAGTGGGGTGCCTTTGCCTTCTCCATGGAAATCCATGAGCAAGTTCAAACATACAACATGTGCCCATCAAACACTTTTGTGATGATGGGGATGCTCTTACAACAATTCAGCATCTATATTCTGCATGGCAAGACTACCACCATCTCTATATGATTACATTAATGTTACAGGGGGACAACAGAAACAAAAGGGGGGCAAGAAATTGACTAGTTCACAAGAAAGGTGAATATCAGGGTCACAATCCACCCCAGAAGCAGGTGGTCAATGTCTGGGAGGAGCAAACAGCCCAAAGGGTAACGGTGTTTTTGGTAAAAGAGAAATAGACAGACTTCACTGGTATCTCAGTGGTAAAGACTCTGCCTGCCAAGCAGAAGACACAGGAGATGTGGGTTTGATCCCTGAGTCAGGAAGATCTGCTATAGAAGGAAATGGCTACCCAACTGCAGTATTCTTGCCTGGGGAATTCCATGGACAGGGGAGCCTGGTGGGCTATGGTCCATGGAATTGCAAGAGTTGGACACAACTTAGAACCTAAATAACAACAAAAGAGATGTAGAGTTTGGTTGGCTGTTCTTAAGGGATGAGGATGCAGTGAAATTATTATTATCAATAACAAACACTACATGTCACTTTGAGAACTTCATACTTTTCAAATGATTTCATATTCATTATTCATTAGACCCTCATGGTAATCCTGATGACTCATCAAGTGAGGTGTTAATTACTATTATTATTGTTATCACTGTTTTAGATTTTTCAGGGGAAGAAATCAAGACCCAAAAGAGTTAAGAATGTCTTCACATAATGGGAAAGAATATGAAAAAGGATATATATATATTTTATATATATATATGCTCAGTCACTCAATCATGGCTGACTCTTTGCAACCCTATGGACTATAGCCTGCCAGGCTCCTCTGTCCACAGAATATGTGTGTGTGAGTGTGTGCATGTGTGTGTGTGTGTAGTTGTTTACTTGCAAAGTCATGTCCAACTCTTTTGCGATCCCATGGACTGCAGCCCATCGGGTCTTCTCTCCATGGAATTCCCCAGGCAAGAATACTGGAGTACGTAGCCATTTCCTTCTCCAGGGGTCTTGCTGACCCAGGGGTTGAACCTGAGTCTCCTGCACTGGCAGGTGGATTCTTTACCACTGAGCCATGGAAGCCCAAGCAAAGACTATCAGATTCCGTAGGTTCAAGGCACTTTGCCAGAGCCCAAGCTTGGAACCCACAGCAGAAGGAACCAGATCTATCTATCTATCTATCTATCTATCTATGTATATATCTGAATCACTTTGCTGTATATGGGAAACTAATACAGCATTGTAAATCAACTACGAAAAGAAAAAAGGAACTTCAAAAGAACTTTAGCTAAATTAGCCAGGACTCAAATCAGCATCTCTTGAATGAGTTTCTACAACCAGTTATTGGAAAATGAGGAAGTAAGATTCTCTTGAACAGAAGGGTCTTGAAGATCAGTGTATTCAAACCAAATCAGTTGGCCTAAAATTTCCTCCCTCCCCACCCCTAACACACGGTTGCGATATGGGTGGTCTGAGAGGGAACTTGGCACAAGTCAGGATAGGGATCTGATTCAGACTTTCTGTTGTGAACACGAGAGTGTCAGATGTTTCTTTTGTAACAAGAAGCAGTTGAAGGTGTAGCTCACCAATCTTTCTGCCAGTGTAGACGGTTCTCTGATCCTTAGAGCCGTAGTCAGAAAGTGAGTTCTCTGCACTAAAAACTGGAGGGACTCTAAAATAGTTTCTGCAAGGGTGTGGGGTTTGCAGGTCTGGGTTGTCCACTCACTGTCCCAGCCTAAAGCTTCCCTCTGCTGTCTGATGTTCATAACCTCAGCTAGGTCCTGCTCAGGCAGGCCCCAGCAGGCTGTGTATTGTAACCCAGTTCTGGCTGAGAACAAAGAGGAATTCAAGAGGGGATGGACTAGAGGAGCTCACTGTGTTGTCATTTTGCCTCAGGTAAATCCCAAACAACCAAGAACCAGAGAGACAGAGGCAGTGATCAACCATGAGAAACCATCACCATCAACAGAGCTTGGGTGGAAGAGGTAAGGGTGGTTTGGGGTTGGCTTTCCAGACTCCACGGCCTAATTTGGAAGCTCCCAAAACAGTTTGTTTGCTTTTGTGTGCCTGTGTGCATGCTCAGTCATATTTGACTTTTTGTGACCCCGTGGACTGTAGCTCACCAGGCTCCTCTACCCGTGGGATTTCCCAGGCAAGAGTACTGGAGTGGGCTGCCATATCCTTCTCCAGGGTTTTTGTGCACGTGATCACTAAGACAGTCTGCTAAGCACATGAACAAATCATCTCCTTCTCCCTGCATATATGACTGTCTGTTTCCCCGTTAATCTATGACACCCATCAGGCCAATCAACCCAACCACCCAGTACGTGATGCCCCCAGTGGAAACAATCATCTTCCCCAGTGGGTATCATCACCCTCCTCTTGAAATGTACACACACTGCAGAGGGACTCTAGAAGTAAATCTTTCCTCAGTGATGTCCTCTGTATTAATTTCCCTCCTTCTAAACAGCAGCCCGGCAGGTAGT
Organism: Neotragus pygmaeus; assembly: GCA_006410875.1. Lineage (NCBI taxonomy): Eukaryota > Metazoa > Chordata > Mammalia > Artiodactyla > Bovidae > Neotragus > Neotragus pygmaeus. Next base: position 644,303 of record SJYV01041820.1, read on the forward strand.
AGATAGTGACCGCCCTTGGTCACTGCTGGGAAGATAAAGGATTATTAAAAGAGGGACCAGCTGCTTGCCAATTATACCGTTTAGGCAAGGAGGGCCAAGAGGCTGGTCTGCCATCGCCCTCTGCCTTGTAGGAAGATGCTAACAACAAACTTCAGCCCTAGTTACTGTCTAGTCCATTTTCTCCTGGACCAAGTTTGCATCTAAGCCTGAGCGTCAAAGAGAAATGGAATCTTACCCGTAAACACGACCTTTCAATCACATGAGTAAGGCCTCTCTCTTCCTGGCTTAGAGCACTCTGGAGCTCTGAGCTGTGAAGAGCTGCTGCAGGTACGTTAGCTTTGGAATTCAATTAACTGTCAGCACCAGTGTTTGAGAGAGAATGAGTCACTTGTCTTCAGCAAACGGGCTCGGGGGCCGGGAGCCACCGACATGAATGGTGATTGAAAAATACTGGAGGACCAGGACTTGCAGACTCCTGGAATCCTTCTCTCACCCACACACGCTTCTACGTTAAAATATAATAAAGAGCAGGAGAGGACGTGTGAGTGCATGGGAGATGCTGTCAAGAATTGGCTTACACATTCTTCTTTTCTGTTTGTAAGTTTCACTGGCTTCTAAGCTCTTACTGTGGGGACTGTGTTGTGTCTCTCCTTTCTTTCAGTTCATGTCCGAGTTAATGCTTAAGGGAGGAAAAAATGATGCTGTTTGGTTCCCCATGCACCTCTTATAGCTGACAGGAAGTAGCTTGCTAATGAGAGAAAGGGTCCAGGCTCTGTCTCAGAAAGGCTGCCAAGAATACCTGCTCTATCCACTGGCCCACACTGCCTCTTGCAGGGTGGACACACTGTTCTCTGTTTAACGTGTAAAGTATAACGTGGGCCTGAAAAAGGGGAAAACACGTTTCCCAGTCTATGCAATAGTGTGTATGCAATCTACATACAACATACAATTCATCCCATACACAATATTTCATATAATATACAGTAGGCAAAATGTGCCTGGCCCTTTTCCTTGGTCACTGGAAAGGTTCAGGCCATGGCAGACAGTCTGGCAGTGGTATTCTTTGTCAGTTTCCCCCAGCTCCACCATTCATCTTCCAGAATCCTCTGCCCCTTGTTTCAGTTTTGTATTTGCAGAGATAATCTGCCACACAGTTCCAAAGGAAAAGGAAGGCTTTGGTGAAGGCTAGAAAAGTGAATGACACACTGGTTAAACTGAAAACTCCTTAAAGACTTGATGATGAACATTAAATTATAAGAACTAAAAATCGAGGTGCCTTGTCCACCACGCTCAGAAGGAACAGGTCAGGAATGTCACTTGCTTGTGAGAACCAAGCCAGGGTGGCCACGCCAGCAGAAGGACCACATGCAAGGATGAAATACGATACTCTGAACACAGGAGAAACACTGGCCCATTTCATCACACATTTTATAAATTTCACATAGATAAGAGACGACATGGAGAAAGATGACCTCAGCGTGGTACCCTCACACACATTATTATTTGAGTACCACTGCTCCGAGTGGCAGAGATTTTAGGCTGGGTCCCATTAATATGAGACCTCCCCAACACATCCCTGGATTGCTGGGTTTCACTTTCTTCGCCTTTGTCTTTGCTGTCTCTCCCTGTTTCCCTACAAAACCAAACATACTTGATCGCCCAGCTTCACAAACAGAAAAACCAATTCCAAGAGGAAATCACTTCACAGCAAGCAAGCCCTGGGAAGAATTCAAGAGCGAGGAGCTCTTGTAATGAGATTAAGGGAAAAAATGCTTTTGTGCATCCAATTCAGTTCAGACCCGTCCTCCGTCCATGAAAGGAGCCAAAACAAACACAGGCATTGTTTTGGAAAGGAAAAGGTTAACAAGCTATGAAAACAAAATTAGAGATATTTTCAAAGCCTGACCCTCGCAGGAGTAGTAGAACAGTCTGCCAGTGTGGCAGCCTCTCCCCTCCTGTCGGACGTTTCTCCTGCAGCTCAGGGAGTGGGGGTGGGGGAACGGCCGTGACTATGATGCTCTGAACAGACTGCAGGGATGCTGCACTCCCCGTGGTGGATGGACCACATCCACAGGGCAGAGGCATAAACGTCTGGCTCCAGGGGGAAAAGACACATAGCTCCTTGGCCCCTTCTTAGAAACAAGCTTAGAAAAAATTCTCTGTGGATCCTGCAGAGCTTGGAGCTCAAGCTTTCCTCCACCCTCTGGCAAAAGCACTAGTCTGCAAAGGAAAATCCTGAGCTTATATTCAGACTTGGGTCTCAAGACCCGTGCCTCAGTTTCCCCATTCATTTGATCAGTATTTATCAGGCACTCACTGTGTACTGCACTGAGGATTTCTGACTGTGGATATAAAGTTGAAAGGCTCCCATCCTTGTCATTAAGGGACACACAGTCTGGTGAGGAGAGCGATACACAAATGGATAGTTATCACTGTAGTACATGAAGCATAGTACGGTTAATGTTTATCACGTGGAATGGTTTTGATAGGTTTCCAGATATAGTAGTAATGTAAGTAATGCCAGTGGACATTTGATACTCAAGTAGAATGGTGTGTGTGTGTGTGTGTGTGTGTGTGCGTGTGTGTGTGTGTGTGTGTGTGTGTGTGTGGTCAGAGGCACATCACTCTCTGTAGGTAGAGCCCCTGGTTCTTTGGGAGCCTACAAACTCACTTCCCTGTTCTAAGCAGACTTCTGGTGATGGAGGCTGTCACCCAGAAGCACGCGGAACACCAGGATGATGTGTGAGAGGGCCAAGATGACATCATAGAGGCACTTCCTTGCACTTTTCATCCAAGAACTCCAGCCAGTGCCCATGAGGGCCCGGACAGTCTTTGTTTAACTCAATGCACCAGATCCCAGCTCTAATCATAAACTCTGCTGGTGATAATGAAGAGAGGTTTTATATATAGGACCCAGAGCCCAGGACAGAGAAACAGACGAGTACACATCTGCAGTGGGTTCCAAGGCAAGGCACCCAATTTTCTCCAGCAAGACTGAAAAATCTACCTTGTCATGTTAAAATCTCAGCTCTGCCTCGCCAAGAAGACTCCTCTGGGCATTTTACATGAACTTTATGAACTTTGCTCAGACTTCGAGGGAGCGACTTCTTCTCAACATTTCCATGATTATGTTATACCTGAAACTTCACAGCACTGGCTGGTGATTTCCCAAGATCTGAATTGATGAGATTTATTTCCATGCATCAAAAAGTAGAAATATCAAAAGCCACACAGAGCAGTTCAGTTTCCAGAAGGAAAGGCGTGAGTGCATATGTGCTAAGTCATTTCTGTCATGCGTGAGTCTTTGTGACCTCGTGACTGCAGCCCACCAGGCTCCTCTGTCCATGGGATTCTCCAGGCAAGAATACTGGAGTGAATCATCATGCCCTCCTCCAGGGGATCTTCCTGACCCAGAGTTCGAACCTGAGTCTCTTATGTCTCATGCATTGGCAGGTGGGTTTTTTATCATTAGTGCCACCTGGGAAGCACCAGGAGGAAAGGCAGTGACCTAAAACGGGAGCCCCCAACCATAGCCCAACAGCCTTGTCCTTTTTCTGAGACTTGTAGTAATGAGCCGAGAAGTTTAGGAACACTTGAATGTAAGTTTGGCATGGAGGCAGACAGAAGAACAAGAAGTCTGCCGTGCCTTCCTGCTGAAGTCAGGGCAAGAAGGACCGCGAATTCACCTCTGGGCCCACTGGTGAAGTTCTGGTTATTGGTTTCCAAGAGTTCTGTTAACCTGATGTGAAGTTAATCAGGCTTTTCACTTCCAGATCTGTATGTAAGACTTGGATTATTCCTTCTGATAAAGTGTTAGTCTCAGTCGTGTCCAACGCTTTGTGACCCAATGGACTGTATCCCATTAGGCTCTTCTGTCCGTGGGACTTTCCAGGCAAGAGCACTAGAGTGGGTTGCCATTTCCTATTCCAGCGGATCTTCCCGACCCAGGGATTGAATCTGAGTCTCCCATACTGCAGGCAGATTCTTTGCTGTCTGAGCCACCTGGGAAGCCCACTCAGATGAAGGACTTGTTTTCAGTTCACTGGATTCCTCAGACATAAGGTTTCTTTGAATGCATCTGGCCAGCTTGTGATTCTCTGGAACAAAAATTACTCACCCCAGGCCAGCTTCCTCTCCTGCTTCTGGTTTACTTCCTTCCCTCCTTTTTCCTTGCCCATCTTGGTCCATAGTATCTATTGTACCTATTACTATGAGACTTCATCCACGAGGAGCCTTCTGGGAAACAAGGAGTTTGAGACCTGTTTTCGTTCCCCTGATGATTGAAGCTTACCCCTAAAATCTCAATTTTTTTAAAATAAGATGGTTGGTACACAGAAGAGTTTTAAATCTTTATTGAATTTCTTACATTTTTTGCTCTATGTTCTGGTTTTCTGGCTGTGAGGCATGTGGGATTTTAACTCTTCCACCAGGGGTCGAACCTTCACCCACAGTGTTGGAAGGTGAAGTCTTAACCACTGGACTGCCAGGGAGTGCCCGCATCTAAAATCTTGAAAGTCATACTTTTTTATGGCTGTTCTAAAATACTTTGCACGTTCAAAATACATACAAAGCCCTTCTTGACATCTCTGTGGGGCTAACAGATGCCCTAAACTCAATATGCCTGAACCCGGCTCCTTGCCCTCACAGCCAGGCTCCCCTCTGCCCATACCCACCCCACCCCACCCATAGCCTCCTCATCTCAGCTGGGTGGGAGACAGGGGTGGGGGGGGATGAATAGAGACTATTTCCTTCCAGCTGTTCAGGCCCCAAACCTCAGGGCCATCCTTGACTTCCCTCTTTCCCTGATACCCTGCTTTTGAACTGTCAGGAGACCCTTGAAAATGTATTTCCTGAAAATACATTGAGGGTCTAGCCCCTGCCCACTCCCTCCACTGCTATCACCTGGCACCACCACCCTCTCTCCCTGTACATCAACACGCTGCCAGAGGGACCCTTGGAAAGTAGAAGGTGGGTGGTGAGACACCTGCTCANAAAATCTCAGCTCTGCCTCGCCAAGAAGACTCCTCTGGGCATTTTACATGAACTTTATGAACTTTGCTCAGACTTCGAGGGAGCGACTTCTTCTCAACATTTCCATGATTATGTTATACCTGAAACTTCACAGCACTGGCTGGTGATTTCCCAAGATCTGAATTGATGAGATTTATTTCCATGCATCAAAAAGTAGAAATATCAAAAGCCACACAGAGCAGTTCAGTTTCCAGAAGGAAAGGCGTGAGTGCATATGTGCTAAGTCATTTCTGTCATGCGTGAGTCTTTGTGACCTCGTGACTGCAGCCCACCAGGCTCCTCTGTCCATGGGATTCTCCAGGCAAGAATACTGGAGTGAATCATCATGCCCTCCTCCAGGGGATCTTCCTGACCCAGGGTTCGAACCTGAGTCTCTTATGTCTCATGCATTGGCAGGTGGGTTTTTTATCATTAGTGCCACCTGGGAAGCACCAGGAGGAAAGGCAGTGACCTAAAACGGGAGCCCCCAACCATAGCCCAACAGCCTTGTCCTTTTTCTGAGACTTGTAGTAATGAGCCGAGAAGTTTAGGAACACTTGAATGTAAGTTTGGCATGGAGGCAGACAGAAGAACAAGAAGTCTGCCGTGCCTTCCTGCTGAAGTCAGGGCAAGAAGGACCGCGAATTCACCTCTGGGCCCACTGGTGAAGTTCTGGTTATTGGTTTCCAAGAGTTCTGTTAACCTGATGTGAAGTTAATCAGGCTTTTCACTTCCAGATCTGTATGTAAGACTTGGATTATTCCTTCTGATAAAGTGTTAGTCTCAGTCGTGTCCAACGCTTTGTGACCCAATGGACTGTATCCCATTAGGCTCTTCTGTCCGTGGGACTTTCCAGGCAAGAGCACTAGAGTGGGTTGCCATTTCCTATTCCAGCGGATCTTCCCGACCCAGGGATTGAATCTGAGTCTCCCATACTGCAGGCAGATTCTTTGCTGTCTGAGCCACCTGGGAAGCCCACTCAGATGAAGGACTTGTTTTCAGTTCACTGGATTCCTCAGACATAAGGTTTCTTTGAATGCATCTGGCCAGCTTGTGATTCTCTGGAACAAAAATTACTCACCCCAGGCCAGCTTCCTCTCCTGCTTCTGGTTTACTTCCTTCCCTCCTTTTTCCTTGCCCATCTTGGTCCGTAGTATCTATTGTACCTATTACTATGAGACTTCATCCACGAGGAGCCTTCTGGGAAACAAGGAGTTTGAGACCTGTTTTCGTTCCCCTGATGATTGAAGCTTACCCCTAAAATCTCAATTTTTTTAAAATAAGATGGTTGGTACACAGAAGAGTTTTAAATCTTTATTGAATTTCTTACATTTTTTGCTCTATGTTCTGGTTTTCTGGCTGTGAGGCATGTGGGATTTTAACTCTTCCACCAGGGGTCGAACCTTCACCCACAGTGTTGGAAGGTGAAGTCTTAACCACTGGACTGCCAGGGAGTGCCCGCATCTAAAATCTTGAAAGTCATACTTTTTTATGGCTGTTCTAAAATACTTTGCACGTTCAAAATACATACAAAGCCCTTCTTGACATCTCTGTGGGGCTAACAGATGCCCTAAACTCAATATGCCTGAACCCGGCTCCTTGCCCTCACAGCCAGGCTCCCCTCTGCCCATACCCACCCCACCCCACCCATAGCCTCCTCATCTCAGCTGGGTGGGAGACAGGGGTGGGGGGGGATGAATAGAGACTATTTCCTTCCAGCTGTTCAGGCCCCAAACCTCAGGGCCATCCTTGACTTCCCTCTTTCCCTGATACCCTGCTTTTGAACTGTCAGGAGACCCTTGAAAATGTATTTCCTGAAAATACATTGAGGGTCTAGCCCCTGCCCACTCCCTCCACTGCTATCACCTGGCACCACCACCCTCTCTCCCTGTACATCAACACGCTGCCAGAGGGACCCTTGGAAAGTAGAAGGTGGGTGGTGAGACACCTGCTCAGAATCTTGCAGAGGTCGCGGCTCACACATGGAGTAGCTGACCTCATCACACCCACCTCCACTTTGTCCCACACCATGCCTCTGCCGTCACTCACTCTGCTGTAGCCACCCCAGCCTCCTCGATGTTCCCGCAAGTCAGAAACACCCCATTGGAGGGCCTGCCCTCCCTGGTCTTGCTACCCAGAGCTCTCTCCCACCTAGTCCCAGGAGAGCCCTTCACCGAGCACTGCCTCTGACCTCCCCTCCTGGTGGGCCCACTCTGATCTCTACTGAACTCGCCTGTGTCATCCGCCCCATCCTGCCTTGCCCCAGCATCTCTGGTCCTTCTTCTCCCACTTGGGTTTTAATTTTTGCTCTTCGGGATTTCTTGTTTCCATTGCACTCTCCCTCATCTCCCAAAGGGTCCAGGATCTCAGTTTTATTTGCTGATCTCTTCTGAGCACTTGGAGCAGTGCCTGTCATGGTAGGTCCTCAATAAATATTTGTCAGTTGCATTGATGATGCAGGGGCTTGGTGAACAGTGTTGAAAAGAGCATGAGTTTGAAACCAACGGAGCCAAGACTGACATCCTGTCACTTTCTAGCCAGTTACATAAAATCATAACTATAAAGCATCTCTGATAAGACCTGATGTATATAAACACTCCATAAATGGTGGTTATGGTATTGTTATTACTGCTGTTTGTGCCAGTATCTGCTGTAACACAGCTGTAACCTCAGGGAATAGTCTATGTAAGCTCCCCCATCCCAAGTAGGGTCATAAACCTAGGCCTGGGGGAATGGTGTTTGGCACCTGCCACGCCTCGCTCTTGCTCAGCCCTGCTGTCGCTCTGTTTAGTAAGAAGGAGGTGGTGAGAAGGAATGTAACTGCCATGGCAATCATTTGCTTAGTTGCATTGAACTCCAACCCATACCAGTTAGACTTCAGCTCTGAGAGAAAACCAGTACTCTGAGCATTTTTCAGAAGAAAACTGCCAAGTAATTGCAGAGGCCTTGTCTGGAGGGGGTGAGGTAACTGTTCTAGAGGTGTTCAAAAAGAAATTGGACCACCACATAATAGATTGGATGTCTAGACTGTGACTTAGGCCTCTTCATATCTAAGGTCTACGATGACAATGAAGTTGTTTTCCTTAACCACCATCCCCCACAATAAACTTGACCAGGTTCTTGACATCGCAAAGACAGAGCTTGGCCTTCTCACAATGCCTCCCATCCTGGAACAGTCACCATGGGATAAAAGTGCAGAACACAGATGATGCTCAGGGTATAATTATGATGGACCTAGTAAGTTCATCTTATAGACGCAAAGTTAAGTACAGCAATCTTGTATAGGCAAGTATAATAAAGTGTGTTTGGAAGAGACATCCAACATCCTCTTGCTTTACTTAGAGAAGACAGGCCTAGAGAGACAACTCTGAATGATGGAAAGGTGTAAGTGTGGAAAAGAAGACAGGAATATGTCTTCCATTTTAGAAAGTGTGAGAGTTTTGGACATGCTTCACGACTGCTGAATATGCAGGGGTAAAAGAAAAAAAAAAGCCTCTATACTAAGAATGTTTCCAGAAATACAGAAAGCCTAGGCCCAAACTCACACTGCTGTTTCCACGATGCTTCTCTGCAATGCTTTGCACCCAACCCTCCCCAAAGTGGTCCACAACCAGAGGATGTTGCCATAGCAACAGGCTCAGTAGGGGAGCCACTCAGCAGTACCCAGTAATTCACATCTGTGCTTCTCTCTCTCTCCTCGCTCCCTTCTCTTTTTATCTGTAAATGGAAAGCAGCTCGTGAGTGATGCCACCTTGAAGCTGACAGTTCTTAGAAAAAGGGAAGAGGAGACTTGCTTTGACTGGAATATTCCTGCCCCCATGCAGAGTTCTTTTTCCCTCTCTGCAGGTGGCACGCCCTCACCTGGGAGTAGAAGGAGCTGCCTGAGAACTGGAAGTATGTGGAGGCCCCAGGGATGGCTGGGAACCAGCCATTGCATCTGACCTTTGCTGCAGGAGAGGCTCTTCTTAGAAGGCTAAAGAATTGGCCTGCAGGCTTTTACAAGCTCGCTTTGACTTCAGGTGGGGTCAGGCAGACTAAGGTGAAAGGGAACCCTCCCCACCTCCCACTGCTGTGTCCTCACCCTTTACCGATGTCCTTGATTGCCTGCTCTTGCCTCTCATCTTGATCTTTTTCTTCCCTTCCTTGTTTCTAAATTCTCTTCCTGCCTTCCATACCGAGCCCAAAGCAATGGACTCCTGAGGCAGACTGGCCTAAGATACTGTTCAAAGGCGGACTTGGGGATGCCAACTGGGGAGAGATTGTTCGGCCCCTGGCCTCTGCTTCCTCTCTGTTTCCTCTGGATTCCCTTAGGTCACAAGCAACAATTGGGGTCAACCCACCCACCTTCACCACTTTTCCTTCCTGTAAGATTAGCCGTCCATCCATTCTTGTCTGTGCCCGATGGAGCATGATGAAAGCACCCAGCAGGTCTTAGAGTTGATCCCTACAGAAAAAGTTATGTGAACATGCTCCCTGGCATCTGAGAATGATGGGGTCCTCACTGTGATGGCTTGTTTTCTATGGAAATCATTTGTTGATGTGGTCCAGAGCTTGGATAAACTCATGTCTCTATCTCTCTGCTTTTTTTGTTTTGCTTAAAAAAAAAAAAAAGTATCTCTGCTTCTTAAATAAGTTATGTAAGTCATGTTAGCAAGACTGAAAATATTCCAGAGCTTTATTGGGAAAAGTCTCCCTCCCACTCCTGTCTCCAGACACACGTTCCTCTTCCAAGATTCAACCAATATGACCAGTTTGTATCAGAGACACTTAATGTGCTCCCAAGCAAATGTGTTTGTGTATTTTATTCTCTCTTTCCTATTAATATTCTCTTTTCTTTTAAACCTTAAAAAATAGGGTTTGGGGATTTAAAGTTCCTAAAACTGGACAGAAGGGGACAGGGCACAACCTTTAAAAGAATGACATAACACAAACTGATTACAACCAAACAGTCCAAGATGGCAGATGAATCACTAGACCTTGAGCCTCATCCTATGTTCATTGTAATACATTAGTATAAGCCAAGTGACACACCCACCAGCAACAAACAGTCCCAAGGCTGACCATCAAAGATCAAAAAATGGGTGATGGCCCAATGACTAGAAATCTCCACCCTTTTCCCCCAATAGTTTGAATACTCCTCCCACTCATTAGCCTATGAAATTACCCATTCTGTAAAAACTAACCACCACCTATCTCAGGGCCTCTCACCTTCTGAGATGGCCCATACTCTGTCTGTGGAGTATGTTTTTCTCTGAATGAATTCAGTTCTTACCATCACTCTTGTCTCTCACTAAATTCTTTCTGCAATGAGACATCAAGAACCTGAGCTTCATTAAGTCCCAAGATCAGATGTGATCCCAACTTAAAGCCCGTGGGTTCAAGTTCCAATCTGAGTTACATGGTTTCAGTCTGACCCAGTGACCATACTTAGACCTATTTTGTAGCCAATTTAATTTCCTGATGAAATCTGTACTTTGTTCAAGCATTCCTTAAAGGACCAAGTGGATAAATTCTTGGGTAATCACAGACTACTTCTTCTTTTTTTTTTTTTAAGAATCACCTTCCTCCCTGTCACTTCCCAGAAGGACAGGGAAGGGTCACTGACAGCCAGGTTGGGTCTGTTCCTTTCTGTTGGGCAAGGAGCAGATGTGCAGGGCTATTTGTCAGGTGGAGATGGTGAGAATGGTGGGAAGATGGCCATCACAAGCCTTGAGCCAGGTCACTTTGGAGAATCAGGATCCACTGGACAGGTTCCAGTGGCAGGGAGAGTGCCAGCTGCCTTTCTGGGAGGATCTGGGGTGTTGCAGCCTTGTCTTCCTTCATGAAGGAGAGATCCGATAGAAGGCAGATCCACATCTCCTGGCTGCACTTGGAGCAGGGATGGGGAGGGAGGAGGGAATCGACCAGACTGCTTATTCGGCTTTAACTGACTCTGTTCAGATTTCAGTCAAAGCTGCTCAGAATGGCTCATGTGGGCAGACAGGGCCTGAGTCAGCCCGTCAATAACATCCATTGCGTGGTCCCTGGATACAGGGTGCAGAGCCCAGAGCTGGAGAACCGGAAACAAGAAATATATGGTTCAGTCCCTCCCCCGAAAAGCTGAGAATCTGAGACAAACAGGAAAGACAGATATGCCTGAAAAAAGCCTCAAAAGCCCATGAACACAAACACAGACACCAGGACAAAGGAACACACGGGGGTTGATGCTGTCTGTGGTCCAAACTGCCTGAAACCAGCTTCTTTCCGTGGATTCTCTTTAGGAAAAGGGTGCAAAGACACTCTGACACAGTCCCACCTGTCCAAGTCGTTTGATTGAACTTCTGTAAGGAAGAGGACTCGGGCTTTGCAGAAACAGGCCAGGCACAGAATTGCTCTCTGTGCACGTAGATGTGTTATCTTGATGTGTTTCTAAACCTGTCTGAGGTCAGCCTCCTCACTTATCATTCAGGGACAATCCCACCTTACAATTATGGTGAGATCAGAGGATAACCAGTGCCTGCCCAGGGCTAGCATAGAATGACACTCAGCAAAGGCAGCAGTCATCATTATTCTATAGATCATTCTAGACTCACAGCCTCTGGGTACCAATGTGGAAAAGCATCTCTTTTTTCTCTCACTCTTCTCTTAGTGGATGGATCTCTTCCCTCCTTCCTAGTCTCACCTCAACCCTTGTCTCCTGGTTTTTGGTCAGCAGCGTTCCCCACCTGTTGGGCCAGGCCTGGTGAGATCTGCCTGCATGGATGGGACCCAGGGTGGGCACCCGAGAGCCAAGTCAAGCAGGAGGCACGTTCTGTCCTTTAAGCCACTGCGCCGAGGAAGAGCTGGGATGAGACACCTAGAGGTGGAGCCAGGATCAGCGGGATGGGCCGCTGGTGGGTGGGGCCAGGAATGGAGAAGAGGCAGGAGGACCCTCAAGGATGTCATGTGGAGAGGCTCCGCCCACATCCGCTGCTGCGGTCCTGGTATACTGCTCCCCATACCCGATGGGGTACGGCTGAGGCCCTGTGCAGCTGCTACCGTGAGCTTGCCAGAGCCCTCTGTCTCCCTGGGACCCCAGAAGGCACCTCCCCGGGGCTGGGCTTCCTGCCCACGTGTAGGCCAAAATGATATCTCACCTTGTAAACCACACCCTCATCTCCCTTCCTAAAGGCTGCTAACAATTGGGGTCCCAGCTTGTTCAGAGCCATTCCGGAGAGTCTTACCTGCTCCCACCACCTCCCTCATCCTGTCTCTTTCTCACACACCCTGCTCCCTGAGGCCCTAGACCAGCCGCCTTCCCTCTGAAATGCTGCTTTCCAGACCTTGCAGAGCTGGCTTCTTCTCCTGGAGTCTTAAGTCACCTCCCCAGAGAAGCCCTCCTTGACTGCCTGGTGCCCTCTCCTCCAGCCTGCTTCTCTGCGAGGCGGTTAGCACTGGGCAGTCTTCCCTGGCTCACAGGTGTGCTTTCTGATTTCTTCTTGATTCTCCACCCACTGGAGCTCCAGGGAGCAGGCACCAGGCACTCTCTGCTGTTTCTCCAAGCCCTGGGGCGGTGGGTACTGATGAAAGGAGGCCTTCAGACTTGAGGGGCTGCAGTCCCGGGTGCTCTGGGCACGTGGGAGAGCAGGGTCCCCAGGGAGGTTGTCCTTGGTGGCCTGGAGCAGCAACAGCATTGTGTCCACCGTGTCCTGTGAAGTATTTGAGAGCACAGGCCGAGAAACTGGATTTCCACAAGGAGGCCTGGAAATGGGAGAGAAAGTCTGAGCCATCAGCATCCAGAAAGATGCAGGAACAGAGATGCTGGTTGGAGCCAGACAGAATGGAGTGGAGAGCAGAGTGGGAGGACCACCCCCAACGAGGCCATGGGCTGGGGGCTTCCTGTCCAGGTCAGAGTCCCCTTCTGTCCCAACACCTCAACACACGTGTACATTCTGCCATGCCACAGGTGCATAGAGACCATTTTTCCACTGAAAATTTGAAATGATATTGCTAATCTAACTTTGTGATGGTTGATTCTAAGGATCAATCAAGTATTTAAATATTTTTGTGGGTTCTAATGAATACCGTGTGTGTGTGCTCAGTCACTTAGTCATGCCCGACTCTTTGTGACCCTTTGGACTGTAGCCTGCCTGTCTCCTCTGTCCATGACGTTTGCAGGCAAGGATACTGGGGTGAGTTGCCATTCCTTCCTTCAGGGGATCTTCCCGACCCAGGGATTGAACTAGAATCTTTTGCATCCCCTGCATTGCAGGCATATTTTTACCGCTGAGCCATCAGGGAAGGCCCAGCGAATCCCATAGATGCTTATATATAAAAAAAGATTCATTCTTGCATTTATTCCAAGTGAAGATGCCAGAAAGGGCAATGGTGAGATTTTCATCATTTGTTACCAGTTAAGGTCTCAGACCTGGGTCTTTATAAAAGCGTGACTCAGCAACGGGGAAACACTGCTAGTCTTTCCTAATCACTCTGGTTCTTTCTATTTTCTCTCCTCCTGCTGGTCTTACGGCATTCCCCTTTGATAGTGAAAGAATCAGATCAATGCAGGCATCAGAGGATTTGCCTGGCAAGGCCTTCATCACCGCCCATGTCAGAGCCAATGTGGGCTTATGCGAGGAGCTGGAGGGTGACCAGTTCCTCCTTAGTTTCTGGTGATTCCTTTTATCTTCATGTTTCCAGCAGTTTGGTTTTGAACATCAGGAAAGGCTGTGTGGTAAAGATGGATCCTCCCCTGACTGAGATCGCATCTTTGAGCACCTTTTGGAAATAGTGGCGTGTGCATTGTAAGGAGCTTTGGAGGGGGTCGGTGGGGGTGGGGCTCCTCCTGGCGGTTTCCTGGCCAGCTTGACCTATTTCTTCTCCAAGTTTCTCCAGTAAAGATCCCAGGCATTACTGATGGTCTGCTCCAGGGCCTGCAGTCTGGGGCTTCCCCTGCCATTTCTGGGAGGCAGCCTCTGAGTGCCCGAGGCTTCTTGCGGGGAGGCGGCGGCTCTTGGGAGCCTATGCTTTGGTGAGCCCGCACCTCAGCAGGGCTGCCCCCCGAGAAAGCAGACATGCCGAGGTTACCCGAGTGACCCGTCCTCGGCTTGGAAGCCACATTCTCTGGTCTGTAGGAGGCCCCCGCTCCCCATGCTGGATGAACTTCCCTCTCTCCAAGATACATCCATGCGTCCTCAGTCCCTCAGTGGAGTCGGACTCTTTTCAACCCCGTGGACTGCAGCCCTCCAGGCTCCTCTATCCATGGAGTTCTCCAGATGAGAACACTGGAGTGGGTTGCCATTGCCTACTCCAGGGGATCTTCCTGACCCAGGGATCGAACCCGGGTCTCCTGCATTGGCCGGTGGATTCTTTATCATGTGAGCCACCAGAGCAGCCCTGAAGTACATCCAGCTAACCCACAAATTTCCATACGTAGCCTGAAGTATGTATGGCTTAAAACAGCTGCGGGGACTTCCCTGGTGATCCAGTGGTTAAGGCTCTGTGCTTCCACTCTGGGGCCATGTGTTCGATCCCTGGCCTGGGAACTAAGATCCTGCATGCTCTGGCAGTCATAAAGTAAAAAAAAATAAAATAAATGCAAAAAATAAAACAGACCAAAAAAGTAGCTACAGTGTGTTCCCTGAGAGTCAGGCCCACTGTCTCTGGCTTTAACTGTGTCATGGACAAGCCCCTCCTCCCCGCCCACTGCTGCCACAGGAGGGCGAGGTCTGTCCTGGAGCCAGGCAGGGCTATGTTGTCAGGGACTGTTGTGCAGGGTGTGAAATGAATGTCTCTGGGGGCACGGTTGATGAGGACCGTGGTCCTGCCCTACCATACCTGGCAGATCAGGCAGGAATCACCTGCAGACTGGACACCATTCTCCTTTATCACAGGTCACACTTACAGATCAGAATTCTCCCAAAGAATCAAGGCATGCTGCTCTAGCACTTTTCTAAAAGAAGATGAAAGTGAAGTCGCTCAGTTGTGTCTGACTCTTTGCGACCCCATGGACCATAGCCTACCAAACTTCTCCGTCCATGGGGTTTTCCAGGCAAAAATACTGGAGTGGGGTGCCGTTTCCTTCTCCAGGGGATCTTCCCCACCCAGGGATTGACCCCAGGTCTCCAGCATTGAAGGCAGATGCTTTACCCTCTAAGCCACTAGAGAAGCTTATCACTTTTCTTAGCCCCTATTCAATTTCTGAGTGGCTCAGTGATATAGAATCTGCCACCAATGCATGTCTTGATTCTTTGGGAGAATTCTGATCTGTAAGTGTGACCTGTGATAAAGTAGAATGGTGTCCAGTCTGCAGGTGACTCCTGCCTGATCTGCCAGGTATGGTAGGGCAGGACCATGGTCCTGCAAGGAGATCCAACCAGTCCATTCTGAAGGAGATCAGCCCTGGGATTTCTTTGGAAGGAATGATGCTAAAGCTGAAACTCCAGTACTTTGGCCACCTCATGTGAAGATTTGACTCATTGGAAAAGACTGATGCTGGGAGGGATTGGAGGCAGGAGGAGAAGGGGACGACAGAGGATGAGATGGCTGGATGGCATCATGGACTCGATGGACGCGAGTCTGAGTGACCTCCGGGAGATGGTGATGAACAGGGAGGCCTGGCGTGCTGCGATTCATNATCAGCCCTGGGATTTCTTTGGAAGGAATGATGCTAAAGCTGAAACTCCAGTACTTTGGCCACCTCATGTGAAGAGTTGACTCATTGGAAAAGACTCTGATGCTGGGAGGGATTGGGGGCAGGAGGAGAAGGGGATGACCGAGGATGAGATGGCTGGATGGCATCATGGACTCAATGGACGTGAGTCTGAGTGAACTCAGGGAATTGGTGATGGACAGGGAGGCCTGGCGTGCTGCAATTCGTGGAGTCACAAAGAGTCAGACACAACTGAACGACTGAACTGAACTGAACCATATGATCCAGAAATTCTACCCTTGGGTATTTATCCCCAAGGAAAGAAGATTACTATGTTAAAGAGATATTTGCACTTCTCCCATGTTCATAGCAGCATTCTTTGTAATGTCTAGGACAAGGAAAGCACCCAAATGTACATCAACAGATGCATGGATAAAGAAAATGTGATATATACATACATACACAAAGTGGAATATTACTAAGTCATAAAAAAGAAGGAAAGTTCTGCCATTTGCAGCAACATGGACAGACTTGGAAGGCACTATGCTAAGCCAAGTAAGTCAGATGAAGACAAATGCTGTATGATCTCACATATAAACATGGAATTTAATACATAAATAATAGATAGATGGCTAGATAGATAGATCAATCAATCAACTAACCAAAAGAAGAATGACTTGCCCAAAGTCTCATAGCTGAGGCCTCATCCATTGTTCTCTTTCTGATGGTATCTTGAACACACTCAAACATGAGTGACAATTAATGTAGCTGTGGCAACACTTTGTACATCTGGCCTAGCCAAGGATGGGAAGGGCTCAAGGGCAACTGACACCCCTGAGTTGGTTTCAGTTGTTTGGCCTTCATTTTGACCTCTCAAGGGCTAGGGCCCAGCTTCTGGAGAGGGCAGTTTGGCTTCTGCTCCAGCAAAAAGCTCTGGACCTCAGTCCAGGCAGCTGCAGGCAGATGAACTTGCTTTCACAATAACATAGGCAGAAAAAAGCGGGGCTCAAGGAGCAAGGGAAAGAGTCCCAGCAAAGAAGGCATGCTGCAAAAGTCAACTCCCATCTTATCTCCCTAAGAGCTTCATTTCAAGGAAGGGCCAGTGTGCTTTGGCCTAGCCTAGAGGCCAGCCCTCTTCTCCCCTGGCAGGTTTTCCTCTAAGGGGAGCTAAGTTTCTCCCATATGCCTGCTTGTCTGCTTAGCAGCCAACAGCTAGACCAGGGACCAGGAGTTCAACAAGGGCTTGAGGGCAAGGGTGGAGCTGAAGCTCAGCTCCTGGCTGGGCCCTTGTGCCTCCTGCTCCATCCTGCTGTCATCCCTAGAGCCAGCTCCCCTGTGCCGGAGGTGAGGTGACTACTGTCCTGGGTCTGAGTCGCCTTTGAGCCAGCAGGCTCTTGTTTCCCAGTAAATCTATGTACCTGCCAGTGACTGATACAGTAATAAAAATAACTGAGGTACCATGCTAAATGCTTTATCTAGTAGAGTTCTCACATCAGTCCTCTCAACAAGTACCATTATTATCCTCCTTTTATAGGTGAGGAGTGCAAGATGGAGCAATTTGTTCATGATCATACAGTTTCTAAATGGTAAAGCCAAGATTCCCACCAAGAGCTCTTGACTTCAAAACTAAGCCTATCCATAGAGGTAAAGAACAGACTTTTGGACTCAGTGGGAGAAGGAGAGGGTGGCATGATTTGAGGGAATAGCATTGAAACATATACATATACATTACCATATGTAAAATAGATAACCAGTGGGGGTTTGATATATGGCATGGAACCCAAAGCTGGTGTTCTGTGACAACCTGAAGGCGTGGGGTGGGGAGGGAGGTGAGAGGGTGTTTAGGAGGGAGGGGACACATGTATACCTATGGTTGATGCATGCTGATGTATGGCAAAAACTATCACAATATTGTAAAGTAATTATCCTCCAATTAAAATAAATAAATTAAAAAAAAACTAAGTCTATCTACTGCAGTACTGAGATACGAGCAGCCCCAGGCAGCCAAGGAGCCAGAGATGGGGAAGGTCAGTGGCAGCCTCACTCTGACCCCTGGAGTCCTGCATTCTCAAATCCCAAGAGCAAGAGGAAGCTCTTACCCTGGGAACAGAGGCCACCTTGGCACTGAGCAGGGGTTGCCAGAGCAGGTGGCTTAAGCCTGCCCTGAAAATCCAAGGAGGCGCTGGTACAGCAGAAGTCGTCCATGGCTTCACCATGGGACGCCCACACTGGCCAGGTGCTGCTGGCCGCCTGCCGTCTGCCCCCCGCCCCCAGGGAGGCCTGAGTGTGGAGCAGCCAGACCCTTGCCACCATCCTCAGCTCCATTCTCATGTCATCTCTCCCACTGGCCCCAGCCCCAGGACCCTGGGACTGGCTGTGAACTCAGCTGTTTGGGGCCCCAGCCCCCGTCGCAGCCCATCTTTTCCAGGGCTACCTCATTTGTGGACCAGACAGCAGAGCCACGGTGTGTAGACTCTCCTTTCTCCCATTCATTCCTGGAAAGTTCCAAACACTGGCAGGACTCAGGAGGCTCCAGAGCTGGAAAACTTTCTCATGGAAGGCCCTGGGATGGGGTAGGGGGAGCACTCCAATTTTGTTATTGGGTGCCCGAGTGACCTTGGCTAGGTCACCTGCCCTCTTTAGGCTTCAGTTTCCGTAAGTTCAATGAAGGACTTGGACTCAAGGCTTCCTAAGGGCTCACCTTGGTCTAATCACCAAGAGGGCTTTGCTGCCACCAAAGCCTGGGCCTTGGTATAATTTCCCCTCCACCAGGGCCAGCAAATGCCAGCCGGGTGCCCCCTTCTGCCTGCATCCTCATGTCAGCTCCAGCTAAGCTGCCACCGCCATCCTACTCTGGGCTCCTTTTCACTCTGAAGAAGTTTATTCCCTCCCTGCCAATGCCACCGAATCCCTGCCTGCCTGCCCACTCCTGTGTCTGCCAGCACAGGAGAAGGAGGCCCCTGGGGTGCTCCCTGAATGAAGAGGAGGATGATATTGCGGTGGCACTCACCCCCCTCCACCTTGGGAAGCACTCTTCTGACCAGTTCAGCCCAGGGCACAGCCATCTTTCCTCTAGCATCCTCTGTTCACTTAGCTTCCCCTGTCCACCTAGACTGCCCACCCCCAACAAGCTAATGAGAAAAGTGGGAATCAGTGGAGGGGGGAGCATTTATAGGGAGCCCAAAGCTTGTCTTGCTCCAAAACCCGGGAAATGATGGCCACATAGTATCACTCCAGGGAGCAGCCAGGGGTTCCCTGGGCAGGGAAGGGAGAGTGCAGAGGGCCCAGCTTTGATCAGCCCGGCTTCATCCTAATGTGGTTTGGGGAAAATCCTGGCTCCTTGTAGCATTTTGGGTGAGCAACTGGCAGAGGTTGGTGTCATTTTTAAGGATTTGAGGAGCGTGTGCAAGTTGGGAGGGAGATAGGGTTGGAGGGCAGGACAGGTGGCTTCTGTTCAGGGGCTCACTCCCTAGCCCCTACCCTGACCCAGGAAGCTCTCACCCATGCAGAAGCCTTCCCATCACCTCTGGAGCTTTGACATCCTTCACGAAAGGCTCCTGGGGTCTCAATGGAGGTGAGTGAGTCCGCCTCTGGAGCCATCCTATCCATGGGCTTTTGGCAAACTTCAAGGAAACTCTGCCGGAGACCCAGTTGCCCGCCTCCCCAGCCCATGCTTGCATGCATCTTCTTCTCACCCCCACTCAGCTCACCTGAGGAGGACCTGCCCTGGCAGGGTCCAGAGGAGAAGGAAAGAGAGGGCTGCTGGGACGAGAGTCGTCATCCTGTGGGGACCCTGGAGTCCTTTCCTCAGCCTGGCTGCCAAGGTGAGAGGGGATACCCCGGGCAGGAACGCCGAAAGTACAGATCCTTCTTCCTGCTCAGGCCGCTCTGGCAGGGAACCTGAGGGGGGCCGGGCTAGGAGTGGCGTGCTCTCTCCCCACTTCTCTCTTCTTTGCCCCGTCCCTCTCAGTCAGGGGGCCAGAACTAGTCCCCTGGAAGTGATTCTGACACAGATAACCCCACGGGCTCCTGCTCGAGCTCGCCTGGGGCTCCGGAGGGCCTCAGCTTGCCTGCCTGCCGGGGTGCTGAAGGAGATTCTTTTTGGGAAGCAATCACTCTCTAAACCCCGGAGAGTCTTGGAGGAGAGCAGGGAGGGAGACTGTATGAAGATGTTTCCCTCCCTCCCACCTCCCCCTGAGATGCACCCTCCAGAAAGCAGCGATTTAAAGGCACAGTCGCCGGCAGCCGGAGTCAGGTTCAGAGCGAGTCCGTGTGTGTTGTGTGCTGGGGAGGAGCTTGGGCTGCCGCTGCAGCCTGGAGAGGGGCCGGAGGTGCTCTGTCCAGCTTCTAACTCTCTGGCTGGAGGAGTGCCTGCAAGCTGCCTTGCTTCCCCCACCTCCCCAGCAGTTTCCCTTTTAGCCTGGAGCCAAGCGGGGGCCAAACTCTAAAGTCTTAATGATTTTTTGTAAGGGGGAGAAACGACCCCGAGAGGGTTTCGGCAGAGCCACTGGGTATTCTCCAGGTAACAGTTTCAGGGCTGAGAGGAGGCAAGAAGTTGGAGGGGAAGGGCAGGGGCAGCTGGATGGAGACAGGGGGCTGAATGATGCCCAGGAACTTGGGAGTCTTCTTCCTATGCCTGCCTGCCTGTCAGTCAGTCTGTCTGTCTGCTTGCTTGCTCCATCTCCTTCATCCTTAGAGTTGCACATCCTCTTTCCTCTTNGAGGGGAAGGGCAGGGGCAGCTGGATGGAGACAGGGGGCTGAATGATGCCCAGGAACTTGGGAGTCTTCTTCCTATGCCTGCCTGCCTGTCAGTCAGTCTGTCTGTCTGCTTGCTTGCTCCATCTCCTTCATCCTTAGAGTTGCACATCCTCTTTCCTCTTTCCCTCCCTCAGGTCATCTCTGCTGAGCTTGTGGGCTCTCTGTAGCTCTCTGGAACCCCCCTTTCCTCAGACTGGCTAGGCTGTGAGGAGGAATAGGACAGAAGCTGGGGCAGGGCAAGCCTGGCACACGGCAGGCTTTGCAAGCTTTGGAAGAGTCAAGGGGACCAAGAGCAATGGCCTGGCAACCCCACAGCTTAGGATGGAGGAGAGAGCTGGGGAGAGTGGACCACCCACCCCTCCTTGCTTCTCATCTGCTTACAGAGTACAGCTGCTTGAACAGTTCTTTTCCAGTCAACCCTTCCCCAGACTCGCTCAGCCCCCGCTGAACCGCTCTGCCCTAGGGTTTCTCTGAGTGCCTCACCCACTATCACTTCCTCTCTCGCTTTTCTCTGCTTTCTTCCTCCCTCTCTTTCTGAAGCTTTCCTTCATCCACACTCTCTCCATCTTCCTCCCTGTTTCTTTTCTCTGTCTCACCTTCTAGGTCTGTCTCCCCATTTCTTTCACCCTCGCTTTCTCTCCATTCCCATTTGTTTTCTATCTCAGCTTCCCATTTTCTCACTCTCTCCTTTTAAGCTGTGGCCATGAGAAGCCAAATGTTTTCATGTTTTCTTCAGTGCAAACTCTCACGACAACTCTTCTGAGTTCTTGAGGGTGTNTAAAGTAGAATGGTGTCCAGTCTGCAGGTGACTCCTGCCTGATCTGCCAGGTATGGTAGGGCAGGACCATGGTCCTGCAAGGAGATCCAACCAGTCCATTCTGAAGGAGATCAGCCCTGGGATTTCTTTGGAAGGAATGATGCTAAAGCTGAAACTCCAGTACTTTGGCCACCTCATGTGAAGATTTGACTCATTGGAAAAGACTGATGCTGGGAGGGATTGGAGGCAGGAGGAGAAGGGGACGACAGAGGATGAGATGGCTGGATGGCATCATGGACTCGATGGACGCGAGTCTGAGTGACCTCCGGGAGATGGTGATGAACAGGGAGGCCTGGCGTGCTGCGATTCATGGGGTCTCAAAGAGTCAGACACGACTGAGAGACTGAACTGAACTGAACTGAACCAATGCAGGAGCTGCAGGAGACATGGTACTTTTCCTGAGTCGGGAAGATCCCTTGAGGAGGAAATAGCAATCCACTCCAGTATTCTTGCCTGGAAAATCCCTTGGACAGAGCAGGCCGGCAGGCTACAGTCCATGGGGTCACAAAGAGTCAGACATGACTGAGCCCCTGAGCATGCACACACACACTCAATCGCGTCCTCCCTTGGGTCACATTGCCTTCCCTGTGGCCTTGCATATAGGTGACGCGTCATAAAGGCACACAAACTGGGCAAAATCCTGGCGGCCGAAGCCAACCTGTGACTTCTGCTGTAGCCATTCCCTCGCCTGATGTAAACTAAAGGAGATTTGACACAAAGACGAAGGTGCTTTGTGACTTGGGAAACAGAATACTGGCCCAGCGTATGACAAGGTGCAGAGCTGGGTGTGTGTTTCCTTGTCTGTCCACCCTTATCAGCCAAAGGGTGTTTCTAGAACTGACAGGGGAGGACATGCCAGGGGTTGAACAGACCGCTTTTATTCTTTTCGCTTGATACTTCCGGCAGTTTTACGTTATCTCACACAGTTAGAAGGGGATGTAGATAATATACATGTTTGTCTTTTCCTGATTACATACAGTTTCATTTGGCTAAAAATCTACACCAGCCACAAGGATACATTCTCGCTGAAATAGTAGAGACTTTTCTCATCACCTTTAAAAACAAAAAACCAAACTCTCCAGCCTCTTGATTACTATTGTGCTCACCGCTGCCATAAAAGCAACCATTTGCACAATTTAATGCTCTGGGTTTGGGCCATAAGCAGACAATGTCCCTGCACGGGTCCCTCTCAGGTGTCCTTGCAGGCTTTGTTCTAGTTGGAATGGTGGATGGCTGAGTAAGCCCATGGATCGCAATTGTTCGGTGGGTAGATGTGGCCCTGAGACCACATGCATTTGGGGCCTTCTGTAGGGCTAAGCTTGATTTTTCCGAAGAACTGGAATTTGGAGCCCATTTGAAGGACCTCTCTGAATCTAGACCATGTGGCAAAGATTACATCTCATCCCTTCTTTCAATGTTCAATCCATCAAGAAGAGATTTCTGATGCTTCCAGCCAGGATTCGTGTCCCGCCAGGTTCCAGGGAGGACCCAGGGGAAAGATGGAAGGCACCTTTGGCCCCTCACACGTTAGCAAACCAGCACTTAGATATCCACTTAGATAACATTCCACTTCCATGGGATGGAGTGCTTCTGTGGCCTGGCCCTGTCTGCCCCTGTCGAATGCATGGAAACCGAGCCCTCGGTGCAGCAGTACAGACTTTGAGAGGCCAGCCCCGTCACTGGTAGAGCTAGGAGGTGCTGTCCCTCCTTGGAATGTGGATGCATCTGCTATCCCTGTTCTGCGGCTGGGCCATGCATCTCCATGTGCTATTGATTATTTAAATGTCTCCACCACAGCTCTCCCCGGATAATGGAAACCTCAGGGGCTTTGGAGATGTCATCTACCCCAGTGGGGAAAGAAGTCTGTGACTCACCCAAGACCCCCAGGTTCCCTGTTCACTCAGGGGCTGGAGAAGCTGGCCCCGGGCTAGAGGAAGTACAACAAGACCCTGGCGCCACACCAGGGACCCCAGCACCCCAGGAAGGAGACTGAGGGACCCCTTCAGCTCGGCCTCCAGAGCCCCATGGCCCCTATATGCAGACAAGTGACAAAAACATTCCTTCCCCTTCAGGGCCTGTCCCAGCTTTATCGCAAACAGGCCAATGCAAGTGCCGTGGGTGACCTCAGCGTAGATTTTCGCCCCAGAACTCTCTCTGTGGCAAGAAAGAACATTCCTGGTTTTCATAGATGCCTTCTGGAGTAAGTAGAAGAGGACCAGGAACCAGACTAAAAATCGGTGCCCAGCTGGCAGTCCCAGGATAGTTCTGCCGGGCTTCTGGGTTGGGGTTTTGGGGGAAAGGAGGCAGCGCCCAGAAAGGCTGTGTGTGTCCCCGTGGTGTCGCGTGAGGCCCACCTTGGAGGTGGCCCCAGAGCCTGAAGAAGACCCTAGAGACTAAGGCCGCAGGTGCTGCCGCTAAAATTAGACCTGCCCTGCCCTGGCGAGTCAACCTGAATGGCCAGTTGAATGACAGCAGACACCCCTGTGGCTGATGGTGGAAGGGTCACACGCAGGACGAGTGTGCCTCACACACCAGGCTGGTGGGGCTCCCCCTCCCTCCATCTTGTGGTGAGAGGCCTCGCTGCACAGGTAGGACAAGTATAGAGACAGAAATGATGAACCTGTTGACTAATCCTAGAGGTGTCTGTGTGGCAAGAACTTATGTATGATGGCCCAGATATGCACACACGTGGGTGTCTTCTGATCCATCTTCCAACGGTGGGGACCAGGAACGTGCAGGTTTTATGCAAACCCAAACATGAGTACAAACCCCCAAGTCTCCAAAACTCCTAGTGGTTTTCCAAGTGGCAATTTTTCTAACCCCTCCTTCTGGAAATAGCTTCACCTGAAGCAGCCTTCAAACTCTCCAAGCCCCTCTGAAAGTGTTAGTCACTCAGTCGTGTTTGACTCTTGGTGAGCCCACGAACTGTAGCCCACCAAGCTCCTCTGTCCATGGGGTTCTCCAGGCAAGCGTACTAGAGTGGGTTGCCTTTCTCTTCTCAAGGAGATCTTCCTGACCCAGGGATCAAACCTGGGTCTCCCACATTTCAGGCAGATTTTTTACCGTATGAGCCAGCAGGGAAGTCCTCCAAATCCAACTGGGTGGAGCTAAAAGGACATTTATGAATGTGGCCCATTAAAGCAGCACTTTGGAGCCGGCATATCAAGTTCAACCATTGTATTCTGAAGACCACCCTAGCATCTTTCGCTTAACAAGCCAACAGGCCCTGGACTCCATTTCAGAGCTTTATCTGAATTTCTGGTCCTTGACTTTCCCTAACACACAAAGGCTTCTCTCTAGCTAGAAAGCTGGTGATGAGTTTCACTTGTCTATCTACAAAGAGAAATATTTTAAATGCTTTCTATTTATAGCTGTAAAGTCTTGATACCACCAAAGGCAAAGGCGGAATCTCTCTGTACATTGATTTTTCTAGTGCAAGCTTAATGTCTGTATGTGATTATGTTTACCATGCAGGTGAAGCAAAAAATTAAATTGGGCTTCTTTAACGAGGGGGAAAGACCAGCAGCAGAACTGAAAGGTCACAGAAGAACTTGAGCAGGTAACCTGGTTGCAAACACTGTCCTGGCTTTAGACCTCTGCAGCTGCTAAAAATGCATTAATCCCCACCTCCACACCCTCCCCACTGTGCAGATCTGCTTTTGCTTTCTCCTGGTTTCTTAGGGGGAAAAAAAAATCCCCTAGGATTCTCTGTCTGCCTGACAAACCCAATAGGAAACCTATATTAATCTGTAAGTGAGGGTAATGGTTTTTCTGCTGTTTCATACATGCTAGGTCAAATCCATGGATCTTGTGACAAGAGGAGGCCCCTAGGGGAAGTGAATTCCTTTCCCTCTGCAGGGCCTGGTACCCATCGGCCACTGGAGGTGCTGGAGGGGTGTCCAGGAGCCTTCTGCTTTCCCCAGAAGATACTCTGTTCCTCCTAACCTCGTCCTTCTCTACTTTTAGACTGTGGGCAAGTAGGCCAGACCTCCAAAAACTAGGCCCAGGAAGTCAGGTTTCTACCGTCGTCTGGAGTGGGAAGGCCAGGTTCAGACATCCCTGCTAGAGGCCGGTTTTCCAGGCAGTACCCGGGGAGGTAGGCTTGAGTCCTTGGGGTCAGCGGTCATGGGGTTTCATTTGCTCAGACATACTGTGACACTAGGTCTATCTTGGAACCCTCTGACTCAGGGTGGCTTTTAGAAGCCCATCAGGGAGTGTTTTCCATCATTAGCAACGTCTCAGAGCACAGGGACAGGGCCTAGCCAGGCCCGGGACTGGCATCAGCTGCAAACGCTATGGCCTTTCCTCCCATCAGGGCAGTGGCCCTAGCTCTGAGTCACCAGTTAAGAACAGGGGACAGCACAGAATTTGAGAGTCAGCTCTCAAATCCAAGTGGCCCCTTCCTTTTCTAATTTGTAAGAAACTGGCCCCCAATCAGCTTTCCTTTGCTCTGTCCCCAACCGGAAGTGAAAATGTGTCTCTTGCAGGCCTCCAGCTCCCGTGCTCCTGGGTTCTGCTGTCCTCTTGAAGCCCGAGCTCATGGGGGCCGTTTGGACAGGAGCCTCCCCCGCAACCTCCACTCTAGCCCTCCCGTGGCCGTGTCCTCCTCAGGGGTGGCAGGGTGTGTGGGGGCTGGGGGCCAGGGTGGCAGCCAGGTGTGGGACTTCTGCCCACAGAGATGGGTGAGGGTAAGTGCCCTCTAAGGGAGCCCGAGTCACCCTACCTTGGGAACTTCCTGCCAAAAGACAACGCTCCCAGCCTCCCAGGGAGCCTTACATGGCTGCCAGAGAAAGACAGCCTGGCCTTGGCAAAAGCAGGAGGTGAGGAGTAGGGATGGTGGGACCCTCCTGGAGCTTCTCCCCACCCAGCCTTGGGCTGTATCCTCCCAGACACCTTTGCTTCCATCCCTGGACCGAGGAGGTGGTCACGCGTGCTCCTGAAAGTGAATGCCCCTTTCAGAGGGTCTGGGGTTGGGATGGGGCGGGCATCGGAAGGAAATGGTCAGCTGTTTCACAGTGAGGCCTCCGCAGGCCCGTGAGAGCAGCCCCTGCTGTGGCCTTGCCTTCTTCCAGATAAAGGAGCCGGGAAACGGCCAAGTTGGTCCTTGTGGCAGAAACTTCTAGAACCAGAAGAGGCCCTTCCCAGCATCTGCGGGTGGGGATGTCAGATTTTGCTCTGGGCAGGGCGGGGGCTGGTGGCTGGCAACCAAGTCCTACTTGTATGTAACCTGACAGCTCTCTGCCTGGAGACTTGCCGATGGTCACGATGTGTCGCCTCCCAGGAGATGTTCTACTTTCCAAGCAGGTGGGAAATGAACCCGGTTAAAAATAGCGACACCGGACTCATCACAGAGTCCCCTTGTAAAGCAAAACCGTGGGTCTCCTCCAAGTGGTGCAAAGGACCGGCCGTGGCCTCTGGGTTCCCTCTGGGACTCTGGGGGCTGGGGTCCCAACTGCACCAAATCCCCCAGTGGCCTCCCCTGCAACACCCCGGCGCCCAGCACAGCCACCAGCAGGCCCCTTGGCCGTGGCCACTGGCCACCTACCCACCCTGGGTTCGCCTCGGTGACTGGGGCCACTGTGGCGGTCCACACCCTCTCCCCGCCTTCCTGCTCCCTTCAGTGTCTGGTGGACCGGGGTTTCTGGAGCTTTCTCAGAACCGTGGACACATTCCCAGTGGAAATCATGACATTTTCCGTTTCACATGACGCACTCCACAATGCCTCAGGAAAAGAGAGAGAGAAAGAGAAGGCAAACAGGGCCTGGGAGCCAGCCCCTCTCTGTCGACAGCCAGGCCAGGTCCTCTCTGTTTATCCTGGAGTCACCTCCCCGGGGCTTGACGGCCAGCCTCCGTGTTCGCTCCTGCAGTCAGAGGCCCGCCGACTGGGTTAGCTGCCTTCTCTCTCTGCTTCTTGGCACATCTGGGTGAAGGCGTGCCTCCCTACTTGGTTGTGTTTTTTTTAAACTTTACTTTCGACTGCCATGGTGACTGCTGCATGTTTGGCAAAGGGAAAGAGGGGGAAAAAAAAAAGCTCGGGGAGAAGAAAAGGAGCTCTCAGCGCAGGGCTGGCGGCAGTCCAGGGTAATCATGCTGCAGAGCTGAAATGAGGCCTCTGGCGGGCAGCCAAGTCACAAAGAACAAAGCTGTCAGTTCCTAACGTTGGCGGCAAAGCCTGTTTGGCACCCTTATATGCTTTCCCAGAACTCCCTGCCTTGGCTGCCTTCCATTCCCTTCAGGGCAGCAAACAGGATTAGCCCAGCTCTGAGTTGTTTTTCTTCCCTCTCCTCCAACTGTTTCCAATGACATCATCCTCGCTGCACTCATTTGCCAGCAGGGTGGTTTTTCTCTCTCTCTCCTCCCACCCCCCTCTCTCCCTCCATCTCTCTCACACACACACACCTCCACTCCCACTTCCTTCCTGTAGCCGCCCCCCAGCCTCCTCTGACTTGCTCGAAGCGCCCTGTTTGAGGTCATGCCTCTTGTCCGGCATCTCTGTGAAATGCACACACGCCCCGGCGCTTGTCCATTTCGCTGAATCAAGCCAGACGTTGTATTTTATTTTTATAACTGAATTCCTGTGAGATAAAAATCTCATTTTCCTTCGCAGGCTGTAATCAGCACTCGCAGAGCTGTGGTTTCCAACTGCCCCATCTCGTGCTTCCTTATGAAGCACCGCTGAGAAATGAACTTGGCTGCCATTCAGGTTTAAAGGGCCCGCAGCTAGTCATACGTTGCTGGTTCACACACACACACACACACACACACACACACACATGCACAAACACACAATGTGCACACAAAGACTATTGCATGCNCCACTCTGATTCATGAACTAGTTTTCAGATTCATGAATCACTCGGGAGCCAGCAAGAAAAAAAATGAGTAGTATTGATCTCATTTCAATTGAAACGGGCTCATTATGGCCACGCAGGGGCAGGGTGCAGACAACTTCCTACCACCAGACACTTGCCAGCATCCTAGGTCTGCAGGGAGGCTCCCCCAGCTGTGGGTGGGGCAGGAATGCTTGGGGACAGGCTGGCTTTTGCAGAGGAGAGGGTTCCCCCTCTTCTGATGATTAAATAGGCAGAATCAGATCTATTGGTACGAGGAGCTGGGGCTGGACTCCTCTGTCCTCCTTCGGCAGGTCTGCGGGCTTCCTTGGGTGTTCTCCATCTTTTTTTTTTTTTTCCACTTTTAATGAAATCTTTTAAGAGGAATCTCAGTGCAAATTCATTTCTGGATTGTTGGTGGTGTCTCAAGGACTATCTAAAATAGCAATTCACCTTCTACTAGGTGAATTCAAGTTCAGATCCAATTAGGATGTCTTGGGGTTTGCTTCTTTGTTTGTTTCAAGGCCAGCATGTAGCTTTTGCCTTTTTCAGCCCTTTGCATTTGATTCAGCAAAGAAAGCCTGGGAAATATGGACCCTCTAGATTCGGGCCAATCACATTTCTGTAAGGAAAAACAATCCTCCAGCTGGGTGACTGTCATCACAGGGATAGGAGGCTCTGGGATTTCAGAAAGTCATCCTTTTCCTTCCCAAATGAAGTGAGGGTTCTCTGGCTGACTGTCAAGGAGGTGGGCACTGAGCTGGGGTCCAGTGGCATTACAGGCAGGGAAACTTCAGTCCCTAGGTAGATTTATCGAGGGCTCTCCTCCAGGGGACCAGGCCTCTCCAACTGCCTTTCCTTATTCCCCTTGAATTCCAACTCAGCCATCTTCCCTCTTGACATATGCCCCCCTGCCCAGTCCAACATGTCACATTCATCCTCATGGCTGGGGAATCATTCTCTTTCACTCTAGAACACTGCAGTTTGGGCTGTCATGTGTAAGCAGACCATGATCAGTGTGATTGGCTTTGACTTGCAGCTTTGCATTGGGATTTTGTGTGGTTTCAGCTCCCAGATCTCCCCCAAGCACCCCTACTCTCCCAGTGCTAGGAGATTTAAAACAACTGATGGGACATTCACTTTTCAGAAACCTCACAGAAGTGGGCGGTCCTTGGCAGAAAAGGATTCTACCCTATGCTGCATCGCTTTGGATCCAGGAGTTCGAAAATGAAACTCTCACCCATTGACTTCAGATGCAAAGCTGCGCCATTAGGCATATTTAGCTTGGCAGAGATTCATGCTGTGACTTTGCCCCCTTTTGTTTCTGCAGTGCCCAGAGAAACTGGGAGCAGGCCCAAGAAGGGCAGAGAAGATGTGCTTGTGTGAATTTCAATAAGCAATCGGGCTTCCCAGGTGGCTTAGATGGTAAAGAATCTACCTGCAATACAAGAGACCAAGGTTCGATCCTAGGGTTGGGAAGATCCCCTTAAGAAGGGAATGGTTACCCACTTCAGTATTCTTACTTGGAGAATTCCGTGGACAGAGGAGCCTGATGAGCTAAAGTCCACGGGGTCGCAAAGAGTCAGACACAACTGAGCTAATAACACACACTATAAGCCATTGGGTCAGAAGTGAAAAGAGCTGCTTTGCATTTCGTGAGGCCCTTTTGAAGGTGCCTTTCAGCTCTGAGCTTGTATTCTTGGGCTGAATCTTGGAGCCAGCTTGGAGTCCTGGGGTGTCATGGGTTAAAATCACTTCCACAAGTGGGCCGACTGGCCTCAGAGCAAACAGGGATAGTGGGTTGGCTCATGTTTTGCATTAACTCCTTTTTTTTCTTTTTTCTTTTTTTCCACTGCAGCCTCACATTCTCTGATAAACCTGAGTTGCTAGGAAAGCTTTATGTAACACCACCAGCCTCAGCTTCTTAGAGAAGCAAGTGCTCTGTTTCCAGAGTTCCCCATAAACCTGGCAGCACATCAAAACCTCTGTTTCATAACAGACCAGAAATAGGATTTTCTAATAACATCCCAAGGACCGGACTGAGTGTGCAGGGGTCTGGATTTTTATGAATTGCTAATGGTTAACTAAACAGAGACCCCCATGACATCCAACCTGCTATCTCTGGGGTTGAGGAGGGTGGGGATGTGGAGGAGTGTGGTTTCTACGTCCATGATATGTTGGTTCCTGACCCACGGTCCCTTTCAGAGAATTTGCTAAATGATCTCAAACATATTGAGGTTCTTACTCATGTTTTAAAAAAAGAAAAGGGGCGGGGGTGGGACTACCTTCCTCCTGCTCCTTCCTTCATTCATGGAGAATGTGGCTTCCTTTTATTTTGTTGCCAGACTTGCGGATGGTTACAGATTTAACCCCTGGCTTTCCTCAGGGAGAGGTCAGCTCTCTTTAATGGGCACACCTAGTGTGAGGGATCCAAGTATCCTCCTGCAATACACAAGCACACCTGTGAACCTCAGCCCTGTGACTCGTGGGCTGATGAGACGATCACTGAGGGGGGGAAGGGAGAAGGGAGGCGGAATCGCCCTGCTCCCTCACGCCCGTGGGTCACCTCCCCAGCAGGCCACCCCGCCTAGTCCAGTCCTGGTTTAGATTATGACAGCGAGGGGAGTTCCCTCCAAAAGGCCATTTGCAGCCTATTTAGATGTCACTCAGGCTTCCAACCACTATTCCTTTGTTCCATTTCATCAGCTGTGCCTTCCTTCCAGTTCTGTCTGGATCATCCTTATCCTGCCCTGTGTGAGCTGCTAGCCCAGGGGCATCATTTCAAAACAAAAGAGGCCCCAGGTCTGGCAGCATCCTGGGGTGGGTTCAGCCAGACTCTGCTTTGGGGAGAAGCCGGGGTGACTTGTGGCACGACTGCCCCCGGCGATAAGGAGCTGCCATAAGAAGATACTGCCCTGTGGATCCTCTACACCCACTCCTGCATCCCTGCCCCCCTGCATCCCACCATCCCCCACTGCTCCCCCACCAAGTCAGCTCTCTGCACTCACCTGACCACCCTAGTGGAGCCTCAGCTGCATGGCCCCTTCCCCTGGAGCCCCTCACGCCCCCACCTCATGTGGTTTCCCTGTTTTAAGCTTAGGTATTTGTGCTCAGTCTCGCTTTGATGTCTGAATCTACAACCCCATTGGCTGTAGCCCACCAGGCTCCTCTGTCCATGGGATTTCCCAGGAAGGAATATTGGAATAGGTTGTCATTTCCTCCTCCAGAGGATCTTCCTGACCTAGGGAAGTTGCCATCATTCTCTCCCAGACCTCCTCAAACAGTCCCCTCATTGTTCACCTCCCCTACCTTCTCATTTTGGAATACTAACACCAAGATGTAACGACTCTGGGCTCTCAGGACAATCCTCGCTTGGTTATTTCCTCCTCTGCCATTGAGATAATTTCTCTGGTGTTTGCAACTCTTTTCCATTTCGTTTCATCAGCATTGAATCGACCTGCTATTTACCCTTTCTTCTGGATCGTTAGTAAAAATAATCCAGAAAAGTCTCCTCTCCCAGCAGGGCCCTAGGGAAGCCCACACACCCCAGAGCCCACCCACCAGCCTTCATCCCCAAATGGCTCCACTGAAACAGCAGTCAAGAGGGGGTTCCCTCCCAAGCTGAGATTTAATATCCCTGAGATCCGCTGAGTGTCTGGGCACCTGGTTGCTATGGAGATGGTTGTCATAAAAACACACCGATCTGCAGAGAGATATAAAACCAAGTCTGAGGTACACGATTGGACACATTAGCACAGAGAGACGGCAGGCTGCTTATCTCCTCCCTTTGTTGACACAGGGCCTTTGCCTTTTAAATGCATCCTGAGTGACCTTCTCAGAACCAAGCCAACGCAAATCCATTTCAGTTAATATTTCGTAAGGGACGATCAAGGGCTTTGCCAAATGCCAGATGCCTGGTCTTCCTGTCCCCAGCTGAGTCAGCCCAGAAGAGGACATTCCTCTCTGGCACCGCTTGTCCTCTGCTGACTGTCGTTGATCCATCAGTGCAGCAGGCAGCGTAAAAACACTGACCCTGACAGTGTTCCAGAGCAGATGGAGGGGATGAGTAACCTGTGTGGGCAGGGAGGCCCTGGATGCGTGGCCCCGTCTGGAGGGGCAGAAACTGGAGGGGCCCCCAGAGACCCATTCAAGAGGTAATGAAGGCCTGTGTCTGTTGCCTGCCAGCTCAGGATGGGGTAATTCAGCAAGAGACACTTACATGGTGTGTGGGTGTGTCCACTAACCACCTTCAACCCCTTGTCATTCGAACTCTCAAAGCCCTCATAACAAGATCAGTAGCTGAAAATCCATGTCTCCCTTGGTCTTGTCTCTGTGCAGGAACCAGGAAGGCATTTCCCTCCTCTCTCATGACGGCTGTTCTGGCATAAAGTGTGTTAGTGTTAGTTGCTCCGTTGTTTTTGACTCTTTGTGACCCCATGAACTGTAGCCCATCAGGCTCCTCTGTCCATGGAATTCTCCAGGCAAGAATACTGGAGTGGGTGGCCATTTCCTTCTCCAAGGGATCTTCCCAACCCAAGGGGTGAACCTGAGTCTCCCGCATTGCAGGCGGATTCTTTGTCTAACCACAAGGGAAGTCCTAGTAGGCCTCATGAAAGGGCAGGTGCAATTCACAATGTGTAGCTGGAGTCTTTCTGAAATGTGTTTGGGGAAGGGGCTTGAAAGAATGATATCGTGTTCATTTATTTAGCTCTGCCATTCTGGAGGAGGGAAATGACTAGGAAAAAAATAAATAACCAGCTCTGGCAGTGGCCACATTGTGAATGCAGACCAGGTCTGCTTCTGTGCTTACTCCCAGCAGTAAGCCTGCATGAGATCCAGGTTACCTTCTTTGCTCTTTCTCCTCTTGGAAGATGTTAGAATTCTAGAACATAGATCATAATTTAGTCATCGGCATGGTCTTGGATCTTCAGCAATCCCCTGATTACCTAGTGCCTGAATTTCCTTTTCTGTTGGGGGATGTATTTCTGTTTCTGTTTAGTACCAATGGCATTTTAGTTGATCTTTTTATTGACATATAATTGCTCTACAGTGTTGTGCCAGTTTCTGCTGTATGACAGAACGAATCAGCAATCTTACTGTTGTTCAGTCGCTAAGTCAGGTCCAACTCCGTAGCCTCCATGAACTGTAGCACCCCAGGCTTCCTTGTCTCTCACTGTCTCCCAGAGTTTGCCCAGCTTCATGGCCATTGAATTGGTTATGCTATCCAACCATCTCTAAAGTCAACTCTATGTATACATACATCTTCTCCCTCTTGGACCTTCCTCTCATGAC
The DNA here is from genome assembly GCA_006410875.1 of Neotragus pygmaeus. Taxonomy (NCBI): domain Eukaryota; kingdom Metazoa; phylum Chordata; class Mammalia; order Artiodactyla; family Bovidae; genus Neotragus; species Neotragus pygmaeus. Next base: position 677,620 of record SJYV01041820.1, read on the forward strand.
CACCACCATCCCACTCCTCTAGCTTATCACAGAGCTCCCAGCTTAGCTCCCTGCCAAACAGCACTTTAAACTTCTTTTGCTTGAGTCAATTCTCGCATATTGCCACTGAAGAAGGAGGTAAAGATGAGATCCAGACTAATATGCAAGGCCTTGAGAATAATGAGTTCATTTATCATGCACGACATTAGTACGAGAGGCAATGTAATGTTAAGACACCTCTTCTTAGTACCCGCTATATACAGGATGGCAGAAAAATAATTGCCTCTAGAAAACAATCTTATGGTCACCAAAATGAGAAGAAAGGGTGTGAAATTAGAAATGTGGGATTAGCAAACACACACTACTGTATGTAAAATAGATCAACAACAAGGACTTACTGTATAACACAGGGAACTATATTCGAAAGAATTTGAAAAAGAATATATATGTGTGCATATATATAGATATGTGTAAATACATATGTATGTATACATATACATGGGCTTCCCTGGAGGCTCAGAAGATAAAGAATCTGCCTGCAGTGCATAAGACCTGGGTTTGATCCCTGATTTGGGAAGATCCCTTGGAGAAGGGAATGGTAATCTAGTCCAGTATTCTTGCCTTGAGAATTCCATGTACAAAAGAACGTGGTAGGCTACAGTCCATGGAGTCACAAAATGGGACATGACTAAGTGACAAACACTAACTATATATATATATATATATATATATACATACATACATGCATATATATATATATATATCCACTAAATACCCTGGCATGCGTGTTATTACAATTTCTCATTTGCATATCTTCAATTTTTCTAAATACTCCCTTCTTCAGTTCAGTTCAGTTCAGTTCAGTCACTCAGTCGTGTCCAACACTTTACCCCTGTTTATCAATAGCTTATTGACTGCATCTTCATTATTTTCCAATGGTCCTTACCCCTTAACTTTATTTTCCTTGTTTAAGATACTTTTTTAAAGAGCCATTTAAAAGCTCAGCGATTGTAGAGGCGTCTGGTTTTCAACTCTCTCCTCATTAATGAATTGGGCCAACTTTTTCTTTTTCCACACTCCTTCCCTGAACAAAAAGAAAAAAAGGGAAAGAAAAAAGCAAACATGTTTTTAAAAACACACCCTATTCCCCTTAGCTCCTTTGGCTGTCATTAAATTGTTCTGCCTTTTTCTTTCTTTCTTTCTTTCTCTCTGCCACCCTCATGTTTTTCCTGAAAACTTTAACCTAATCCTGGTGTTCTTTCTCATTTCCCCTCCCCTGCGACTCCATTTTTTGAACAAGTTCAAGAGGGAGTTGCTCCTTTGATTTTTTTTCCCCCCTGGCCAGGCTGAAAACACACGGAGCATTTCTTTTCTTTTCTTTTCTTTTTTTTTTTTTTGCTATTTTTTGTTCTGTTTCACGGGGCCTGCAGTCTTGGCCCTGCAATTATGGCGTCTTTCATGTTATCTTTCTTCCAAGGCAACGGCTCACATCCTGGCAAAGGAGACAATGGCATGTGTGTCTTTACTTAGCTTTTATACCTTTTGTTTCAGAATGCAGGATTTCCTTATGGTTTGTTTGGGCTTTTCAAAAAGCTTATTTACTGATCCGGAGAGGTGCCAGACTCCCGGCCTGAAGAATGCAGGCCGAGTTGATATGTGCCTGAAAATACACCATCATGTCCAGGCCCATTGCATGTTTGGAGCCAATGCCGAGGCTGATTTGATTGCTGTGTGTTCTGTCCTGTTCTTTGCCAAAAAAGTGGCTGTTAACACAGGCCAAAACCTCAGCTCACTTGAGCCTCTTGTGTGGAGAAAACAGGGCTAGAAATTCAGAGCAGGATAATGGCTGAACTCTGAAGAATGATGATCACCTTTTAAATTATGATCCTGTTTATGTGCTGGTAGCCACCTCTAATCATTTGCTTGTTTTAATTAAGCCCCCTTCCTTTCATGAAAAGTTGGGATTTAAAAAGTTTATCCAACTATATTTAAACCTCACACTCTTATATTCTGTCGCCGGGCCCTATCTCTGTATTTTCGATATGATACCATATTTTCAAAAATGAGGTCTTTCGGGGAGAGAGAACATGTGATCTTCCTGACAGAACCACAGAAAGGGCTGTTGGGCATGAGCATGTTGCAGGTTGCTCAGTTGTCTCTCATGAATGTAGGCCACCATGTTTATTTTCCTTGAGGTCAATGTGATGTCATTGTCCAAGGAACACTGTTTATTGGTTGAGAATACACACACACATGATGTGGGCTCAATCTTTGCTCCAAGAGTAGTTAGAGAACCTGCATCTTGGTGACTCAAGAGGACGTAAAACGCTAGATCCAAGTAACTTTTGCCAGAAACTTGACTCTGTGTACTAGATTCATACCCGATTCTTACTCCTGTGTGTTAAGACAATGCCTCCAGAGGTTTCTCCTAAACTTCTCCTTAAAATATCATCCTCTGCCTGACATGACCATCTCACGGTCAAAGGCTCATGGACCATCCCATTAGCCTTTATACCCGTTGTTCAAAGTTTGAAGTAATGTAACCTACTCAGGGAGACTTTCCTTAATCTTCACTTAAAATACATTTGATTTTTCTTTCTGAGTGCCCAAAGTATGAGGCTTCTCTTCTAAAGCAATACTCCTGTTATGTTATAACTCTCCATGGACATAAATGGTAGTAAGCTCCTTGAGAGCAAAGATCATGTCTTTTTCCTAGTGATCATGACTTGTGCTAAACACAGGATCATGACTTGTGCTCTGCCCAGGATTTATTTTGCATTTTGACATGTCTGTCCATATGTCTCTCTGAAACTACAGATGGAAAGCTCTTTGGGCATGTGGACTTTTGTTATATCCCCAAGGTGGGACAGATTGTCATGTTGAAGGGGCCCTAACACCTGTGGCATGGCTGAAGCCATCTGACCTGCAGACAGGGATGCAGAAAGTCCACACAGCCTTCTCAACATTTTCTCTTATACATACCTTCCTTGCTGTCTTGTGGGTTTCCCAGGTAGCACAGTGGTTAAAAAAAAAAAAAAACCACCTGCCAATGTAGGAGATGCAAGAGACCTGGGTTTGATCCCTGGGTTGGGAAGATCCCCTGGAGAAGGAAATGACAACTCACTCCAGTTTCTTGCCTGGAAATCCCATGAGCAGAGGAGCCCCGGCAGTCTACAGTCCATAGGGCTGCAAAGACTTGGACACCACTGAATTCTCTAAGACCCTTGCTGTTTCCACTATCCCTTTCTTACTTTTTTTTTTTTTTTTTTTGACTGAGATGCACAGCTTGTGAGATCTTAGTTCCTGGAGCAAGGATTGAACCCAGGTCCTCAGGAATAAAAGTGCAGAGCCTAACTAGTGGACCACCAGGGAATTCCCTTAACTTCTTTTTAGTCTACTTAAACCTGAGAAAAAGTATCTGTGCTGACACTTTTTTATTGTAACTGTTATTACTTTAAATATATGGACCTCCTAAATGCCTGTATTCCAAAGGGCATTTTTCATGAGACAGCTTCTTCTGTCCTCCTGGAATATTTGGCGCTGGTGATGGCCCGTCACCTTGAAGCTCCCTCCTCCCCTTAGCATTCATGGTGTAGCACTCTTCTGCTTTTCTTCCACTCTCAGAACCCTTGTGTATTCAGCTGATATTGGTGGCCCAGCTTCCTGAGTCCCTTCTCTTCTTCAGCTGTACACGCTCCCCCAAGAAGCCTAACCTAGGGCTCCCCTGGTGGTCCAGTGGTGAAAGCTCCAAGCTCCCACTGCTGGATGGAAGATTTAGAACCCTGGGTGGGGAACTGGGGTCCCCAAAACCCAATCAAACAGCAACAAAAACCAACCCTAGCCCAACTGTGCCATCCACAGCCATGCCACTCACAGCTGTTTCAATCACCGCACCTCCCCATCCCCTGAGAGATTCATCTGCATCAGGGACCTCTTCATGGTGCTTTGGATACTCATTTCCCAAAGTATACATGACATCTCCTTATGGAAATGCACGTGTGAGTGCTAAGTCATGTCTGACTCTTTGCAACCCCATGGATTATAGCACTCCAATCTTCTCTGTTCATGAGATTTCCAAGGCAAGATTATTGGAGTGGGTTACCATTTCCTCCTCCAAAGGATCTTTCTGACCCAGGGATCAAACCCACATCTTCTGTTCCTCCTGCACTGCAGGTGGATTCTTTACCACTGAACCACTGGAGGCATCCCGCTCAGTACATATCTTCCCACCCAAATCTGTCTCCACCCTCAACTCCTTTTCATTGCAGTATCCTGAAAGTGTACCTAACAGCTTTATTCATCCCTTTGTCTCCCATTCACCTCCCCATTGCCACTGGGCACATTTTTCTAAAATATACAGTCTAAGAGATGCAATCATGTCATCTCATCCAAGTCTCCATATGCACACAGGCTAAACCCAGCACCGGACACACAAAGCCTTCCCGATACTATCAAAGATATGCATTCGCCCTGGTTTTCAAAGATTTACAGTGCATTTATGTTTTCTTCTTGATTCATCATTTTCAAATGCTAATAAGAAAGAAGGGGGAGAGGAAGGAAGATTGCTCCAGATGTGTGGCACTGCTGTAAATCCTGAAATAAAATGATCTTTGTGAACTAAATGGTACCTGGGTTTTATTCAAGTGAAGAGCTAAGCAGTTGACTGTGATTTTAAACTATCAGTGTTCTATACTTTAAATGCACTGATACAGATTTTTTTTTTTCAATGACCTAGGGAACATATGCAAATTGAAGTTATACTGTTTAGTCTTAAGCAGTCAGGGCTGATTGAATAATTGATCTACAAGTACACATAAAGTGTCCTGTTGGGGTTATATACTATGATTTACCACTAAATAGTACACACAATTAACATGGACTTAAGGTGTGCAGGAGCTATGTAGATTAGCTAATAAGAGACCAAAAATCCTAAAATAGCTAATGCGTAGTTGATTTTCAGAGGTTTTGTTTTGGTTTGGTTTTTTTTGGAGGTAGGAGAAGATACGAGGGAAAAATAAATATATTGAAAGCTTCCTTGTGGGTTGTCTATTTACAGTGTAGGGTCTGTTGTTTAGTCACTAACTTGTGTCCAACTCATTTGTGACCCCCATGGTCTGTAGCCTACCAGGCTCACCTGCCCATGGGATTCTCCAGGCAAGAATACTGGAAAGGATTACGATTCCCTTCTCTAGGGGATCTTCCTGACCTAGGGATGGAACCCACATCTCCTGCATTGGAAGGTGGATTCTTTACCACTGAGCGACCTGGGTCTGTATTATGGAGCAGATGTTCTCAGACTCTGGTCTGGGGAAATTTTTTTTTATTTGCTTCTTTTAATATGCCGCCATGCCCTACCCATGACTATGGAGTCTGATGTGGGTTCTTGATCTTCTCAAAAGGCCTACAGTCAAAAGTCCTGGCGTGCACTCTGCCAAAACCAGTAGAAATTAAGCAGTTAATTATTATCTTGCCTACAGAACACCTTTCCTGGAGAAGATGATGCTGGTTGGGGCCCTGAGGTATTGAAAACACACATTTCACCTCTGTTTCTTCCTTTCCTTTAAAGGACCTGACTCACGTAGCCACATTACAGCTATGGGTAGGGGGGAGAAGCAGGACAGATGGAGTGGGGGCTGTCACCCCACACGAGTCACCCCCTTCTTCCACACACTTCCCTGAGGGGATTCAGGAGTGGGGGTTACTCTGCTCTGAGATGGGCAAGAATATGTCTTGGAAGGTTCTATAAGTGTCCTTTGAGCTGGCAACGTGGGGACAACCTCAAGGCCAAGAAGGACTCCATCTTTGCTGCAAAGTGCCAATCCCTGCCCCCTGGAATGGGCCAGCCCCTGCATCCTCAAACCTTGGTTGCTGGGACCCCTATCTGGATCCCTGCTAGTCTTGGTCCAGACAGAAGACAGGACCTGGAGTGACGTGCAGCAGTGAGTGATGACGAACCACAGTGAGGTGCTATGAGACTCTCTGCTGTCCTAGTGACCTAGTTCATGCCCTCGATATGCATGTGAATGGGAAGCAGCCACCCGCAGGGCCAGATCACTTGGTCTTTGTTCTTGTGCAAGCTGTTCTCAACTCTGGGATCACTTAGGGCGTTTTGAAGCCTGGATGGCATCACTGACTCGATGGACGCGAGTCTGAGTGAACTCCGGGAGTTGATGATGGACAGGGAGGCCTGGCGTGCTGCGATTCATGGGATTGCAAAGAGTTGGACACGACTGAGTGACTGAATTGAACTCAACTCAACTCAACAACCTATGCCCAGGCACGTTCTCCCTGACCAATGCAATCAGATTCTCTGGGGAGGAGAGCTGGCCGTGGTGCTTCTTAAAAAGCTCCCTAGATGATTTTAACATGCTTCCTGGGTTGAGAGGTTCCCTGGTGGCTCAGACGGTAAAGAATCCACCTGCAGTGCAGGAGACCCTAGTTGGATCCCTGGGTCAAGAAGATCCCCTGGAGGAGGGAATGGCAACAGACTTCAGTATTCTTGTCTGGAGAATTCCATGGACAGAGGAGCCTGGCAGGATATAATCCATGGGGTCGCAAAGGGTTGGACATGACTGAGCAACCAACACTTTCTATGTTGAGAACTGCAGGATCAATGGCCATATTTCTGACAGAAGCATAAATTCGAGTCAAGGTTTGGGCAACGTTAAGGACCCCTGCCCTGTGCAGAACCTGTGCCTGGGCTCTGGAGATGCATGAATGCATCCAACACAGGCACCTTCGTACTGTAATGAGGATTCAGATAGATAAAAGATGTTCCTGTACCAGGTGGGAATACTCACGGGGAGCATGGTTCAGGGACTCTGTGATCTAGGAGAGCTGTGAAAAGTTTCCTGCAAAGGTGGGAGCCTGAGTAGAGCAGAAGATGGGGGGTATGGGGAGTGGGACATTTCAGCAGGAAGGACAGTGTGCAGATGTGAAGCAGCTTGAATTGCCAGGGGACTAGAAAGTCAACTCCAGGAGATCTGGGTGTGGGTCTTCTCGGCTCTTTCCTGAGAGCCTTGACCTGAGCTGGATACCATCTGGTACATAATAAATATTAGCAGAATGAATGAATGAATGAACATATGATCATTACCTTCTCAGGGGTGTGGGGCTACCGAGAGATGAGGCTGGAAGAGCAGCAGGAATGCCCTCCCAGATGGAACTCTGAACCATGTTCATCAGACTTTATCCACAAGGCAGTCATTCTCAGTAAGTTCAAAAATGAGGACCCACATTGAGCGAGGGGGAAAAAGTCTTCTCAGACATTCCCATAGTCACAGCAGTGCTTTTAGAACCATAGATCGAGAAAATGCATATAGACTTAAAAAAACACAAATTTTGCGATCTTTAAAATGAATTCTGTGATCACAGTATAAATATAAAAGTAATATATTTCTCCTTAACATTGAAGGGTATGAAATGTTTGCCTATCTTTATTTTTCTAAAGTGAATCATGACTGTTTGAGCTCTTTCTAGCAAAAATAGAGGGGAAAGTCTTTCTCAGTCCATTGTCTCGCTGAGAACTTTGAAGAACTCTAGATCTCAAGTGGTCTGGTCTGTTCTGGTCCCATCTCCCAAAAGTATAGAGAAATGTGTGTCCCTCCTGGTCATCTTCTACCCTCTCTGCAAATCTTGCCAAGGAACCCCAAGATCAGGGTTTTGAGGGTTCAGTCTTCCCAGAATTCACTTCACCATGGCCTACCAGGGCTTCTCAGGTGGCGCTAGTGGTAAAGAACCTGCCTGCCAATGCAGGAGACTTAAGAGATGCAGGGTTCGATCCCTGGGTTGGGAAGATCCCCTGGAGGAGGGCACGCCAACTCATTCCAGTGTTCTTGTCTAGAGAATCTCAAGGACAGAGGAGCCTGGCCTATGGTGTGTAGGATCACAGAGAGTCAGACATGATTGAAGCCACTTAGGATGCATGCACACATCCTCATCTCCACCCAATGAAATAGGTACTGTTACTTTCTCAGTCTTACAGAAAGGAGGAGACAGATCAGGGAAATAGGTGGCAAATTTTGATGAAACACTAGATGGAGGAAGGAGGAAGTGGATGGTTTCGGATGACTCACAGATTCTGCTTCAGACTATGAGGAAATATTAAGGGAGCTGGGGACGCAGGGGAAGAACTTAAAGCCTTATTAGTAACTTTATGGTCTTTAACCTTTCATATTTGTTCTTTCTATTCATATTTCTCTTGTACTACATTTCCTACAACAACTTATAAATCATTCATCAGTAATTAACCAAACTACTAACTATCGATTAAATCAGACTCAGCCAAAGAGATAAAACTTTGACACTGACTGTGAAAAATGGATTCTCTTTGCACTCTTTTCCAAGTCCTTCACCATGACCCTGACTCATTAGAGTCAGTCTTTAAATCAGCCTTGGAAACGCAAGGAGAAAAATCTTATGAAATTGAGCATGTGCTTTATGCGGGCCTAGGGTACTGGGTGTGCTGCATCCTGGCTCCAGGACCAGCTCCCGAGACAGCTTTGTGGTCACTAAGTTCCCAGGTCAGCAGCAATATCTCTCTCATCCTTTGTCAGGTGCTGTTCCTACCCCAGAGCTGACCTGAGGCCGTGGTATGACTGTGAACCTAATGCAACCAAAAGCTACTCTTAAAATAAAAGCCTGTAAAGTAAAATAGGACCTCGTTGGTGGTACGGTGGATAGGAATTTGCTTGCCAGTGCAGGGAACACGGTTTTAATCCCTGGTCCAGGAAGATTCCATGTGCTAAGGAGCAACTAAGTCTGAGCGCCATAGCTACTGAACCCACCTGCTGCAGCTAACTGACCTGGCGCTCCCAGAACCCACGCTCCACAACAAGAGAAGCCACCACAACGAGAAGCCCGTGCACTGTAATGGAGAGTGGCCCCTGCTCGCTTCGTGCGACTCAGGTAAGCCTTCTAGAGTCAGCAAAGACCCAGTGCAGCCAAAACCAGACATAAACAAATAATCAAAGAAAGAAAGCAAAATAAAATACAATAAAAGGCTTCAAGTGTTCATCTCAAAGTTATTTCTACAATTCAATTAATCAGTCACTCAGGAGATCATTATTTGCCTCCTCTGTGCAAGACACTGTACTATAAGTGACCATAAAAGAAAGAGAAGAGGGTATGGTAGACATCTTTGAGGAAAAAGAAGCCTCGTTCCAGCCGCACAGGCTGCCCTGGCCACGGAGAAGATGCATCAGAGACAAGGAACCCCACAGGTGAGGCAGGAGCTGTCCTGGGGCCCAGTCTGTTCTTTCTGACTCAGCTTGGGGCAGTTACAATTGCCTTAAGTCACTTGTAACATCAAATAAATACCTTTGAATCTTGGCCTAGGGCTTGCTTAGGATCCACTCCAGAGGTCTAGTTTGAAGTGCTCAAATTAAGGGCTTGCTGTTTTCAGTTAATTTCAACAAGGAGTTGAGTTTTCTTCAATTTGGCAAATATTAGGACTTGAGGCCAGGCCATGATATATCTGTATAATGAAGTCATCAAAACTCCTAACACAGAGTACCAGGTTCAATGGATTGGGGTGCCATTGGAGAAACTGGTCCCTGCATGTCCTTACGCCCTGGGGAGCCTTTCTGGGGCCAGCGGTGATCAGCACACAATCATCTGATGCAAATAAGCTCTGATGTGCCAGCTAAGGCTTAGGCTGGCCCTGCTGCAGGAGGGCAATGTGTGCTGGAGGGTGGTGATGATACCAAGAAGGAGCTATTGTGACTGTGACCCTGGGTCCAGATGCGCAGTCATACTGCAGAGGAGAGGTGGGTGGGAAGCCCATGATCCCTGCAGCCTGGTGCAGAGCCTTTCACCCGTCCTGACCCTTCTCGGATGGGTGCTCTTCTGGCCACGGTGCAGGGAGCCTGGGACACTTCAGGGCTCGAGTGGCAAAAGGCACTGGGGTCAGACCTTCAGGTGATCCTACCCAGCAGCCCTGTGCCCTCAGGCCCCAGGATACCAACCTCAGCAGAGGTAGCCCCATGGATGACAAAGAGGCCAGTCGGGAGGAGCTGGACAGTGCCCCGTGGTCCTCACTGCCCACAGAATCAGCCCCCGCTCCTCGGCTCGCCCCTGGGGGCGGCCTCCAAGCTTCCACTTGCCCCGCTGCCTTGGCATCTGTGCTCTTCCCCCAGCCGCTCATCTTCCATTTAACTTTGTGCAGCTGCAGTCTTTTCGTTTCTGTGGGATGTGTTCCCTCTCCACATGGCAACTCCTATCTATCCATTGCACTGAGAAGAACTGTCTTCTGGCTTGTGAACTTTCTTGATGCATACCCCATCTGTTAAGCTGCTTCTGTGGGGATCCCTCAAGTCCACGCTCTACAGACGATCAGAAAGATCAGAAATCGTATTCAAGTGTGTCACCACTTCACTTCCTGGTGAGTTTATATGAAGCCTACATACACCCAGGGCCGCAGCCCTGCACCCCATCCAACCAACCAGCTCCCTCCCTCCCAGCACCAACCTTCTCTTCCGTCTAGTCTAGTCCCATTGCCTGCTGTGGTTCCTCGACTTGCCTGGAGTCTTCCCTTTTACCCTGGGTACTTTGCACACACTACCCTCTCACTTCCCTGGTGTGCTCACTCCTGGTTTCCAGATCTCAGCTTCCTTCCGTACCTTTCTGTCTACAGGAGGTTCTCACCATTGTTTAACCGCTAGTCACATTTTATTTCCTTTTTTGTTTACATCAGTCCTCCCCACCCCCTTACTAAATTGTGGGCACAATGAGGACAGGACCACATATGTAATAGCAGAATGTATGTGGGCTAAACACGTAAAGCATTAGTTACATAGTTATCTTTGTTATAGGAACATGTTTCTCCAACTGCACCTTTGTGACTTCATTTTATATATATATAATGGTTTGGCCAGAAGCCCTAATATTTGTGAGGTTGAAGAACACTTGACTCCTTGTTGGAATTAATTGCAAAAAGAAAGCCCTTAATTTGAACACTTCAACCTGAACCTCTGGCGTGAACTCCAAACAAGCCTTAGAACAAGATTCAAAGGCACTTCCTTGATGTTACAAGTGACTTAAGGCACCTGTAACGGCCCCAAGCTGAGTCGGAAAGAACAGACTGGGCCCCAGGACAGCTCCTGCCTCACCTGTGGGGTTCCCTGTCCCTGATGCTTCTTCTCCAAGGCCAGGGCAGCCGGTGGGGCTGGAACAGGGCTTCTCTGCCTTGGTGAACCTCCAGGCTGGCTTGGTGGAAAGTCATCCTTCCATGGAGTCTGCTCTCTCCTCCTGCCTTGCTTCCAGTGACTCCTCACCTGCAAAGGGAAGGTAGCTGGGAATGAGATGGACACTCCAGGTGGGTGATTAAAACAGTCAAACAAACAAAACCACACAAGCAGAAATGCTCCCCCAAACTGAGATGGTGTGCTAGAGGTTGGGGTCATGGGCTCAGCTCAGCCTCTGTGGTCTCGTGGTACTGGCAGCTGGCCCCCAGCCCCCTTTCACATGACCAAGCATAACAAGCACCAAATTTAGGCTCTGCAAAACCTGGAGAACAGCCTCGTGCATTTTGCACACAGTCTTCAAGATTTAGAGATGTTGAAATGTGTACCTGCTGATTGTAAAGAGCTAAAGCCCCCAAAAGAAGGTCTTCCTGGGAACTGAAAGCTCCCTGGCCTCTTGTACACCCTCACAGGGCTTTCTCTTGGAGATTTTCAACAGTTCAGTCTGTTCCAAAGCCCAGAAGGAGACTGGGTGAAATATTATGCTGTCACACTGGCAGGGAAGGGGGTGCTCTGCATGTCCCGGGACCCAGAAGCCATGGGACCAGCAATGGCATCACACTACCCCAAAATGATTTTCTGAGGGTTCACTCAAGTCCACTCTTGAGAGGGGTATGTGGGAGGAAGGAGAGGGATGGCTCTGATTATGTTAGTGGACAGAGGTGGAATCACCTTCCCTGCTCCAATATATCCATCTCATTAAGCAGTGGCATAGGGAATACTTACACACTGTGACAGGGTCACTGGCCCACTCCCAGGCCCCACATCCTAAGATGAGTCCACCATTCTGTTCCAGCCATGCTGATGCTCTTCTCCTTAGTGGGGCCAGTCAGTCCTAGACACGGGTGTGCAACAAATGATGCTGGCCCTCCGTGGCATCCTCTTCCTTTCTCTCCCTGCACCTGATTCTGTGTGCTCCCTTCCTCAAGATCCCAGTATTCTTTTACAGTTCAGGTTCTTCATGCCCCANCAGTCAGTCCTAGACACGGGTGTGCAACAAATGATGCTGGCCCTCCGTGGCATCCTCTTCCTTTCTCTCCCTGCACCTGATTCTGTGTGCTCCCTTCCTCAAGATCCCAGTATTCTTTTACAGTTCAGGTTCTTCATGCCCCACCTCACTGAAACCCAACTGTGCGTCCACACCTCTCCCAATTCAACCCTTTTACACCCCCCCCCCCGTCATGACATAACAGTCCGCTCACTGCTGAGAAAGAAGTTTGATCATCCACTCTCTATTCTTTTCTCCACAAAAAGTCAGTGAAGGTCCAACACAACCGAAAGTGCCATCCTGTCCAGGGTGCTCTGAGTGATAACAGAATCCCTAAAGTGACACTGCCCACGTCTGGGCCTCTGGCATTGATATTTTGTTTGTCTTTTCAGCTCTAGGGTCTGGCATACAATTCAGACTTCAGCATAAGCAGCTTGTCATATTTTAGACTATTTTCATATGTGTTATTTCTGTCTCTCCATCTAGAGAGACATTTTAAATTCTAAATCTGCTATGTCCTAGCACAGGATTAAAACATTGGTTCACTCACAGAAATAACTCTCTAATGTACATGAAGTCAGAAAGGAAAACAGACTCATAAGTTGCCTCATCCTATAGTTGAGAAATCTGAGTTCAGAAAAGCATGAACTCTTAAGACAGTGAATCATTTATTCATCCAAGAACAAATATTTATTCAATGTCTAATCCAGTTGCTGTAGTAGAAATATAAAGATGATTCAGTCATAGACCTTGTTCTCTAGGAACCTCACGTTTGATGTGTGAAGGAGATAAGATATGAATGAACATCAGTAACTATTCTATGTGAAAGGAAGCTGTAAGTACTATTAAGGTGCTAAATGGACTGTAACCAGGTGCTAAAAATGAATAGCGTTGATCCAGCAATCCCATTACTAGGCATATATCCAAACAAAACTCTAATTCAAAAAGATATATGCATCCATATGTTCATAGCGGCACTATTCACAATAGCCAAGACATGGAAGAAACCTGTCTATCCACTGACAGATAGATAAAGAAGATGTATACATATATACAATGGAATACTATGCAGCCATAAAAGAGAATGAAATAATGCAATTTGCAACAACATGGATGGGCCTAAAGATTATTATGCTAAGTGAAATAAGCCAGACAAAGACAAATATGATATGATATCACTTATATATGGGATATAAAATATCACACAAACGAACTTACAAAACAGAAATGACTCACAGACATAGACGACAGACTATTATATATAGAATGGATGAGCAACAAGGTCCTGCTATATAACACAGAGAACTATATTCAATCTCCTGTGATAAACCAGAAAGGGAAAGAATTTAAATTATACGTGTGTATATATATATATATATATATATATANCATATCTGAGATTATTGATATTTCTCCCAGCAATCTTGATTCCAGCTTGTGCTTCTTCCAGCCCACCGTTTCTCATGATGTACTCTGCATAGAAGTTAAATAAACAGGGTGACAATATACAGCCTGGACGTACTCCTTTTCCTATTTGGAACCAGTCTGTTGTTCCATGGCTAGTTCCTGACCAAGGAAAGATCAAACTTACATCTCTTGCATCTCCTGCACTGCGGGCAGATTCTTTACCGCTGAGCCACCAGGGAACTCTTTCTAACTCACTCACTCATTAGTACAGGTAACACATAATTATTGAGAGCTTAATTGTGAGCATAGCTGTCCACTAGAAACAAGAAGATATGATCTATGTTTTATATCCTCAGGCAGCTTGCAGTCTATCTGGGAAACCAAGACACACACCCTTAAGCAAATAAATACAATTTAAGGTAATTCCTATTATCTCAGAGCTATGTGGATTTTAACTAATCTCATTATAAAAGGAACCAGATTCAACTCATTCAATGTGGTGCTAAGGAGAATCCAGCATCTCCATTCAGCACTGAGAATCCCTATCTCTCTGAATCACTGAACTGCAGAACTTGATGTCTTCTGCAATTTATTATGCTGACTCCAATTAACATGTAGAATAAAGATGGAGCTCCATGGAAAAACAACAAAGTCCTACTGTACAGCACAGGGAACTAAGTTCAATATTCTATGATAAACCATATTGGGAAAGAATATGAAAAGAATATATATGTATAATTGTATCATTACATATATATATGAATCACTTTGCTGTATAGCAGAAATTAGCGTAATGTAAATCAACTATACTTCAATAAAAATTTAAAAACATGATTTTGATTTTTAGCCATTATTTAATGACTGAAATTCTAACATCAGAAAAATAATATGTATTTCACTTCTGGAATGCTCTTACCAAAGGAAATAGCTCTAATTGAACATATTGTTTATTTTTTCCACAAAGAATGTGTAATTTTCAGTGAACTATTACTTAGAATCAGCAGCTATAGCTATTAAGACTCATTACTTGTGTCAGACAGAAATAAGAGAACTCAATTTTTCATAGTATTACAAAAGTTCTCTCCTTATTGGAAATTTTTCCTATCAGATTATTTTATCACAGACGAAGAGGTAAATTAGTATCTGAAGGAACACAATCTGCAGTACTTTATGAGAGATCAAATTTAGGAAAATAATATGAAAATCCCACAGATTTCCGTTCCTTTAAGTAAATTAAGAGTCATATCTATGTATGGAAAGGAATGTCACACACATTTCATAGAAAATAAAGATGGCCAAATCTTCCCCTAGGAAAAGCTGTCTTTGAAAAAGGTATTTAAAGATAAAGGGCTTCCCTGGTGGCTCAGAAGTAAAGAATCTGCCTGCAATGCAGGAGATCTCTGCAGGAGATGTGGGTTCAATCCCTGGGTCAGGAGGATCCCCTATTGAAGGAAATGGCAACCCATTCCAGTATTCTTGCTGGAAAATTCCATGGCCAGAGAAGCCTGGTGGGCTATGGTCCATGGAGTCACAAAAGAGCTGAACATGACTTAGTGACTAAACAAAAACAAAACAAAAAAGATGGAGACCTCTGCCCAACTCCAAATCAAGTCCTCTGCTTTCTTCTCTGAATCTTCCACTTTTTAAATAATAAAATCTTAGGGACTTTCATGGTGGTCTAGTGGCTAAGGCTCTGAGGTCCCAATGCAGGGGGCCCAGGTTGCGTCCCTTGTCAGGGAAGATCCCGCATGCCTCTATGAAGAAGGAAGATCTCACATTCCACACCCAAGACTCAGCGCAGCAAAAGAAACAAATAAATAATAAAATCTTCCTTTGAGTTAATAAAAAAGGAAAATAAGTGTAATGTTGCAAAATCTTGATTGAACCTGTTGAATTTGGGCGATAGGTATACGTGTGCATATATGTTAAGTCACTTCAGTAGTGTCAGACTCTTTGTGACCCTATGGAATGTAGACAGCCAGGCTCCTCTGTCCATGGGATTCTCCTGGTGAGAATACTAGAGTGGTTGCCATGCCCTCTTCCAAGGGATCTTCCTGACTCAGTGATCCAACCCACAACTCACATTGGCAGGCTGGTTCTTTGCCACTGGTGCCACGTGGGAAGCCCCATAGGTATATGGGGCACACTCAGTATGCCACATGAGTATGTGTGAAATTTTGAGAGAGAGAGAGAAATTCCTTTTACCTAATAAGATTGGCACCCTCCCATTCTCTAACTGCTCTTTCTTTATCCAGGCAGTTGCTAACAGTAGCAATGCTTACCACTTTGCTATTCACATTCATCTTCATTTTTTCATATATTGTTTATTAATTCTTCATTAGTTGGTGTATTTCTTAGTGTTGAATAGTTTACTTTATTTTATTCATTTATTTGGCCACACCACGTGACTTGTGGGATCTTAGTTTCCTGAGCAGAGAATCCACCCCACAACCCCTGCAGTGGAAGTTCAGTCTTAACCACTGGATCTCCAGGGAAGTCCATCACCTTCATTTTTCACCCCAGGGATTTCTCTTACATTCTTGGAATTCAAATGATAATTTTAAAAGGTGTTACACCTTTTCAGTATTTCTAGGTGTTATACGTTTTCAGTATTTCTAGGTGTTTCTTAGGAAGAGAGATTTCAGGTAATCCAATCCACCCTACTTTTGGAAATGGAGGTTTTCAGCTGTGCTTTTGAAATAGTTTTAATTGAATTTTAATATACAGGGCTATATTTAATACACAGGACTATAGACTAATATACAGTCTATAAAGTGACTATCTCCTTATCAAATATTAGTTCACACGTGATTGGTGCTCAAACAATTTAAATGAATAATAGCAACCCCATCCTCACTCTTACCAAAAAAAAAAAAGATAATTCAAAGTAAATTTCCTATTTTAATAATTTTTGCATAAACAAGCTAACAGTTTGGTTTTGGTTTTTTCTTTGGTATTACAAAATACTTTGCTCCAATTTTACCTCAAGAACCATGAGTGAATATCACTTAGCTAATTCAGGAGGACAGTATCATCTTAAAGTGTAGAGTGTAAGAGGTTACAAAGCATTACCACATGGAACCCTCACAGCAACCTCACAACAAAGCAGAAATTGCCGTCTTGCATTTACAGATGGCAAGACTGACGCCCAAGAGGGTGAAGGAATGTAGTAAGCCTTATTCACTAAATGCCAGGACCAGAATTTGAACCCTTGGGGTTACACCATCCCATAGCATTTGTCTTCCAAAAGGTGAGGCTGTCTTCTCATAATGGTCATTAGTGTATTCACGTTCAAGGTATAAAGCAGCTAAGTCTTCAAAGAAAAAAAAAAAGTATCGGTAGCTTCAAAATCCAAAGAAAGGAGTGGACTCTGTTTTAAACCAAAAAAAAGAAAGTGGTAGTTGGTGGAAAGATTAAATCTGAAAGGGAAAAAAGTCATCTTCTCTAGGTTTAGGGAGGTAGTCAGATATCTGTATCGCCTCCTGTGCTCTTAGGACACATACGGCACATCCTTCAGACAAATAGGGACACTCCTAAGGGGACCTCCTGTGCGGCTGGCTGGCCTTTCGTTTGTCTGTTTTGTCATTTTCATCCAAACAGTTAAATCTGGGGATGGGTGGATATTAGTGGCTGGGTCAAAAAGACAGTTTTGGTATGAACTATTTATACTTAATTGGCCTCTGTGTCTGTCTGTGTAGTTTTGCCAAGCATTTTAATAGTTTTCATTGAGTATTCTTTATTCTTTTGGGGGGAAAAAAAGTTATTCAGGGTGGGGAAGGGGAGAGGACAAGGCATGAAATGCTGTCTTCCCTAAAAACTTTGGGCACTCTTCCCAAATCAGAGGGCAGAAGGAACACTGACCTCCGACTTGCAAATAATTTGAGACATTTTTCTTGTAGTTCACCACTGTTATTCTTTGCTTTTAGACTCTCTGATTTAAATTCCAGTGTAGTCTTGATATAGTAGAATAACTGTGTGATTTTTTATATTTGCAATTTAATTTTTTAGCACACGTATTTAAATAATTCTCAGCCAATGTTTCAAAAAGCCTTTAGTTTTATCTTTAGGAAGTAAAATACAGCTATTGTCCAAAAATATAAAGAAACAGAACCATTCGTATCACACGATATCCCCCAAAAAACCAATTTATTAAATTTAAGGTGTCTCATCTCTGTTCAAAACCCTCAAATGAATTTTCATTCAGAATAAAAGCCAAAGTTTATTGATTTCTTTTTAATTAACAGACTTAGTTTCTTTGTCCATAGTTGCATAGCTGGCAGGTAGCAGAGTCAGACTTCAAATGGCAGCCCTGAGTTTATGCACTTGGGTACCAAGTTTTTGTTGTTGTTCAGTCACTAAGTCACGTCTGGCTCATTGCAAGCCTGTGGACTACAGCACATCAGGCTCCTCTGCCCTCCACTGTCTCCCAGCGTCTGCTCAAATTCACGTCAGTTAAGTCAGTGGTGGTATCTAACCATCTCACCTTCTGCCACCCTTCTCCTTTTGCCTTCAATCTTTCTCAGCATCAGGGTCTTTTCTAATGAGTTGGCTCTTAGCATTATGTGGCCAAAATATTGGAGCTTCAGCTTCAGCAAGGCCTTTCCAATGAATATTCAGGGTTGATTTCCTTCAGGATTGATTAGTTTGATCCCTTGCAGTCCAAGGGACTCTCGAGTCCTCTCCAGCACCACAATTCAAAAGCATCAATTCTTTGGTGCCTGGCCTTGTTTATGGTTCAACTCTCACATCCATACACGACCACTGGAAAAGCCATAGTTTTGGTTGTATGGACCTTTGTCGGCAAATGACGTCTCTCCTTTTTAATAGGCTGTCTAGGTTTGTCAGCTTTCCTTCCAAGGAGCAAGCATTTTTTAATTTCAAGGCTGCAGTCAAGCTTTACTGCTTCTCAGATATATATTTGATAGATAATTTCTTTTGTAGTTTATACTCAAGTCATTCTAGACAATCACATAATTTGCAATATTATTCCTCTTTTTCAAATATTTTTGTTTTATCATATTATTTTTTCTGTATGCCTTCTAATGGAAACTTCTAGAAAAATGTTTAATAGCAGTTATAGTAATAAACATCCTTATTCATTTTTTAACAGTCATGTCTTTATTATTTTATTCTTAACCATGATATTAGGTATATGTTTATTAATTGCTTTTACTGGGAATGAACGCTGAATTTTAACAAATGCTTTTTTAGTATCTGTTGAGATTTTTTTTTCTCAAACCTTTTTGTGTGATAAATTATATTATTATTTTCTTCACATTAAAGCACTCCTGGAATAAAATCTCCTTGGTATGACGTATTATTCTTCTAATATATTTCTGGATTTGATTTGCTAAAACATTTTAAAGCTTTTTATCTCTATTTATAGATAATATTGGTGTGTAGCTGCTGTTTTTGTTCTGGGTTCCCCAGGTTTAGGTAACAGGATTACACAAATTTATAAATCGACTTGGAAAGCTTTATCTATTTTGCTGTNAGCTTTACTGCTTCTCAGATATATATTTGATAGATAATTTCTTTTGTAGTTTATACTCAAGTCATTCTAGACAATCACATAATTTGCAATATTATTCCTCTTTTTCAAATATTTTTGTTTTATCATATTATTTTTTCTGTATGCCTTCTAATGGAAACTTCTAGAAAAATGTTTAATAGCAGTTATAGTAATAAACATCCTTATTCATTTTTTAACAGTCATGTCTTTATTATTTTATTCTTAACCATGATATTAGGTATATGTTTATTAATTGCTTTTACTGGGAATGAACGCTGAATTTAAACAAATGCTTTTTTAGTATCTGTTGAGATTTTTTTTTCTCAAACCTTTTTGTGTGATAAATTATATTATTATTTTCTTCACATTAAAGCACTCCTGGAATAAAATCTCCTTGGTATGACGTATTATTCTTCTAATATATTTCTGGATTTGATTTGCTAAAACATTTTAAAGCTTTTTATCTCTATTTATAGATAATATTGGTGTGTAGCTGCTGTTTTTGTTCTGGGTTCCCCAGGTTTAGGTAACAGGATTACACAAATTTATAAATCGACTTGGAAAGCTTTATCTATTTTGCTGTCTTCTGCAATGATTTATTTAGTATGGGAATTATTTCTCTTTGTAAGTTTGAAAAAAGCCACCCATAAACTATATACCCATTTGAGCCTTTTGATTTTGTTGAAGATTGTTCATCAACAACTTGTTCATACCTTCTATAGCTACTGATTTACTAGGATATTTTCTTTCTATTGATTTAATTTATATTTTCTTAAAAAATTCATCTACATGCTGCCTATAAGAGGCACACTAACTCATAAAAGTTAAAAGATTGGCCAAATCATTAGGTAAACACAAAACAAAAAGAAAATAAATATCACAAAATTAATATCAAATTAAAATTCAAAGGTGGGAGAATTCATGGGCCACAGGAGGTAATATTTTGTTGATGAAGAACATCACCTTCTGGAATGAAATAGCTAACAGGCACACATTTTAAGTCCTAAGTAACATAGCCATGACATATGGAATACAGAACTTATTCAAAGTCTAAGTATTAACTGACAGAAAAAAGTGATAGGAAATTTTAAGACATCTTGTTGTTAGTTCAGTTGCTAAATCGTGTCTGACTCTTTGCAACCCCCTGGATTGTAGCTGCCAGGCTTCCTTGTCCTTCACTATCTCCTGGAGTTTGCTCAGATACATGTTTATTGAGTCAGTGATGCTATCTAACCATTTTATCCTCTGTCACCCTCTTCTTCTTTTGCCTTCAATCTTTCCCAGCATGAGAGTCTTTTCCAATGAACTGGCTCTTCGCATCAAGTGGCAAAAATATTAGAGCTTCAGTTTCAGCCTCATACATTTTACTCATTTCTTAAAAAATCAAGTGGCAAAACATAAATGAGGGTAAGGAGGTTGAATATGTTTCCCATGTATTCGATTAGGGTTAAGGTTAGCCTTAGGGTTAGGGAGTAGACTGACTGAGCTACCCTGTCTCCTAGGGCCCAGCAAGCATGCACATCACACAGCTCACGTGTACCAATCTGGGCTCCTCTGCCTGCTTCCCTAACTTGCTGACCCCATGGAGTACATGAGGACTTCTTCCCCAGTCCTGCTAACAGATGGTTTCCTCCTTGAGCCCCACCCAGAGTTCTCATCACCATCAGCCTCCCCTCTTCCAGAAGCCATTTCCAGCCTTTTCTCTGGGAACGGAAATCTCTCAACATTATGGGGAGAGAGCTAGGAAGGCAAGAGTTGGAAGGGCAGTTTGCAGACTTCCTGAAAGAAGCAAAACCCACTCATAGGGGACCAGAGGCTCCTCTTTCCAACTGGCAGGGTTTTGGGGTTACTGACCCAGAGTGTGAAGTGGGGGCCTGAGACAAAGCAACCATCATCTTGCCCTGTCTGGAAGTCACTGGACTCAGTGTCAGAAAATGAGGCAGGGTAGCTCTTCTTTTTAAATCAATTTTATCTCATTTTCAATAGAAATCCCTCCTAATTTCCCCAACAGAAGATGAAGATGGTGACTGATATGTACAAGATCGTTTCCCCTCCAACTAAGTTAATGAGGGCTTGGGGAAAGCAGTAGAAAGACCAGAAGGGTGGTCAAGAACCTTCTCCTTTCCCACCATCAAGGCTTCTTGAAAGTGAAAGTATTAGCTGCTCAGTCACATCCGGACTCTTTATGACATCATGATTATAGCCTACCAGGCTCCTCTGTCCATGAGATTCTTCAGGCAAGAATACTGGAATGGATTGTCATCCCCTTCACCAAGGGATCTTCTCGACCCCGGGATCGAAGATAGGTCTCCTGGATTACAGTCAGATTCTTTACCATCTGAGCCACTAGGTAAGGCCTCAAGGCCTCTTACTGGATTTGCAAAAGCTTCAGCAGTGGCCAAGGCTGCCGATATTGGAATAGTCTGGCGTTCTGCTATGGAGGATTATGGTGAGAAAAAAATCTCTACTTCCCACCAAGATGAGTTCAAGGTGGAGTAAGAAGAGAAAGAACAGAAAGGGAGAAAGCATATGAGTACAATAATTAACACAGGATGGTATCATCCTTCCAGGTGACTATTTCAAGGCTGTGGTCCAAACTGCAGGAAAGGTGGGGAATAATTTCAATCCAGTATAAGATCTTTCTCAGATTTTCTTATTTACAGTAAGTAGGTGTGTTACATAAGTGAAGTGAAGTGAAAGTTGTTCAGTCATGTCCAGCTCTTTGAGAGCCCATGGACTGTAGCCCACCAGGCTTCTCTGTCCGTGGGATTCTCCAGGCAAGAGTACTTGAGTGGGTTGTTATGTCCATTTCCAGGTGTTACATAAGGGCCTGACCATACGTCTTCTTTAGGAATTGGGCTTTCTGAATCCTTTCATTAAAGTTCCAGTATTACCATGAAAGACTTAGCAGATACATGTGCTGTGCCGAGCACTGCTGGTGGTCTGCCTAGAACTAGTGAAGGTTTGGGAGAATCCCATCCCAGCTTGCATGGAGGATTGGCTCTAATATCTGCTTGGGAGTTTGGGGGACAATGTTAGTTGAGCTGGAAAGACTAAGCTCCTGGAGACTGAACCCCATGTCCTTGACATGTGGCTATATTTGCTGCCTGTGAAACTACCCTGGATGCCCAGGCAGCATGGGAGCTTCCTGGAATCGGTGATGCATCACACCTGCCACAGTCAATGTGCCACTTCCTCCTCCCACCTGTCTCAGCCTCCAGGTGGATTGGCTTTCCCAGGACCCTCGCTACTCCCAGGACTTAGTAGGTGAGATTTTATTTCTCTGAGTCAGCTAGGTACAGGTTTCTGTTCTCAGAGCTCCTGTAATTTGGGTCATATCCATGATTCTGGAACTGATGGCCCTAAGATGATCTTTTATAAGAGAAACGTGTATATATATTTCTATTTTCCTCTTGCACGTGATAGTGTGTGTTCCCAAGCATGAATGTGAAACTACCTCCTTTCTGAAGGCTAGCTGGTGGTGGAGACCCACTATACCTGTTTTCATAGACCACCCTACTCCTTGGGTGTTGTTCTTATAAAGCCTAGGCTCCAGTGATTGGTGGATAAAAGGAGTATGTCAAGGCTGTATATTGTCACCCTGCTTATTTAACTTATATGCAAAGTACATCATGAGAAAGGCTGGACTGGAAGAAACACAAGCTGGAATCAAAATTGCCAGGAGAAATATCAATAACCTCAGATATGCAGATGACACCACCCTTATGGCAGAAAGTGAAGAGGAGCTAAAAAGCCTCTTGATCAAAGTGAAAGAGGAGAGTGAAAAAGTTGGCTTAAAGCTCAACATTCAGAAAATGAAGATCATGGCATCCGGTCCCATCACTTCATGGGAAATAGATGGCGAAACAGTGGAAACAGTGTCAGACTTTATCTTTGGGGGCTCCAAAATCACTGCAGATGGTGATTGCAGCCATGAAATTAAAAGACGCTTACTCCTTGGAAGAAAA
>SJYV01041821.1:4511-49155 GCA_006410875.1 Neotragus pygmaeus
TTTCTAAAACCAGCTTGAACATCTGGAAGTTCACGGTTCACATATTGCTGAAGCCTGGCTTGGAGGATTTTGAGCATTGCTTTACTAGCGTGTGAGATGAGTGCAATGGTGCAATAGTTTGAGCATTCTTTGGCATTGCCTTTCTTTGGGATTGGAATGGAAACTGACCTTTTTCAGTCCTGTGGCCACTGCTGAGTACACTTAACAAAATTTAAGTAGAGATCATATGAGGTTTGTGGCAAATTATATCTTTTTCACGTTCTTTCTTAGTACCACAGGCATTATGTTTTGTCTGCCTATCTCATAGAGTTGTTGCAAGGGGAAAATAAACGGATTTAAAGGGATGTCACAGCAGCAACACAAATAGTTCCACAATCCTCTCTTCTCTCCCTTTCTATCAGTTTTTACTTTTAATCCTCTCCTTTAGATCTTCCTAAGATCTGTCTCTTCAAAATTTTGAAAGTGCTCTTGGTTCCCTTATCTTCCAAATCCACTGCCCATGCTAAGTGTTAAATTCCCAGCTGTGGATTCATTCTGTTATTACCTTTCTTTCTTCCTTAGCTGGCATTGGATTCCTAATGGAGAAAAATGAGATACATTCACATATTGGTGCTATTGTAAATTCATGTCCTTGAACCTGAAATGGATTCCAAGATTGTACAGTAAGCCTCTATTTCCTGGAAACAGAATTGTTCATAGTGGTATTTCCAAAATATTTCTATTTTTCTCAAATACCCAACTCCTTCTTTCCTCATTTTTGTCTCTTCATTAATACAAAAGTGGAAATTTCCAAGGTTTTCTTCTTTCTTTTTTCTTTTTTTTTGCTGCACCTTGTGGTATTCAGGATCTTAGTTCCCCAACCAAGGATTGAACTCTTGTCCCTTGCAGTGGAAACAGACTCCCAACCACCCGACAGCCAGGGAATTCCCAGTGTTTTGTCTTTATAAACACTTTGAAACTATACAATTACTCACATCACACCTCATCTTTTCCCTCATTTTTAACTGAAAGAGTAGAAAAGATGACCTTACTCTTACCAAAAATTACCTGTACTTTTAGCCTCATTGGCTGATTCTTCAGTGACCTCAGCTTGCAGATTTCCTCTTTTATTTTATAGCTTCATTTTATTCATTTCTAAAAATAGAATTTATGTTTTAAACTAGGTTTATATTCACAGCAAAATTGAGCCAAAATTACAAAGTGTATAGGTGTTGTTGTTATGTAGTTGCTAATCCTTTCCAACTCTTTTGCGACCCTGTGGACTGCAGCTTGCCGAGGTTCTCTGACTGTGGGATTTCCCAGGCAAGAATACTAGAGAGGGCTGCCATTCCCTCCTCCAGGGGATCTTCCCAACCCAGGGATCAAACCCATGTCTACTGTCTTTGGCAGGCGGATTCTTTACCACTGGGCCACCTGGGAAGCCCAAAAAGTACAGCTATATTTCCTATATGCCTTCTGATCCTACTTTGGATGGTGGCAACCCACTCCAGTATTCTTGCCTGGAGAATCCTAACAGGCTATGGTCCATGGGGTCGCACAGAGTTAGACACAATTGAAGTGACCTAGCATACATGCACATACAATCCTCATTTCTTTTTCTCAAATGGCAGAAATCGTCTATTAGGTTTTGAGATTTGAGATGTGTGGCATTCAGCCCACATCCAGACAGCCTCCCCACTGTTAACATCCTGCACCACAGTAGTTTATCATCGATGAACGAACACTGACATAATTCTCATCCAAAGTCCACAGTTTACATTACGATTTACTCTTGGTGTTGCATTTTTATGCGCCTTGATAAATGTATAATAGTATGTGCCCACTATTATTTAGAATAGTTTCACTGCCCTAAAAATTCTCCATGTTATGCTTTTCATCTCTTCCTTCCCTCAATCCCTGGCAACCGCCAATCTCTTTACTCTCTATAATTTTTTCCTTTTCCAGAATGTCATATATTTGGAATTTTGTAGTATGTAACCTTTCTAGATTGGCTTCTTTCACATAGTAATATGCACTTAAGTTGCTTCCATTTCTTTTGATGGCCTGAATGAACATTTCTTTTTAGGACAGTCTTATTAATTTCACCATCTCCTTTTTTCCTCGGCAAGTGAATACTCATTTAAGTACTTTCAAATCTCATCAATGTTTAACAAACAACCCAACACAAAAAACATTCTTACAAAAACTTTGTCCTTCAGAGATCATCTTTTCTTCTATTTTTCCTAACAACCCAGGTCCGTACTTATTTACTCACTCTCTATTTGCTTTCCTTCAATTTACTTCCCACCCACACACTGAAGTCTAATTTTCACATATGTATATATATTTCCAGATTCTTTCCAAACTGAGATTACCAAATAAACCTTTTTTCACCCTTTACTTTCATGAAAACAAAATTCCTGATCTCTCTCCTCTTCCTTTTTCTCTTTGATCTATCTCCCCTTCCCCTTTGATCTTCTTATTAAATAAGGTGATAGACAGATAGATAGATAGCCTTAATTTTTTATATCCTCCTCAGACAATCTTATCCACACCCACATCTTTTATTACAAAATAAACANTGTTCTTGCCTGGAGAATCCCAGGGACAAAGGAGCCTAGTGGGCTGCTGTCTATGGGGTCGCACAGAGTTGAACACGACTTAAGTGACTTAGCAGCATGCTAACAAATCCTGATGGTTCCAGACCAGCCACAGCAGGGGGTCAAATCCAGACACGCAGGGTCCAGCCCGAGGGGCCCTAATTACTGCCTTCCGCCCTCTGTCCCTCCCTTCTCTCCACTCAAGACACATCCCTTCAGCCGTGAAGGGACCTAGTACTCAGCACCTCTTTCTCACAGTCTCAGTTCTGCTCCATCCTGCACTTAAGTTTTGGGAACTGGCATCCCACACCTGCTGGCTAACCTGCATCAAAGGAAAACATCCGAGCAGAAAACCCACCCATGGCTCCTCCTCCATCCCTCTGGGACCTTGCACACAATAGATTCTCATCAGCTGTCTGCTGCCCGGACGTCCAGAGAAACTCACAGCATCTTGGCACTTGCCTGCCTCTGACCAGAGGTCCTCGCTGCCGCTGGGCCCTGGGACATGCAGACAGTGAGGATGCTTAGCAGACTTACCAGCAAATGCTGACTTGACAGCACAGCCGAGACAACAGCACGTGTAGCTCTCAAAACAAAGAGAACAAGAACAACAACAGCAAAAGCCCGAGAAACTGCAATGGAGACAAACGTCAAAAATGTGACCCATTACCATTTCTTTTACCAAGACCCACAGCCATGGGATCTCAGAGGAGCATCTTTATGTGTTTCTGTTTCTAAAAATACTGCTGGCCTAACCGCCTAAGCCACTCTGAAACCATGAGAACTAAAGCCGGGTATTGATATTTTCGATTCTAGTTAGTGTTTTAAGTGACCTTTGCCTTAAAGCTTCACCAGCCAAGACTGAGCCCCGTGTCCCAGCTGCAGCTCTCGGAATGCCGGCCGTTCCCAAGGCCGCGTTAAGGCCAAGGCTCAGCTAAACTTTCTTTACAGAAGATTTCTTTTCTTATCGATGACGTTCTCCAACTGGGGGGGAGGGGGATAGGAAAAGGAAAAAAAAAACTCTTATTTCAGATTTAGCTACTTCAGTCACAGAAGCGAGACCCGGGGGTGGTTTATATCCTCTGAAGGCTGTTTCTCTTTATAAGTCCTAAACAATTAAAATAGCTTTGCCTGGGCTGGAATGTCATTTTCTGGTATTTGGGCTTCTTCCACATGAATCTTTTTGTGACTATGAAGCCATTTCAGTTCTTGGAATTTGCTGGAGACTGATTCCCAAACATAGCGTCCTGGGAGGTGGGAGTGGGCCGATGCAGGGAAAAAGCACAAGTCCACTCTGCTTCACAATGCATTCTTTCCCAGGGTGCGTTCATGGTCCCCTCATACCTGGGGAAACTGTCCGAACCAGTCAGGGTACTGCAGAGAAAGCTGCAAGAACCCTAAACCATTGTAGCTGAGGTCAAAACGCACACACACACTCACACACACACACTCATTCAGTACCCAAGGCCTGTGAAGAAGTGGGGGGCTGTGCTTGAAATGTCACTCATCACACTTCCTGTTTCCTTGCAGTGCTGATGAGCTGGCTGGAGACCTCCCTTGGCCTCAGCAAAAAAAAAAAAAAAAAAGATCAGTGAGAAATTAGCAGCAGATACCCAGAATTACTGGAGAAATGCTGGTAATGTCAGTACATGGTACACGGTCAGGGATTCAACAGGGATTCTCAAGCAGGCCCTTTGAGAGTGCAGGCGACAAGGCTGGCCTAATGGTTAGGACTCCACGCTCTCACTGAGGCTTCAATCCCTGATCGGGGAACAAACATGCTGCTTGCCAAAAAAATTAAAAAATAAAGTGCAGGTGGTGAAAAGGCAAGGCAAGCTGATGAGGACTTGAGGTGGTCGGGGAGGGAATGTTGGAGTTTAGCTTCCCTAAACTGCCCCAACAACACAAGAGATGAATATACACATGGATGTCACCAGATTGCCAAATTCAGATTGATTATATTCTCTGCAGCCGAAGATGGAGAAGTTCTATACAGTCAGCAAAAACAAGACTGGGAGTTGACTGTGGTTCAGATCATGAACTCCTTACTGCAAACTTTAGACTTAAAATGAAGAAAGTAGGGAAAACCAATAGATCAATCATGAGTGTGAGTGAAAAGTCACTCAGTAGTGTCTGACTCTCTGCGACCCCATGGACTACACAGTCCATGGAATTCTCCAGGTCAGAACAGTAGAGTGGGTAGCCTTTCCCTTCTTCAGGGGATCTTCCCAACTCAGGGATCAAACCCAGGTCTCCCGCATTGCAGGTGGATTCTTTATCAGCTGAGCCACAAGGGAAGCCCATGATATGACCTAAATCAAATCCCTTATGATTATACAGTGGAAGTGACAAATATGTTCAAGGAATTAGATTTGATAGACAGAGTGCCTGAAGAACTAGGGACACAGGTACATAACATTGTACAGGAGGTGGTGATCAAAACCATCCCCATGGAAAAGAGATGCAAAAAGGCAAAACGGTTGTCTGAGGAGCCTCAAAAATAGCTGAGAAAAGAAGAGAAGCAAAAGGCAAAAGAGAAAAGGAAAGCTGTATCCATCTCCATGCAGAGTTCCAAAGAATAGCAAGGAGAGATAAGAAAACTTTTGTAAGTGATCGATGCAAAGAAACAGAGGAAAACAATAAAAAGGGAAAGACTCTTAAGATCTCTTCAAGAATTAGATATCAAAGGAACATTTCATGCAAAGATGGGCACAACAAAAGACAGAAATGGTATGGACCTAACAGAAGCAGAAGATACTAAGAACAGGTGGCAAGAATACACTGAAGAAGTGTACAAAAAAGATCTTCAAGACCCAGATAATCACAATGGTGTGATCACTCATCTAGAGCCAGACATCCTAGATGAGAAATCAAGTGGGCCTTAGAAAGCATCACTATGAACAAAGCTAGTGGAGGTGATGGAATTTCAGTTGAGCTGTTTTAAATCCTAAAAGAAGATGCTGCGAAAGTGCTGCACTCAATATGTCAGCAAATTTGGAAAACTCAGCAGTGGCCACAGGATTGGAAAAGGTCAGTTTTCATTCCAATCCCAAAGAAAGGCAATGCCAAAGAATGCTCAAACGACCGCACAATTGCACTCATCTCACATGCTAGCAAAGTAATGTTCAAAATTTTCCCAGACAGGCTTCAGCAGTACATGAACCGAGAACTTCCAGATGTTCAAGCTGGATTTAGAAAACGCAGAGGAACCAGAGGTCAAACTGCCAACATCTGCTGGGTTACAGAAAAACCAACAGAGTTCCAGAAAATCATCTAGTTCTGCTTTATTGACTATGTTAAAGGCTTTGACTGTGTGGATTACAACAAACTGGAAAAATCTTAAAGAGATGGGAATATTCCTGAGAAATATTCCTGAGAAGGTATTCCTGAGAAATCTGTATGCAGGTCAAGAAGCAACGTTAGAACTGGACATGGAACTAGTTCCAAATTGGGAAAGAAATACATCAAGGCTGGATATTGTCACCCTGCTCATTTAACATATACATAGAGTACATCATAGAAAATGCTGGGCTGGATAAAGTACAAGCTGGAATCAGGATTGCTGGGAGAAACAGCAATAACCTCAGATATGCAAATGACACCATCCTTAAGGCAAAATTAAAGGGCCTCTTGATTAAAGTGAAAGAGGAGGGTGAAAAAGCTGGCTTAAAACTCAACATTCAAAAAACGAAGATCATGACATGCATTCCCATCACTTCATGGCAAATAGATGGAAAAAAAATGGAAACAGTGAGAGACTTTATTTTCTTGGTCTCCAAAATCACTGTAGATGGTGACTGCAGCCATGAAATTAAAAGACACTTGCTCTCTGGAAGAAAAGTTATGACCAACCTAGACAGCATATTAAAAAGCAGAGACATTACTTTGCTGACAAAAGTTTGTCTAGTCAAAGCTATGGTTTTTCTAGTAGTCGTATATGGATGTGAGAGTTGGACCATAAAGAAAGCTAAGTGCCGAAGAATTGATGCTTTTGAACTGTGGTGTTGGAGATGACTCTTGAGAGTCCCTTGAACTGCAAAGAGATCCAACCAGTCCATTCTAAAGGAAATCAGGCCTGAGTATTCATTGGAAGGACTGATGCTGAAACTGAAGCGCCAATACTTTGGCCACCTGATGCGAAGAACTGGCTCACTGGAAAAGACCTTGATGCTGAGAAAGACTGAGGGCGGGAGGAGAAGGGGACGACAGAGGATGCGATGGTAGGATGGCATCACTGACTTGATGGACAAGAGTTTGAGCAACTAAGAGAGTTGGTGATGGACAGGGAAGCCTGCCGTGTTGCCATCCATGAGGTCACTGAATCAGACACGATTGAGCAACTGAATGGAACTCAAAGTGCCCCACATCCCCAGGTCCAGGCACACTGACAGCCCACTGCTCCTGTCTACCAGCCAAGCCCTCCAGTGTCCTGGTACAGACAGCACTGACCCTTGCCCTGCCCCTCCAGGCCACCCATCACGCAGCCTGACCTCCTCCTCACGACCCATGTGATCTCTCCTCAAGTCACCATGGTAACCTCCCAGTGACCTGGGTCATCTCTCTCCTGCAGACACTGTTGTTCAGGCAGTCCTTTCATTCTGCCCCTCTGCTCAGCCAAACAATATTCTTTTTTTTTAATTTTTATTGGAATATCGTTAATTTACAGTGTTGTATTAGTTTCAGGTGCACAGTAAAATGAATCAGTTATATATATATATATATCCATTCTTTTTCAGAGTCTTTTCCCATATAGCTTATTAGAAAATGCTGATAGAGTTCCCTTTGCTATACTGCAGGCCTTTGTTCATTATCTGTTTTATATACGGTAGTGTGTATGAACCTAGAAATTCTCATACTGAGCGGAGTGAGTCACACAAAGACAAATAACACATGATATCACTTATATGTGGGATCTAATTTTTAAATGATACAAATGAACCTTTTTACGAAAGAGAAACAGACTCATAGATCTTGATATTTCAAGTCTTGAGCTACTGTGTACTTAGTTGCTCAGCCATGTCCGACTCTTTGAACCCCATGGACTGTAGGCTGCCAGGCTTCTCTGTCCAAGGGATTCTCCAGGCAAGCAGACTGGAGTCAGCTGCCATAAGCTCCTCCAGGGGATCTTCCCAAACCAGGGATCGAACCCAGGTCTTCCTCATTGTAGGAGGATTCTTTACCGTCTGAGCCACCAGGGAAGCCCAAGAATACTGAAGTGGGTAGCCTATCCCTTCTCCAGAGGATCTTTCCGACCCAGGAATCAAACCGAGATCTCCTGCACTGGAGGCAGATTCTTTACCAACTCAGCTACCAGGGAAGCTACTGTGCATGCTTTCAAGTCCCTAGTTGAACTGTAAGATAAACACACAATCACACGGATGGGGGATCTTTCCATCTGTGGCCATGAGCTCCAGGTGGATTCACAACAGAAGATCACGCCGCGTCTGCCTCTCCCTGGAGGTCTCCTCATTCTTTCTCTTTTCCCCCAAACTAACAAGACCTCCTGCACCATGGAAGTCTCAACTGAAGACTTCACTTCCAATTTCACAAAGAAAGTAGAAGCAATCGCAAGAAAATGCCTCTTCTGAGCGCCACACGTGTCTGTCATGTAGTCCATCCCCACCAGTAGCTATCTGTGTTCCTCTAAACAACCCCACCTGTACACAAACACACCTCCTTCACCTACTCAAGACACAGTCCCAGCAACCCTCTGTCCTGTCTAGTAGACCACCCCCAGGGATGTATAAATAAAGCTAATGCATCTTAACTAGAAACAAATTCTCTCAGCCTGACTTGCCCCATCAGATATCACCCTATATTCTGCTCCCCTTGGCAGCAAACCTCCTCCAAACTGTTGCCAACAATCTCTGTCTCAGATTCTTCCCTCCATCTTTCCTTCCAAACCTACTCTCCTTGGCCTTGGTTGCCATAGCCACCAGACCCACATGACATTTTGCTGTTTTTACTGAAGCCACCAATGGCCCACATGGCACTGGTTTAGAGACAGTTCTCCGTCTCCACCTCACTTGGCCCGTCCGCACACTGAACACAGCTCATCACTCCCTCCTTCTGAAATGACTGCATGTGGCTTTCAGGAAGACTCACCCCTGGATTTCCCCCTATCTGCCTGGGGGGTGCTTCTTGGTGCTCCGAAAGCTGGAAAGTCCCAGGACCCAATCTTGAAAACTCTTCTATCCCCAGGATCTCATCTGACCTTATTCCTTTAATAACCACAGAGACCAAAGACCTCCATTTTATCTCCAGCTCAGACCACTGTCTTCAACTACCAGATCTGGATATACCTGTCACTCAGCCTCTCCATTTGGGAGGTCTTATAATCTCAAACGCAATCTGTTCAAAACCGAACCCTTGTGGCACCACACCCTTGCCACCACCCTGGCGGAGTTCCCCATCTCAGTTGGTGACAACTCTCCAGTTATGCAAGCTAAAGTTTTTGCTATCATGAAGGACTTTCCCTTCTTCTCAAGCCTTACATCCATTCTTCCAGGACACCTTAAGGGCTCTTTCTTCAAAACATATCCAGAATGTGACCATTTCCTGCTTCTCACGGCTACCAATGGAGCAGGCCACTGAATTCTCTCTTGCTGGAATTACTACAATGGATTTCTCTAATGACCTCTAAGTGGTCTCCTGGTCTTCCCCTATCCTTTATCAGTGCCAGAATGAGCTGATTAAAACAGATCCTGTCCCTTCTCTGCTTAAAACCCTGCACTGATTTTCAAACCTAGAATTCCTCTAACGGTCCACGATGCTAAAACAAGGTCAGTTTTCCACTGTCTCCTGACCAACCCAACATCACCTGACTCACAGTTCTAGGCTGGTTCCCCACCAGCCCCCCTGCCTCGGTGTTCCTGGACTCTGGGCCTTCAAACACACGTCTTCTTCTAACTCCAATTCTCTTGTCCAAGAAGCTAACTGGTTAATTCCCAGTTCAGTTCAGTCGCTCAGTCATGTCCGACTCTTTGCAACTCCATGGACTGCACCATGCCAAGTCTCCCTGTCCATCCCAACTCCCGGAGTTTACTCAAACTCATGCCCATTGAGCCATCCCACCATCTCATCCTCTGTCATCTCCTTCTCCTCTCACCTTCAATCTTTCCTAGCATCAGGGTCTTTTCAAATGAGTCAGTTCTCATGTGGCTACTGCATCAGGTGGCCAAAGTATTGGAGTTTCAGCTTCAACATCAGTCCTTCCAGTGAACATTCAGGACTGATCTCCTGTAGGATGGACTGGTTGGATCTCCTTGCAGTCCAAGGGACTCTCAAGAGTCTTCTCCAACACCACAGTTCAAAAGGATCAATTCTTTGGCGCTCAGCTTTCTTTATGTCCAACTCTCACATCCATACATGACTACTGGAAAAACCATAGCCTTGACTAGACGGACCTTTGTTGGCAAAATCCCATAGTTCCTTAAATCCCTGTTCAAATGTCAGCTTTTTAACAAGGCCTTTAAAACTCCACCCCTCTAGAGCTGGTAGCTTTTTATTTTCTCCACGACACTTATGCCTGGGAATGAGACATAAAATTCACTCCCTCACACAGTGGAGCAGACACAGTCTGTCTCTCGGTGCCTGTCCCCACCCTCACCTTCCGCTCATATCCCGCCATCCTGGAATTTCCAAGAAAGCAAAAGGGTTGGAGCAGCACCAGGCACAATGCAAGTGGCCCAGTCCATTTCTTCTAGGTGAATCCATGAATCATGGAAACCCTGGAGACACCACTTTGATCTTCTAAACCTGTTTCCCAGTCTACAAAACCAGACTGGCAATATCAATCTCATGAGTTTGTTAAAAGCAGTAGACGAGGACTTGGGTGGAAATCTTCATAAAATATTTACTATAATCACTAACATAATATGTTAAGGACCATCCTCAAAATTCATTAAGGGGAAGCAAACTAGGCAACAGCTTACATGGTATGATTTAAGTTTAGAAAAATCATATGGGGTCTTTCCCAACAACTGCCTGAGATTCCACCTGAAAGACATAAATGAAGGTTTTCAAGCTTTCCTTTTCCAAATTCAAAGTTACCTCTGAAACGTCCTGATGGGAGGAGAGGAACGGTCTTCCGGCCAAATTCCAGGGTCCCCAGAGGCTCAGCTGGCTCACCTTCTCGTGGCAGGACGCCCTCCTGGAGAAGGGGGAGGAGGTCTCTGGCACTGGGGTCCCTGCAGACCTAGGGGATGGGGGGAACACCAGACTTCGCCAAATGCTGACCACCTGGGGAGAGGAGAAGGGGGCAGGAGCTTAGTGAGCAGGTCTGGGCAGGGGCGGCAAACATCAGCATGCCCACTCAGCACCCTCCCGGCATCAGCCTTCCCAATCTCCAACCCAAGAGGGAAAGCCTGTGAAATAACCACTAAAGTCTAGGCAGATTAACCTATGAAAGTATGACAGTTTACTGGANCCCATAGTTCCTTAAATCCCTGTTCAAATGTCAGCTTTTTAACAAGGCCTTTAAAACTCCACCCCTCTAGAGCTGGTAGCTTTTTATTTTCTCCACGACACTTATGCCTGGGAATGAGACATAAAATTCACTCCCTCACACAGTGGAGCAGACACAGTCTGTCTCTCGGTGCCTGTCCCCACCCTCACCTTCCGCTCATATCCCGCCATCCTGGAATTTCCAAGAAAGCAAAAGGGTTGGAGCAGCACCAGGCACAATGCAAGTGGCCCAGTCCATTTCTTCTAGGTGAATCCATGAATCATGGAAACCCTGGAGACACCACTTTGATCTTCTAAACCTGTTTCCCAGTCTACAAAACCAGACTGGCAATATCAATCTCATGAGTTTGTTAAAAGCAGTAGACGAGGACTTGGGTGGAAATCTTCATAAAATATTTACTATAATCACTAACATAATATGTTAAGGACCATCCTCAAAATTCATTAAGGGGAAGCAAACTAGGCAACAGCTTACATGGTATGATTTAAGTTTAGAAAAATCATATGGGGTCTTTCCCAACAACTGCCTGAGATTCCACCTGAAAGACATAAATGAAGGTTTTCAAGCTTTCCTTTTCCAAATTCAAAGTTACCTCTGAAACGTCCTGATGGGAGGAGAGGAACGGTCTTCCGGCCAAATTCCAGGGTCCCCAGAGGCTCAGCTGGCTCACCTTCTCGTGGCAGGACGCCCTCCTGGAGAAGGGGGAGGAGGTCTCTGGCACTGGGGTCCCTGCAGACCTAGGGGATGGGGGGAACACCAGACTTCGCCAAATGCTGACCACCTGGGGAGAGGAGAAGGGGGCAGGAGCTTAGTGAGCAGGTCTGGGCAGGGGCGGCAAACATCAGCATGCCCACTCAGCACCCTCCCGGCATCAGCCTTCCCAATCTCCAACCCAAGAGGGAAAGCCTGTGAAATAACCACTAAAGTCTAGGCAGATTAACCTATGAAAGTATGACAGTTTACTGGAAGAGGGGCTGAGGCTTATGGTGTAAGTAACCAAGCTCCACCAGGAGGTTAACAGATACATTTATCAACACAGACAATTTTCAGATGACAAAGTGTCTCTGGTCTTCCTTTCTGCCCGCTCCTTTCCCAATCACAGCCATACAGGTTTGCCCCAACTGGACCCCAACAGGGAGAGGTTTAGGTCCATAGAATAGCAACATAAAGCAAGATTGCATGAACTGCAGTTCCCAGCGTAACTACTAAGGAGACAGCTGAAAAATAAATGAAGAATGAACTACAGAATTAAAAAGGCAGAAAACTAACACTAAAGTAGGCAAAACAGAGGAATAAAGGAACACAAATGACACAGATCCATAGGGAAAAATAGCAAAACGGCAGACATAAATTCTATCTCATCAGTAATGACACTAAATAGTCTAAACACTCCAATCAAATGGCAGAAATGGGTGCAATGGATATAAAACATATGCTGTCAAAAGAGACCCACTTCAAAACAGCATCAAAGAGTAAAACACTTATAAATTCAACAAGCTATACAATATATATATGTTGAAAATTACCAAAATATCATTACAAGAAATTAAAAACTAAGTAAATAGATATCCTATGCTCAAGGATTAAAGACAATATCGTTAAGACAGCAATACTTCCCAAACCGATCTTCAGGTTCAATGCATTCTCTGTTAAAATCTCAGCTTTCCTTTTTACAAAAATTGACAAGTTGTTCCTAAAATTCATACAGAAATCCAAGACACATAGAGACAAAACAACCTTAAAAAGGAAAAGCAATGTTGGAGAATTCACATTCACTGATGTCAAAAAAAAAAAAAGCTACCATAATCAAGATAGCGAGATAGTTGTATAAGGACACACAGAAAAGGAAAACGGCTTAGAATTGACATTCAGAAATATACCCACATATTTATGTTTAACTGATTTTTGACAAGAGTGCCATGACAATCCAGAGAGTAAATGATAGCTTTTCAAAAAATAGTACTGACATTCAAAAACGAATCTCTACACAGACCTTATACCTTCCACAAAAATTAACTCCAAATGAATTATAGACCTACATGTGAGAAGAGAAAATTACAAAACTCCTGGAAGAAATCATAGCAGTAAATCTTTGTAATCTTTACATACTAGTTTCTTAGATATATCTCCCAAAGTACATACAACAAAAGAAAAAGAGGTAAGTTGGAACTCAATCAAAATTTTTAAATTTTATGTACTATTGACAACCATCAATAAAGTAAAATCAACCCACAGAAGGGAAGAAAATATACACAAATCCATCTCTCTGATATAGACATTACACATATCTGATAAAGATGTTGTATCCAAATTATATCATTAAAATCAACAATAAAAAGAGAAATAACCCAAATAAATCATGGGTAAAAGATGTAAATAGACATTTCTCCAAAAAAAAAAAAATCCATATGGCCAACAAGGACATTTAAAAAATGCTCAACGTGATTATTCATCTTAGGAAAGACAAATCAAATGAGATAACACGGCATACCCACTAGGATGACTAAAATCAAAGACAGAAGACAACAAGTGTAGGTGCAAATGTGGTCAATTCTGAACCCTTACATTACACGTGGCTACTGGGAACCTAGTGGTGCAGCTACTTTGAGAAATTGGCAGTTCCTCAAAGTGTGAAACACAGAGTCATGTTTAACCCAGCAATTTCACACCTAGGTATGCACCCAAGAGAATGGAAAACAAACGTCCGCACAAACACCTGTATGTGAATGTTTGCAGCAGCATCACTCAAAAGTCACTAAGTGGAAACTAGCCAAATGTCCATCCACTGGGGAATGTGGTTTGCCCACACATGGAGTTGTGCTACAATAAGGAGGAACTATGAGCACATCCCAGGTGGCTCAGTGGTAAAGAATCTGCCTAGAATGCGGGAGAGCTGGGTTCGATCTCTGGGTCAGGAAGGTCTCCTAGAGAAGGAAATGGTAACCCAGCCCAGTGTTCTTGCCCAGGAGATCCCACAGATGGAGGAGCCTGGCAGACTACAGTCCACAGGGTTGCAAAGAGTTGCACACGACTTAGCAACTAAACACACATGAATGCATCATGCTAAGTAAAAAGAAAAGAAAGTCAAGCAAAAAGGCTACAAAATACAAGAAAATATATATATGAAATGTCCAAAATGGGCAAATCCAGAGAGACAGAAAGTAGACTGATGGTATTCAGGGGGCTGGGGCACGCAAGAGTAAGCAGGGATGGCTGCTGGACTGCACTTTGGGAGGGAACTGAAACTTCCAGCACTGGAATGGGCATGTACTACTCTGGGAGTATCCTGAAAATCCTTGAATTGTACACTTCAAAATGGTGAATTTTATACTACCTGAATTACTGTTTAAAAAGAGTAGTAGTGGGCTACAGTCCAAGGGGTCACAAGAGTCAGACACGACTTATTGACTAAACCCCCAGCAGACCTGAGATACATCCCAATGGACAGACCCACATCTCCTTGGGAGCCAGCCCTCCCTCCCTGCACTTTTCCTAAGATAACAAGTTTGGCCCACATGAGGCTGGAGCAAGTGAGTTCTCCCACAACGCTCCAGACCAGCTCCCCAAGTCTACAGCCTTCGACATGGAGGCTGAGAGTTCTGAGTGACTCTTGCCCCTGGCCTGTCCCTGCACAGAGCAAGCCCCTTCCCCTGCAGGAAGCTTCTCCTATACCCCGAAGCATCAAGGTACCAACTCCAGAAAACACGTCCTATGTTCTGCACCTCCTTTC
Organism: Neotragus pygmaeus; assembly: GCA_006410875.1. Classification (NCBI taxonomy): domain Eukaryota; kingdom Metazoa; phylum Chordata; class Mammalia; order Artiodactyla; family Bovidae; genus Neotragus; species Neotragus pygmaeus. The sequence continues at coordinate 19,288 of SJYV01041821.1, forward strand.
TCTGCCTTTACTTGGCAATTAACCTGAACCCTTCAAATAAAAGGTACTACAGAACAGTCTGCTCTACTACCAGTTTCGGCCATTTTTCCCATGTACAAAGAGCCAGTAAATAAAATTATAATCTTCAGCAAGAAAGAATGGCTCGGGCTGAGCTAGTACAGAGACAACAGGCAACCAAGGAGGAGGTTTATGAAGAAAGGCTGCATGCAGGGCTGTCTGCTCAGAGGCTGTGCTGGGGGCCCGGGTGTTTTCAGGCTGCCAGCAGGTTGGAGGGATCCCTGCCAACTTTCCAGAGCCCCGCTCAGGGGGCGGCTTTGTGCTGGCATCGTCTGGCCCCCACAAACAGGCATGAATTAGAGTATTAGAGCGCCACGGGGTTTCCCGTTTCCTGTGGTAGCTCCTCTTCCACACAGGTCACAGGAGTGGCGGCCGCCTCCAGCCTCAGCTCAGTCACCCAGGTACGCACCATGGGCCTCTGCAGAGCTCAGCTTACAAAGCTGCACAGGTTGTGATGGGTTCCCACCAGCCTTGTGAGTTTTCGTGTGCTATGCTCTATGTACAGAAAGAAAACTGAAAGTGAAGTCGCTCAGTCATGTCCAACTCTTTGCAACCCCATGGACTGTAGCCTACCAGGCTCCTCCATCCATCCATGGGATTTTCCAGGTAAGAGTACTGGAGTGCGTTGCTATTTCCTTCTCCAGGGGTATCTTCCCAACCCAGGGATCGAACCCAGGTCTCCCACATTGTAGGCAGACGATTTTACCATCTGAGCCAGGGAAGAACTAGGAATATATGCACTAAATTGTTAGTAGAAACATGTCTAGTAAATATTCATCAGCTATTAACCTTGTTTTGCAGCAGTCCTACCTTGTGCTGAGATGATGGCTAGAAATGATCCAAAAAAATGTTGATAAGATCCTGATCTCAAGGAGATCAGACTCAATAGGAACCCTGATGCCCACGCATGACTCTCTGGACTCATTAAACATAAAACGCACTACTGTTTGTCACTGGAAGCAAAGACGACAAACTACAGCCTAAGATGAGGCTTCTTGTTTCCTCAGTCTGCGCTCCTCTGGAATCTCAATGCCATTCCAATATGAATTTAATCAACTCACTCCTTTATAGGAACAAAGATGCTACATCAAACAACGAAGATCTCAACCTGAGGAAGTCAACCTGGCACAGAGATATGCATTGAAGAAATTATTTCACCAACTGTATCACACGTGCACACATGTGAGCTCAGTCGCTCAGTCATGTCTGACTCTTTGCGACCCCATGGATTGTAGCCCTCCAGGCTTCTCTGTCCATGGGATTCTCCAGGCAAGAATACTAGAGTGGGTTGCCATGCCCTCCGACAGGGGATCTTCCTGACTCAGGGAATCGAACCCACATCTCCCGTATCACAGGCAGATTCTTTACCCACTGAGCCACATGGGAAGTCCCAACTGTGTGTACACCAATATATAAATGAGTCCCAGTACTGAGTTATATAGACTTCCCCGGCGACTCAGACTGTAAAGAATCTGCCTGCAGTGCAGGAGATCCCAGCTCAAGCGCTGGGTCAGGAAGATCTCCTGGAGAAGGGAACATATTCTTGCCTAGAGAATTCCATGGACAGACCACGGGGTTGCAAAGAGTCAGACATGACTGAGTGACTTTCCCTCACTCGGTGAGTTATTATAAGATTATTCCCTGTTAAATTAACTCACCAAACAAAGGACAGCTGGAATCACTAAAATATAAGAAAAAAAACTGGTGGTAGGGATAACCACTCAAAACCTTCAGAACTTTGTAACACACACACACACACACACACACACACACATCACACATATATGTGTGCAATATTTATATATGGGCTTTCCAAGTGGCTCAGTAGCACAGAATCCACCTGCCAGTGCAGGACACGTGGGTGGGGCTGATCCCTCAGTCAGGAAGATTCCCTGGAGAAGGAAATGGCAACCCAGTCCAGTATTCTTGCCTGGGAAATCCCATAGAGAGAGAAGCCTGGCAGGCTACAGTCCATGGGGTCGCAGAGTCCGACAGTACCTAGCGACTAAATACATATATATCTATGTATGTGTAGATACACACACACACACACACACACACACACACACACACACACACAAATATATATACTCAGACACATACTGCAGAACTGGGCGTCCTGCTAAAGGAGCACTGTGGTCAGAACCAGAGCGGCAGGGGCCCGACGGAGCACCTGCCCAGCCCCACACCGCACCTCAAGTGCAAGCACACAGCAGCAGGAACGTGGACTTAGCCGAGCTGGGTTTTACCAGGTGACTGTGAAAGCGGGAGAAAGGGCCACGCTTTAGGAAGAAGAGGACTGACAACATAAGGGTGGCGGGGAAAACTGGAAAGGAAGTGGAGCTGAGGATCCCGGGAGGATGGGGCATTTCTGAAGCCCAGGAGCAGGAGGACTGAGACTAGCTGCAACGAAGGACGACAGTGATCAGAGAGGGTGCTGGACGTCAGGGTCAGAACCATCAGGCACCACTCAGGGAATGCGCAGGCGACAGAAGGCCTCGCAGCATTCCTTGCGAGACAAAGACTGCAAAATGACTTAAATGTCCATCAACGGGAACAAGCTGAATGATTAAGAGGATGTCTTTCACACAAGAGAAGAAGGAGCTGGACCTGAAGATACTGGTATGAAGAGATGTCAGAGACGTAATGAGGGAGGAAACAGAACAGGCTCCATCTTGAAAGCAGGACTCCATCTTGGGCCAGACTGTGGACTTTGAGCTATATGCCCAGTATCTATGGAAATGATAAACCCACTGGAAAACCAGGCCCCCGGAAGGAAGAGCCCCAGGGCTCACACCCAAACTCTCTGCCGCCTAAAAGAATACCCTAATTATCTGTATAACCGAATAGAATCAAACATTTTATTATGCTTATTGGGGTATGACCACAGGGCTATTGATAACTGTCCACTGTTACCTACCTAGGCTTAAGGCATATGAATCACAGGTTAACTTTGATTCTATCTTGCTTTTCCTTTGTTCAGACTAGTTTCAGGGAATTTGGGGAGGTGGGTTTGGGCATGTACACTTAGGGTATATAAGGTTTTCACAAAAACTGGTCGGGGTCTTTGGCTAAGAGACTTTGCCTTGGGCCCGCCGGTGTAATAAACTGCACTCCACTATCTGCATTGTCCTGAGTGAGTTTGTTTCCCGGAACGCATGGCTAACAAAAATAAGAACAAAGACAAATGCATAATACAAAACAATGTATATAATAATCCCATTCACAGACATAGTTTAAGTTACACACACAGAAAAATTTTCTAAAAGAACGTAGAAAAAGAACCTGTTAATAATCGATTTTATACTATAGGGAATTTTACCCTTCATTTTATTCCTAATTTTTTTTTCTTTCTGCATTTGTAACTCAAGTTTTTAGAACCATAGATTTTTTATTTTTTATGTAGTGTGTTAACCATGAGATGCTACACATGAATGCTATACATTCTTTGGCCTCTCCAAGGATCTTATTTTGCAAACTCTGAATTAAAATCCCACAAAAAGGCCCATTGCTTTGCATTCCAGGCTCCCTGAAGCAAATCCTTAGAGAGCAACAGGCTACCCGAATTGGGCACAGGGATTAGTTAGTGGGAGGTCTTCCTTCTTCCTGTCTCTCTGTCTTCCTAATGAATGGGCTTTAAGACTCAACTAGAAGTCAGTGCAGAACCCAGCGCACAGAGAGAAAACCTCCCACTTACCTACAGTTCCACACACCCAAGTACACACAAGAGATTCAAAAACAATCCGTCTACCTTTTTCCCAGTCTTTCATTTCCAAATCAAGGATTGTCTTTGGGCTGCTGCTGGGCTTGCAAGTTCCTAATTCAAAAATCCATGAGGCTACACGAAGCTGAGCTTCTGCAGTCCCAGCGAGCGGAGGCTTTCTTATGTGTGATGTGTTTGACTGTGATATGAATAGAGGTCTTGTCCCGCGTCTATAAAGCCAGCTCTGTCTCCGGACATTGTATACTAATAGTCTTGCACACTGAGAGACAGAGGGCTCCACAGTCAGCCCTCTAGAGCTGTCCTGCACTTATTTCTTACTTCACATTGATCTTCTCGGGAAAATAAAACTCATTCTTCAGCAATGGAGATATTTGTCAAATTATAGCTATGGAACAGATTCATGGGCTCATTAACTATCAATTAATTAAATGAGCTTTCTTTTCATTTCTCTTGTGATAAAAGGCACTGGGCTGATACCATCATCTTTCCTGATTCTAAGAAATGACTCATAAAAATGAAGCTAATCCTTAGGCTTAAACCTGAGCACAAAGAACAGATTGCTTTCCCCAATTTGATACCGAATTAGGCACAAATTAAGCGGCTTGTTATAGTAGAGGCATTAAAACAGGAAAGAACAGTTTGTTTAGAATGGTGACATGAAATGTGTACCTTTTAAGAACTTAGAAAATAATTCCTTTGACTACGTAGCTCTGAAAAGGAGAAAGGAAGATTTTTCACATGCCGATAAGGAAAAGCTCCGATTTAAGTGGAAGAAAAGCTGCATGCAGCATCTACCATGTCAAAAGGGAGGTCGGGGGCTGGTGTCGAAGTGCCTGGAAGCACTGACAGTAGATGCCTCTGGCTCAAAAGACTAAGGGCCTGGGGCAGAAGGAAGAATCGCTTTGCATGGTAAAAGGTTGTGCACTGCTAAGGTACTATATGTAACTTTTACTGAGGTGAAATTCACATAACGTAAATTCAACCATTTTAAAGTTAACAATCTAGTGTGTTCCATGCATCACGGTGGGGTGGCTCAGATGGTAAAGCATCTGCCTGCAACGCAGGAGACTTGGGTTCAGTCCCTGGGTCAGGAAGATCCCCTGGAGGAGGGCATGGCTACCCACTCCAGTATTCCGCCCTAGAGAATTCCACAGACAGAGGAGCCTGGGCTACAGTCCATGAGGTCGCAAAAAGTCAGACAGGACTAAACACGCACGCAGTGCTGCACAAGCAGAACCTCAGTCAAGTTGCAAGACATCTTCGTCACCCCAAAACACAACCTATTAAAGCAGTTAATCTCCTCTCTCACTCCACTCGGTCCCTGGTAACCAGAGATCAGCTGTCCCTACGGTTTTACTATTCCAGACACTTCATACAAATGGAATATACAATATGTGACCTCTTGTGTCTGGGTTCTTGTGCACTTAAATTTAAAAGCCAAAATTTAAATAAGATATTTCCTGGAAAAATTCTATCCAAGTCATTCATTATATTTTTCAAAAATATATAAATGGCTAATGTCTGTAAATCCATGAGAGCATGTCCCATAAATGACAGAATGATGAAATTAGACAAGACAAGATTACCCAGATAATTATATCCTGCTTCAAAGGGCAAAAAGTTATGAGGCTAATGAAGAAAAGTTTGAACACCCACCTTATGCAAAAATATCCTGTAAAATACCAAGAGTAATTCAGAAGAAAGAGATGATTAGATTTACAGCTGGAAGGGAACAGAAATTTCCTTTATTTATGGGGTTCCCTGGTGGCTCAGACAGTAAAGAATCTGAGTGCAATGTGGGAGACCTGGGTTTGATCCCTGGGTGGGGAAGATCCTCTGGAGGCAGGCATGGTAACCCACTCCAGTAATTTTGCCTGGAGAATTCCCGGGACAGAGGAGCCTGGCAGGCTACAGTCCAGGGGGTGGCGAAGAGTCGGACACGACTGAGTGACTAAGCACACAGGTTAGAAAGTCAAGGCCCAGACCCACAAAATTCAGGCTCATGCCGCAGTGCTGAGTGCCCTGGTCTCCACCAGTGTCCTCTGCACTACCACGGCTGACACTCTCAGGAGGTTTGTTATTGAATGAACGAGAGTGAGGCAGAACAGCACCTGTGGGCAGAAAACGGTGAGGGTGGCGATCTGAGGTCTCAGTGCTAACACAGAACGAGCTGTCACTCCCATTCTTGCATAAAGGTCTGAACAAACCCACAATCTGCTATTTTGTGGATTCATCAGAAAACTGAGAGTACAGGGCAAAGGGGGCAAATTTCCCCCTGAAATCTGGAGAGGTCAGCAAGTCGGAGCCAAGACTCCGACTCCAGGGTCAGGACAGACCCACATCACCCACGTGTTCATTTTCATAAACTGCTGGATTGAGGATGCGCTAGCCTGAGTGAGAAAGGAAACTTCCAGGGGCCACCATCTTAGGGGGTCCCACACTTTGATGGGTCTGACCTCCAGGAAGTCCACCAGGCTGTCACAGCGAGGAGCCAAGAAAATTCATTCCGGGCTCTGGCTAGGAGAGGGGAAGAAAAACCAACTGAGATACACCTAGGGCTGTCTACATAACAAAGGCCCAGTCTTCAGGCCTCAGTGAACCTAAGGAGCCGAAGGGATCCCACTCCAGTCCGGCTCACCCAAGGAGGAGCAGGATACCCAAGAGACTCTTGTGAAGAACTCAGCCCAGGTACCCTGCCTGCGAAGTCACATATGGGACTTTACCTGGAGCTCTCTGGTGGGCTAGTTAAGAATCCACCTTGCAATGCAGGAGATACGGGTTCGAACCCTGGTTGGGGAACTAAAATCCCACATGCTAGAGACCAACTAGGCCCACCTAGTGAGAACAGTGTGTGTACGCTCAGTCATGTCCGACTCTTTGCGACCNGGCTGTCCTCGCCGCCCCGCGCGGAGCCGCCCTTTATTCCCGCCCGCCCTCCAGCCGGGGCGCGCGGCCCGCGGGGGGAGACTGGGCGGCGGCGCCGCGCGGCACAAAGACGCGGGGCGCACGGGCTCGGCCCCCGCCCCGCCCGGCGCGCAGCGCCCCCTGCCGCCCGCGCGAGGCCCGCGGGGACCCAGGCTCCCCCAGGACCGCCCGGACCCCAGGCTGCCCGGAGGAACGCCGCGGCCTCGGTTAGGTGGCAGCCAGAAGACGGAGGCCCTGATGCCGACGCTCGGGGGCACAAAGATCCGCAAGCTGGGAGAGGAATGGGGGACCCAAAACACTCTTAGCGCGGCGATAGAAAGAGAACCGGGCCGGGCCGCCTCGGACCAGATCCGGGCTCCCGGAACCTGGGCTTCATGCCCTGGCGCGTGGGGACCGTGAGTATAGGCTGAGGCCCTTTCTAAGCTAGCATCTCATCATCGCGCCAAAGGTCTTTGCCTCCCGGTACCTGACCTGCTGGACGGATGGAGCACCGGGCTTGTCCGGTCCTTCGGCTCTGTGGATTCCCGAGTTCCAGTCTGGGCTGTTGACTTCCTCTGCCTTAGGGTTTAGAGCTTGTTAGAACCAAAGGTATTTAAAGGTAGCATTTTCCTGTAAGATTTCTCCTTGCCACTCCCCCTAGTAACTAGAAGTTACGCAGGTATTTAATTCTGTCTCCAGCAAGCTTACCTGAACAAAACCTACTGATGTGTATGAAAGAATGCCTCCTTCAATACATAGATTCGTCTCCCGAAGTATGGGAAAACCCACCCTCACCGCTTTCGTCCTTAACACCACACCCTCCAGTGCTGACTCTGCAGTCAAGTACCGTCACCTAATGGGCCCAGTGACCTTAACTGAGCAAGTTAGTTAACTTCTTTGTGTTTTGGTTTTCTTATCTGAAAACTACTAATGGTCAAAGAGGTCATAGAGATCTTAGCAGGGATTAAATAAGAAAAACAAGCAAAGAGCAATCTCAACATAACTGGAAAATTGTAAGGATTCCATAATCCTTAGCTGTACTCTGTCTTAGCTATCTTGACACTGCATAATTTATCTTCCTCTACTACATACACATTTTAAAAATACTACTAATAATAAATCTGTCTCATCTACATTGAGAAGTTATTCCGGTAACTTTACAAATATGAATCCCTCCCCAAATATGAATGAGAGCTTCTGATGTCTCTGTCAAATTCTTTGCATAAATGTCATCATTCAAGAAATAAGGCACAATGGGAAGAATTCTAACAACACTTGGTTACCCCAGCCTCTCACCAGATGATGAAAATGGTTCTGCATAAAGGCCTGAGCTTCACAGAAAATATATTCGTCCCTTCTGTACAGGGGTTGTGGAGCCAGAAAAGCACTGGTGTGATACTGCTTCTGAACGAAGGGATGGATGGATGAGAGCAAGTATCCGGGGAAGTGATGAATGTGTCCACACGGATGCAGATGCTTCTGTAGTTACCAGGGGCATGGGAATCAAGCCTGGGGGAGGTTGACAAGGAGAGGGTTGATGTACAAAACCAACCTTTCATCCAATTGTGTCATTGAGCCTTTGTGTCTCTTGCAAGTGCTTAAGCAGTGATGTGTATGTGTGTGAGGTCATTCCCATGTTTGTGTTTGTTAACCTGCTTATTGTTGGGGAGACGGGGAAAGACAGCATCATCATTGATAACACAGTTTGCAGCAGGCCTGCTCTGATTTTCAAAAGTCTCAAGACTTTTCTCTATGAAGTCTTCCTAACCCATCACTGCTTTCCTCATCTCCAGATGTCTGGAGTTGTGTAATAGTTCATTTGTCTCCATGGCATCTGTTAGACTTCATGTTTTGGATATTTACTGTCTGATTTTTAGGTCATAACAGTCTGTAGATGAGAAATGACGTAAGTTTTCTATTGAATTTCCCAGAGGGCCTTGGGCATAGTAAGTGCTCAGTAAATGTAGATGAGTCCTCTGCCCTGAGCTGTGTCCTTCCTAGTTCTCTCCAACGAGCTGCCTGTATCTCTCGAGGTCACATCCACCCATCACTGATTGATTTTCAGTCCATTCCTCCCGTGGCTTTCAACCGGCTCACACAGACATTTGTTGTGTCAAGCTCATTTTTAAAAATACCCACTGTTGCTAAGCGCTTGTGCCTGTAGGCAGCATGACTCATGGTTCTGAAGAAGCCCCTTGTTGATTACCTACTGAGGGCAAGACTTTGTGCTAGGTTGTTGCCAGGGAATCAATGCCCCAGCAAATGGTCCAGAGGCTGGAGAAATGGAAGTCCATCAGGAAGTTCCTTCTCCAGATACAAAACTGAATGAAGATCAAGCTTCATTCGGTGGCTTAAATTTAAAACTTTTCAGGCAGTGGAGTTTGCATGGGTTCATAATCACACATTCTGAAAGTCCAGAACATTCACATTTCTTTAACTTTTAAAATTGCCTTAAATTCAGTTCCTTATTTCTGGAGAGTAACAGGCAATTAAATGTCAGCTGTTGCTCTGATTGTCTCTCCCTGGAGGCCCACGGGTCCCTGGCTGGTTTTATGGTGCTGGGATCCAGCGTGTAACCCTTCATGCTCAGCCCATCTCCCTGTCTATCTAGAAGGCTCCTTCCCTGAGTCCTGGGTCCCTTCCAAGCAGGCTATGCTCAGTTTCTCTACCAGGGGCCCAGCTTCCAGGTGGGCCAGAAAGCTGCAAAGTTTCCTCGCCTCCCAGGGCAATGCAAAGTCTCTGCTGCTCTCAAAGACTCTTAGGAAAGCTTTTCTTGTCCAACCCCTGCCCCCATTCCCACAAACACCTCCCCTCTTTCTTCCCCAGCCTTGTTGTTGTTCAGTCGCTAAGTCAAGTCTGACTCAGTGATTCTATGGACTGCCGCATGCCAGGTTTCCCTGTCCTTCACTATCTCCTGAAGTCTGCTATAACATACATCCATTGAGTCAGTGATGCCATCCAACAATCTCATCCTCTACTGCCCGCTTCTCCTCCTGCCCTCAGTCTTTCATAGGACTTCCCTGGTGGGCTCAGATGGTAAAGAATCTGCCCACAATTCTTAAGGAAGAAAAAATAAAAGTTAGGAAAGATAACACAGGGAAAGGGGGAAATTCATCCTTGTAATCACTTAGAAAGAGCACTGCTAGGGGTGAATTGGGCTTCCCTCATAGCTCATTCACTAAAGAATCCACCTGCAATGCATGAGACCCTGGTTCTGTTCCTAGGTTGGGAAGACCCGCTGGAGAAGCAATAGGCTATCCACTCCAATATTCTTGGACTTCCTTGGTGGCTCAGCTGGTAAAGAATCTGCCTGCAGTACAGGAGACCTGGGTTCAATCCCTGGGAGAATTCCATGGACTGTATAGTTCATGGGGTTGCAAAGTCGGACACGACTGAGTAACTTTCACTTTCAGGGATGAATTGTGTCTCCAGATTCACAGGTTGAGGTGTTAGCCTACCCCATCCCCTGACATGAACTCGTATGGAAATAGGGTCATTGCAGATGGAATTAGTTCAGATAAGGACATACTGACTCAGTGAGGACATAGACTCAATGAACATCAGTTTGAGTAAACTCTGGGAATTGGTGATGGACAGGGAGGCCTGGTGTGCTGCAGTCCATGGAGTCACAAAGAGTCGGACACGACTGAGCGACTGAACTGAACTGAACTGAGGACATACTGGAGAAGAGTGGGCCCTAATCCACTATGACTGGTGTCTTCATACAAAGGGTAAATTTCAAGGGACTTCCCTGGGGGTCCAGTGGCTAAGACTCCGTGCCCCAATGCAGGGAGCCTGGGTTCCACCTCTAGTCAGGGAACTAGGTACCACAAGCCACAGCTAAGAGTTTTTGTGCCACAACTAAAGATCCTGAGTTCTGCAACTAAGAGCTGGCATAGCTGAATAAATAAGTAGAAACAAATATTAAAAAACAAAGGATAAATTTCAAAACAGGTACATAAGGGGGCACTGTGGAAACAGGAAGGGATGGATATAAATTAATTTATGTAGATAAATTAAGCATCACTGAAGATTCCACCTGACCCCTGGAAGCTAGGAGAAGACCTGGAACAGCTTTCAGGTTCCTCTCAGCCCTCAGGAGGAAAAAACCTTACTGGCCCCTTAATCTCAGACTTCTGGCCTCCATAACTGTGAGACAGTAAACTTCCATCGTTTCAGCCACTGGACCAATAGTATTTTGTTTCAGGACCCCCCAGCTCACTAAACAAACAGCTAGACAGTGCCCATGTGCGACTACAATTTAGAGATTAATTTCATAACAAAAATAAAAACATCATCAAAGGTCGTAGCTGCTGCTGCTACTAAGTCGCGTCAGTCGTATCCAACCCTGTACGACCCCATAGACGGCAACCCAACAGGCTCCTCTGTCCCTGGGATTCTCCAGGCAAGAGTACTGGAGTGAGTTGCCATTGCCTTCTCCAAAGGTCGTAGAGTATGTGCTAATAAGAAGATTTCCATGCCAGTAAAAGAGCAAAATTATTTTTCTGGCACCTCTCAGTAAATAGAGACATTTTCTCTCTTACTCACTAAGCCCAGCACAGTAAAAACAGGACACTTAATACATATTTGTTGAATAAAATAAATGCATCTTGTCTTCCAGTCTTCTCTGCTAACTTGTCCTTCTACGTGGCTCAGATGCAAAGGCTACAGATGCTACATAAACATTTGGACCAGAGAGAAAGTTTCATTTCATCTTTCCATGTCACACATAGAAACACTGAGGTTGAAAGTGGCCCTTGAAGTTCCCAAGTTTACTGCCAACTAATGACTTACACGGTGCTGTTACATGCTGTTACTCAAGGTTCTTGGCCAATTCAGTTTTACTATCTTACTTTTCTGGAATAATCAGTAGGATATGACCCCTGTGGCTTGACAGAATTTTGAAAGGTTTTCCCAACTCTCAAGGAGTGATTAAGTTATATTCAACATTTGATGGACTTAACTATGGGCAGAAAGTTGATGCCCACTGAACACCCATGTGCTACTGCACAGGTCCCAGCCCCTTGCAGTTAGGAAGGGGCGTGTGACTCGTTTTGTTCACTAGACAATCAGCAAGACTGTCACTTCTGGGCTGAGACAGAGAGAGGAATTTCAGGACCTTTAACTGGCCTGGCTGGTCCCCATTACAGTAACCACACAGCCACCCACTGTGATGGTTGGTCTCTACAGCAAGCTCAGCCTGAGTCCTTGGATTGTCTCCGGTCAGGACAATTCCCAGGAGACATACAAGCCTGTGTTAAGCTACGGGAGTCTAATCTATACTTACTCATGCTCCATACTGCTTTTGTTGTTGTTATTTAGTCCCTAGTGATGTGTAGTGAAAGTCACTCAGTTGTGTCCGACTCTTGCAACCCCATGGACTGTAGCCCGCCAGGCTCCTCTGTCCATGGGGATTCTCCACAAAAGAATACTTGAATGGGTTGCCATTTCCTTCTCCAGGGGATCTTCCTGACCCAGGAATCAAACCCAAGTCTCCTGCATTGCAGGCAGGTTCTTTACCAGCTCAGCTATAAGGGAAGCCCTAAGTCATGTCCAACTCTTCACGACCCTATGGACTATAGCCCACCAGGCTCTTCTGTCCATGGGATTTCCCAGGCAAGAATATTGGAGTGGGTTGCCATTTCCTCCTCCAAGGGATCTTCCCAACCCAGGGATCAAACCTGCGTCTCCTGCTTTGACAGGCAGCTCCTATACCCACTGAGCTGTCCAGTCACAGTCACTCTCCTGGGTCTTAGGGAAAGTCAAAGCGCAGTGCCAAGGAAGGAAAGTAAGTCATCAAGTCTTAGACGAACCCCTGTTTGAGGCAAGTGGCCGGCTGTCAGAGAACATGAAGACCTGAAAGGAACTGAGGCTCAGAGAGGCAGAAGGCAACACCTTGAGGAGCTCCTTTATCAGGAGGTTATCTTCATCTACCATATGCTGTAATGTCTTTTTTTTTGTTGTGAAAGTCACTCAGTTGTGTCCACATGTCCATTCTGTTTGTGACCCGAGGGACTAAATAGTCCATGGAATTCTTCAGGCCAGAATACTGGAGTGGGTACCTGTTCCCTTCTCCAGAGGATCTTCCCAACCAGGGATCGAACCCAGGTCTCCCGCATGGCAGGCAGGTTCCCTGCCAGCTGAACCACCAGGCAAGCCGTCTGCAAAGTCTTGCAGGTGCTGTATTAACATACAGGCTGAGGGTGCACAGAGTGGCTGCTCCGTCCTCTGCACAGGGCTTGGGTGAGGTTCGGCAGGTTGATGCTGTGGTGTCTTGCCCAGACCTGCCTACCGAACCAGAGCACTCACCCCGGGCTGCTGACATGCCAGGTATCAGTGGCTCCCTTCCTGGGAATCATCTTTTGCCAGAGGAGGCTGCCTCAGCCAGATTTCTGGAGGTTGCGCTTCTAATAATTGGTCCACTGGGAATTAAAGGCCTGCCCAGCCACCTTAACTCCAGACAGTCCTGAAGAGTCCCAGCAGCGGCAGCTCTCTTCAGCCTCATCCCCGGCCCTCTAATCCCCACTCTCCCTGGAAGCCCATCGGAGAGCATCCTGCCAGCAAACAGCCGGCTTCGCTGGGGGGCTGACCCGCGGACACAGGGCCGCGCGGGAGGAGCCCAGCACAGCCACACAGACAGAGCCAGGGGTCATCAGGAGGTTCATCTGGTTTGGTGAGAACTGAGAATGAGGGTGGGGGTGGGTCCCAGGAGCCAGGATCCACGGGACCTTGGGTACCGCCTGTGGATGGACAGTTCTGGGGAAGCTGGGAGTAAGAATAGGACTGGTGGGAGGTGTGAAGGCCCCTAAACAGAGCTGGAGAGACCTTTGGAGACTTATTTCTGTTTGCCTCTAAGAACCATTTGATTTCTTTGTGCATGCATGCTCAGTTGCTCAGTCATGCCTGACTCTTTGTGACCCTGTGGACTCTTTGTAGCCCGCCAGGCTCCTCTGTCCATGGGATTCTCCAGGCAGGGATACTGGAGTGGGTTGCCTTGCCCTCCTCTCCAGGGGATCTTCCTGACCCAGGATCAAACCCATGTTTCCTGCATTGGCAGGTACCTGGGTTCTTTACCACCGTGCATCCTGAAAAGCCCTGACTTCCTTGTATTTAACTCTTACTCTGCTATGGTTTTTAAAGCTACTTTATGTTATGGAGATTATTCAATCCCCTGAAGTGCTCTATCCCCAGACAGTCTGGGTTCCTCTTCTAATATTTTGGAACTCAGCTCCCACCTGTTGCTTTGGTGTCTCCTCCATGATTCTGTCTGGATCAGGGTGGGTGCCTGACCTGAGCTCTCAAACTCCTCGCACTCTCTCTGTGTCTGTGGGCCCAGCACCAGGCAGGACTGACCACCAAGTTAGGATGGAAGAACTCAGCTTCCTCCCCGCCCCCTGCCCTCTGCATGTGTATGAAGATCTGTATCAATTCTCTATCTCCCCTTTTCCTTCCTCCCCCATGTCATATATGTGTATGAATGTTAGATATCAGGCTGTATTTCTGAGAATCTTGTGTTATCACAGGATCTCAGGGTAAGGCCTCATCTCATTTCCCCGAAAGAAGACACACAATCACAACATCTTATCATCAAGAGAAGGTACCACAGACTCCAGCAAACAAGCACACACCAGCCGAGCAAAACCCAAAGATGCAGAGTTGGGGTCTCCTGGGAGTGGAGAGGCGTGGGGAGCAGCCCCTCTCAGAGCCTGGAGCCCTGGGCACCCTCCGCAGTATTAGTGAGTGACTGGCGGTCTCCCTGCCACGTGAGGACAGGCCAGCAGGAACTCGTTATCTGGAGCTGGATCAGCTGTCACCTTGATCTTGGGCTCCCAGCCTTCAGAAATGAATGTCTGCTGTTCTCGGGGCCCCCAGTCAGTGGTGAATTAATAAGGCCACCAGAGCTGACATGCCGCAGGTCAGGGCGGTGCAGACAAGACTGCAGTCAAGTGACATCTGAATAATGCTGAAAGAAGCGACAAGGTGTCCCTTGTGAAAATACACAGCTCCCCCTTCATGCGCGCGTGCACACACACACACACACACACACACACACACACACACATCTTGTAACAGCTTATGGGGAGGAGTTCTAGCAAAGTTCACTACAAACCAAATCCCAAGAGAGAACTGACCAGTAGAGGCCATAGAACCAAAGGATGCAAGGTGAGATTATGCTTTATCAGTTCAGTTCAGCCTTTCAGTCGCGTCCGACTCTTTGCGACCCCATGGACTGCAGCGTGCCAGGCCTCCCTATCCATCAGCAACTCCTGGAGCTTGCTCATGTCCATCAAGTCAGTGATGCCATCCATCCATCTCATTCTCTGTCATCCCTGTCTCCTCCTGCCTTCAATCTTTCCCAGCATCGGGGTCTTTTCTAATGAGTCAGCTCTTTACATCATGTGACCAAAGTGTTGGAGTTTCAGCATCAGCATCAGTCCTTCCAATGAATATTCAGGACTGATTCCCTTTAGGATGGACCGGTTGGATCTCCTTGCAGTCCAAGGGACTCTCAAGAGTCTTCTCCAACACCACAGTTCAAAAGCATCAATTCTTTGGCATTGTTGTAAGAAATGAATATTTGGTCTTCACCCTCATTCCTAGTGCAGAGCTCCTAAAACCTATGGAATTTCCTAAGTGATGATGGTACCGACCTGCGTTCCTAGACTCTAGTCAATGGACATTGCTGAGAGGCCAGATGAGGAATTCAGGTGGGGCTTTACTTGGACTCATGCTGCAGCAGGAGGGAGTGAAGACAAGTACCAAGTTCCCTCGTTCACTCCCCAAAGGGGGCGAGCTGGTCCCTTACATAGGATGAGGATGGGGACAGATGGGTGGGTTAGGAAGGAGGGGGTGGCTTGGACAGTCAGTGCACCCCTTGGGGGTGCTGCCTGCAGGGGTCACGCGCAGGACACTCCTTTTTTCCTCCCAGCTACGGAAGTAGCAGCTTGTGTATTGTGTGTGTCGTTTGCCCCAGTTGTGCAAGTCACAGTTGCTTTTAGCCCCTTCTAGTTTCTTCACTTCCTGTTGCCCTAGGAGACATTGGTCCAAGCGCAAGCTCTCCAGGAGGGGGTCAAAGGGTTCCTGGTGCCAGGTCCCAGCCTCTCTCAATGACATGAATACAGAGGTCTTTGCTATGATACAAAACAGACTTTGGGCAGGCCCTAGGCCACCTATGGTGAGGGGTGATTGCCAAGGCACCCAGTCATGTGATTGGAGCGTTAGAACTTTCAGTCCCAACCTCAGACCTCCAGAAGGGGGAGTGCAGTCACCAGTGACCAGTGATGTCATGCTACAGAATCAATCCTCCATAACACCCAAAGGGACCAGGTTCAAAGAGCCTCTGGGTTGGTGAACAGGTGCAGATTCAGAGCGGCTGGTGCCCCTCCAGAGGGCATGCATGGTTTGTGCCCTTCCCCCACACCTCACCCTGTGCAAGTCTTTCTTCCAGCACCTATTCCTCAACTGCATCCTTTCGTAATAGACTGGTAACCTAGTAAGTACAGTGTTTCTCTGAGTTCTGTGAGGTCGTCTAGCAGATTAATCCCACCCTGGGAGGGAGTTCTTGGACCCTTCGATATAGTTGGTCAGTCAACGAGAAGCACACTTGATAACCTGCAGTTGTGATGGGCATCTGTATTGGCGATGGGGGTAAGGTGCCCTCTGGTGGGACTGAGCCCCTAAGGCATGGGATCTGATGCTGCATGTGTGCTGCGCTATTGTATCCGACTCTTCACTACCCCACGGACTGTAGCCCGCCAGGCTACTCTGTCCGTTGGATTCTCCAGGCAGAAATACTGGAGTGGGTTGCAATGCCTTCCTCCAGGGGATCTTCCCAACCCAGGGATTGAACCTGAGTCTCTTATGCCGCTTGTATTAGCAGGTGAGTTCTTTACCACTAGTGCCACCGCGGTCTGATGCTACCTCCAGGTAAAGAGTGTCAGAATTGAGCTGAAGTAGGACATCACACTGATATGGGAAAATTGCTCGCTGGGGTGGAAAAAACTCACACATGGGAATTGAGAGTAGAGTCAGACAAGGACAAGCCGAGATGGCCCGAGTTAAAATAATAAATCACTTTTGGGCATTTCCCCAGATCCTCCAGGAGTGAGTTTGCCCAGAGAAGTTTTGTTTTTATTATTATATGTATATTTTCTAGATAAAGTGGATTCCCAGGACACGAGTTGCACTCACATTCGTAATCAAATTTGTAAACAATTCAAAACCCAAATCTGGTGGTTTTGGGGGTTTTTTGTTTTTGTTTTTTTCAAATTAACTGCGGTTTTTAGGATACCATTGACTCTCTTCTCATCTTTTCGTGTGAATTGTTAAGAACTGGCTGTTCTCATTAAAGTATAAGAATGCTCGTTGCTTTTAAAACCCTTCAGAAGCTATGTGGAAAATAAAATTGAGTAAGAACTCAATTCTATTAAAAATATGCACTACTGGAAATATGCATGAAATGAACTAGCAGTTGCCTCTGGGCCACTGTAATTATGGGTAATTTTTATTTTCTTCATTTTGCTGTGTTCTGTTTCTCAAATATTCTCCAAATGCTTATTCATCTTAGAATCATGGGGGGAACATGTGGTTTAAAAGCCTTTCTCATCTTTCAAAGCCAACTCAGTGGCATCTGAGTTGAACTTGCTATGTGGGCTTTCTGTGGAATTTCCCATTCTTTGCCACTGACTGGAACAGCAGACGCCAGCAGAGACTTGACGCTGGGTTGTGTGCCCGAGACACAGCTGCGTGTGTCCTGGCCACAAGGATGGACGACCTGGGCTGCCTCTTGAGTCTCCTTCACTGTCCTCAAGCCCCTGGATCTGATCCCTGTCCTGGGGGCTAGAGCCCAGGGTTGGCCCGACAAGTCCATGGTGGGCAAAGATATTGAGGCCATATCCTTCCGGAAGCAGTGAGTAAAGTGAAAGTAAAGTCACTCAGTCGTGTCCAACTCTTTGCAACCCCATGGACTGTAGCCTACGAGGCTCCTCTGTCCATGGAATTTTCCAGGCAGGAGTACTGGAGTGGGTTGCCATTTCCTTCTCCAGGGGATCTTCCCCACCCAGGGATCGAACACGAGTCTCTCACATTGCAAGAAGACACCTTTACCATCTGAGCCACCAGGGAAGCTCAAGAAGTGAGTACTTACAACTGAAGATTAAATGCAATGACATGTCTGAGAAAATGCCCCATGTCCAAGAAGGGCCAGTCCGAGTCTGGAGGGTGTGGGGTGGGCATTGGAGCTGGGGATATAGAACTCTTGGCTCCAAGGGCTGGGAAGACACGGGAGGGGGAAATCAGGCTGGGGGAGGAACAGAGGCAGGCCTGGCCCGAGGCATCTGAGGGGCAGGGACTGAGTGAGTAGGCAACTCAGAGACGGGTGCTCCCAGCAGCTTCGCGCCACCTGGGACTCTGAGTGCCAGGTGCCTGCTCTGCAAATTGCAGACCCTGTGATATTCAGAACAGTGGCTCTGTGACCACGCAAATCCTGGACTGCTCCCTGTCTACAGGAATTCTTTCCTTCCAAAGGGATCAAGTTCAGGACACCAGGCCCCCAAGATGCTGGCTTTCATTTAAAACACGAGGAGTACTTTCCCCAGTGGCTCTTCTCTGCTCCATCTTATTGCCAGTGGGGCTGTCTGAAATGTGCTCATTAATTGTTGGTAACTTTGTTGATTTTTAAAGCGTACTTGCCTTTAGCACTAGTGGTTTGTAAAAGCCTGCAATTACTTACACACCAAGAAGAGACTTCATTACACTGACCCACTGAGAATGAAGATAGTGTACAAAAATTACTTTATTAAAACATCTTACAAAACAACAGAGCAGTCAAGAGCATCCCACGTATAGAAAAAAATAAACATATATACATATATTTCCCTAAAACTGAGATGTCCAAAGCACATCCAAGACAAAGTCTTAAAAGCTTATGGCGTGAGCAGCCTTCATCTAATCATAAGGAATAAATTAGTCCTTTCAACAAGACAGTGGCCTGTGCAATGAATTACTTTCTGATAGAATCTCATGGATAATTTGTCCACCCGTTTTTTTTTTTATCATGATTCTCTTTATTGATCGAAGAACTAGACTCCAAACTCCAGATTGTCATAGAAGAGGAGCTGACATATCAGATGTTTCAGATTCATACTTTGTACACCAGCATGCTATTACTAATGTCCAGTCTTTCCAGGTTTCCTAAGACAAAATTCCATCCCTATTGTCACAACCTAACCAAGCAGTAATTGAAAGCACCACAAAAATACTTGCCTTTAAGACTTAAATGGACACATCTCACTGAAATTACCTTTTATTTTCCTAATAAAAAGAAATACATCTCACAAAATGGACACAAATATTTAAAAACTGAAAATATAAATGTTATATGATGCAAACTTGAAATTTACTGTAATGCTACTTCTCCAGCTAAAGAAAAATGAACACTTGAATATTTTATACATTAAGGCTTTGAAAATTCTGTCAGTGCATAAAGAAGTGGGTGGTGTAAAAACAGCTGGAAAATGTATTTAAAGTAGCTTATTTTTCATTTTTCTGTTTTTTTCATTTTTTTCATTTTTAATTTTTTGATTGTTTTTCTCTTTATATACATTTTTTTTCATTTTTTTCAAGTACAGTGTTTTACTTTATATTATTTCTCTTTGGGGAAAGATAAATGTATTTTCCCACAGGTTGAGAAATTCACTTCATATTTCATTTGAATCACAGTGACTTAACATTTGAAGTAGGGATATCTTTTCTGAGGAAAAAAAATCACTTAAACCAAACTTTCAAAATCTGCAAGTCTTGAAAAAAAGATTCTGAAGTAGAATTTCTACTTGGGGGCTTAACAGAATCAGGCAACATTTAGATGCCATCTAGTGGCCAAAACGGCAGCTGGATTATTAATTAAAGAGTCCTTTGAAGCAAAAAATTGTCTGTGATTTTGCTGTTTTAGAGCAATGATAGGAAATTATTACTTCCCAGGCAATGGGATAGTGTCTAGATTACATGAATAAAGTTCAGGTGGTATTTCCACCAGAAGAGGGTTTTGATCCTTGACCCAATTCAAATGACTTTTTTCCTCGAGCTCTTTCTTAGCAGTAAGAGAAGGCTCTGGAACTTTCTCACGTTGCCCTAGATTACATTCTTATTTCAAGTGGTTCAGAGTTCAATGGGAAATGGTAGCTTTGTGCCAAAGCTTTATTCACAGAAAACCCAGGTCCAATCTCAAACCCCTGCTCCACCGTCACCAGGTGCTTTTGCCAATAGGATCATGCCAATCCAGGAAACTCTTTCCAGTGATGTGCAGACAGCCAAGCAAATAAACAATGTCTTTGCCTGCAGGCTCAGAAGATCCGCACAGCAACCCAAGCCCTGACCCGCGTCAACTCCATCACGAAGTGTAAAGCACACCTCGGTTTTGTTAAGAATCTTGGAAAAATAAAGGGAGATGGTTCACACTCCTGGCATAGTCAGTATGGGCTACAGATTATCTCTTTCTGGGTCTCACGAAAGCCTGATAAGATGAGCATTTCTTATTTTTTTGAAATATGTATGGACGATTTCTCAACTTCTTGTTAAATATCCAAGGTTGCAATGATATAAAGACTGAGAAATAAAAAGCCTCCCCACAGGTGGAGAGACTTCCTAATTTTTCCAGATGGGAAAATAACTATCAACTGAAAGGACCAGGAAAACAACTCCAAAACAGAAACACAGGAGTCACAGTAAATAGTATTTGAACATTAAATGCAAAATAAGCTGATTAAGGTTAATTGTCTTCTATGAGCTATGGATTTCAATTATCTAAGTTATTTGTGCGGGTTCAGTTACCATAAACAAGCAGATTCCACCTGCAATGAAAATGGGATTTGGGGCCCCTGAGAAGTGCCCATCAGAAGAGGGGCAGCCACACACAGAGTCCCAAGGTGGTCCCCACAGGTGGGCAGAGGGTGGTCCAGCTTCCAGCTTCACCAGCTCAGCTTCACCAGTCTAACTTCAGATCTGCTTTGCTCCACACATATTTCCCTCCTCGCTTTAGAAACATCTTCTCATCAAAGCCACTGAATTTTATAGCTTCTTCCACACCCACGTCCAAGATGGACTTGGAAGGATCCTTCCGCCCATTTCTACAGTTCAGGAAGCGCATCTAGGAAATTCAGGACAAAAGTTAGAATATTTCCATATAATTTTCTTATAAAACTCAACTAGAGAGATCAGCTCAAAATGATTCTGGATATTCCAATAATTCCAACAAATGTTTGTGGAGACCTATAAGCGGGATGCTCCCCTGGGGATGCTAAGCCCATTGGATAGCATCTCTGCTCTCAACCAACTCCCATCACCCACCTGAACACGTTAGATCAGGTAAGTGCAGGATAACCAGAATTGTATACATGTACGTATCCCTCCATTGGAGGGTAGGGTAATCTGGAAAGGCTTCCAAAAGATGCTGACATTTGAAATTGTAAGCCGGAGAGAGTAGTATTGTTAAAGCCCAGAAAAAATACAGTAAGTTTGGGAAATTTCAGGTAGATGATATTGCTGGTGGGAAAACTGTGTGTACAAATAAGTGACGAGTAATAAACTGTTATTTTAAGAAAGGGAGAGAAAGTTGTACAAAAAGGCACTACAGAGCCAGGCAGGTCCCACATCAAGAAGTGACATGTGCCCTGTTAAGGGTATTGGTGGTGTTCACTTACTCAGCCCGTCCAACTCTTTGCTATCCCCATGAGCTGTAGCCTGCCAAGCTCCTCTGTCTGTGGGATTTCCAAGGCAGGAACCATTTCCTTCTCCAGGGGATCTTCCCGGATCAGGGATTGAACCCATATCTTGTGCATTGGCAGCTGGGTTCTTTGCCACTGAGCCACCAGGGAAGTCCAAGGGTCTTGGGTTTTATCCTAAATTAAGCATCTTGGAGCGAGGAACCAGATCTTCATACCTTATGACCTACCATGGCACAGAGCATTTTATAGTAATTCTTACCAAATCAAAATGCTCTTAAATTGCCAAAAGTAAATTTTGCTCCCACTCTGTTTATTCCAACTATGCAGATGCCAGAGAATTTTGAAGGAACATTGGTAAAAATCCCCAGGCAGTAAGGATACTCCAAAAATAAATTCCGTCTGACTTTTCCTCTCTACCTTGAACCCATAAACTAAACACTTGTGTGTTATCACCCTGTCTCTTATACACATCTGCACCCCACTCCAGTACNAGGCAGGAACCATTTCCTTCTCCAGGGGATCTTCCCGGATCAGGGATTGAACCCATATCTTGTGCATTGGCAGCTGGGTTCTTTGCCACTGAGCCACCAGGGAAGTCCAAGGGTCTTGGGTTTTATCCTAAATTAAGCATCTTGGAGCGAGGAACCAGATCTTCATACCTTATGACCTACCATGGCACAGAGCATTTTATAGTAATTCTTACCAAATCAAAATGCTCTTAAATTGCCAAAAGTAAATTTTGCTCCCACTCTGTTTATTCCAACTATGCAGATGCCAGAGAATTTTGAAGGAACATTGGTAAAAATCCCCAGGCAGTAAGGATACTCCAAAAATAAATTCCGTCTGACTTTTCCTCTCTACCTTGAACCCATAAACTAAACACTTGTGTGTTATCACCCTTACTCCTCTGCTCTGTAAAAAAAGCTCATATTGACAAAAAAGTGAATGACTGTGAAGCATCACTGATTAATTCGAAAATAATGAAGTGTCAAAAGTCACAGGAAGCATGTCTTGAAACACCAAATCCAACTTAAATATGGAAAAGCCACTGTTCTTCTTGGAACTCATTTCTTAAAAACAGGTCTTTGAATGGGAGTATTTGTCCTGTGCTAGAAATATTGGGAAATGTTTCTGAATTGGGACAAAAAAAGAAGAGACAGAGGGAAAGGGAAAGTGATTTTCCAGTTTTGAGAATGCAGGGCTATCTTTCCCTCGGAAGGCAGTGGCATAGGAATGTATTGGTGGCTTTAGGGGACTCTGCAACCTCTTCACCCCAAAGCCGACGGCTATCTGTTAGAGTTAAGTCGGCAGCATCTGAGGAATTAAAGGCAATAATGTGACTTGTGACATGTCCTTCCTGCAAAGGACCCCTGGTGCCCCGTGACCAGAGAAGCCAGCCAAAAATGGCATAACAGAGGAGGTCTGCTTTGTGTGATGTCAGCTCCACACAACCTCCATGGATCCATGGCCACAGGCAAGACACAGTTTAGTGGTGGTGGGGGGAGGGTGGTCATGCAAACATGGGCACTGGGTTCAAGCCAAGACCTGCCCACACCTTAGCTCCAAGATAGACACAGTGGATGAAGTCAGGGTTCTATAATATCGATGCTAATCAGTGACAATTAGAATAGGAAATGCTGGCTAAAAAGAACGAATATGGGTTAAACGGTTATGCTGATTTTAACTCAACTCTGGCCTTGCTGCTTAGCTAACTTTTAAAGGATCATTTTATGATGCACTAGAAATACTCACATATTCATCCAGAATAAGGTAGGAATCTCTCATCTGCAAAGGAGAAATTACAGACAAATTTAGTTTCAGGCATATTTTTCAGTACGTACACTCAGCTGTCTGCCTCACAAAGTTCGTGTTTGTTTAGCCTTATCTCTGGAGTCACCATTTCTCAAAACTCCTGAGCGTCTTTGGATTCATCTACACAAGGTAAGCCACCTGCCAGGGCCCTGCTCCCATCCAAAATGCCCCCACCTGGGCAATCTGTCTGTGTCTTCAGATTCCAACATATTCCAGCAAGCTGGCCTCTGCGTCCTGCTGGAAGGGTCACAGAGCTCTCTGAAAGTGCCTCTGACAAGGAAGTTAGCCCCCAGGCTAACTCCCCATGCCCTCTAGATCTTGGAGTGCCCCGTCCTTCACTGTTCACTGTTCCTTGTGTGTGTGACATGCACCCTCTTTTCAGTGAATAAAGCAGAATCTCTTTAATGCTACTGCCTGTGTACTAAGTTGCTTCAGCCGTGTCTGACTCTTTGCCACCTCGTGGACTCTAGTTCTCCAGGCTCCTCTGTTTATGGGATTCTCTGGGCATGAATACTGGAGTGGGTTGCCAGTTCTTTCTCGGGGAGCGGGGGGATCTTCCCAACCCAGGGGTCGAACCTGTGTCTCATGTCTCCTGGATTGGCAGGCGGGTTCTTTACCACCAGCGCCACCTGGGAAGCCCTTTAATGCTATTAGCTGGGAGCTTACTGAGGACTTAAACATTGCTTTCATTCCTCATAACTAGTGATGCCTTTCAGAGGTATGTGGAGGGTGTATCTGTACTTCTGTAGGAAGTTGTACCCTCCATATGTACCCACAGAGGTTGAGGTCTGCATATGTGTTTGTATAAAGGCCAGATTGTAAATATTTTTCAGTCTTGTAAGCCGTTTGGTCTCTAAGGCTACTTTAGTTCACCTCACTTTATCTCTGACATAGGTGAAGTCAGTCCAACCTTGCCTCTCACACAGCTGAGGTCAGCTAACTTTACCTCTGACATGGGTGAGGTCAATTAACCCTTTCTCTGATGTAGGTGAGGTCAGTTGGTCCTGCCTCTGACATGGTGAGGTCAGTTAACCCTATGACTCAGGCCCTTGTGTTTATGAAATGGGGGAGTGATTTCTGGCTCGTGGTCCCTCTGTGAAGAACTCACCAAGTATTAACAGTAATGCATATTATAACTTATATGTTCTTTGATCTCACATTAACTGCATAATTAAGGCAATTTCTAAAAAGTCAAATACAACAGTGTGGACATATGAGTATTCTCCTCTGTTCTCTGTCCTCTTTTTGAAAGCTGCTCTGACCTCATCTGGGGATTTTCTTATTCATGCTCTGGTCAACATGATTTAGGAGTCTAAAGCATAAGGAATGAGTCCTTGTTCTGGCATTTCCAATATGATATAAGCATGTGAGGGAGAGACTTTGCTGCACGGGGGAAGATGGGGAAAGCTTTTGATTTTTAAATAGTTGAAAAATAACAAAGCTACCTATTTTTGAAAAAGTTAAAGTCCGAAGAGTTATCAAAGTAAACAAAAATGATTGATAATCCATTACCCCAAGACGACCACGGGATGTGTACACACACACCCGTGCACACTAGGATTAAAGGTCGAATGGGTTTTGGCTGTTGTTCTTTATTTGCACCCAATATCATATCATGCACATTTATCCTCCTCCCTAATGTTCTTTGAACTATGCTATTTAGTCAGTATAACATTCCATACTGACAACATGAGTTTACCTGTTCTCTGTATGTTAAGTACCAGACTACCTTCAATTTTTTTTTTTTTACTCCTCTCCTTAACACTGCAGGAACATAGCTTTGAACAAGAAGTTCTTTTTTCCTTTGGCTTCAGAGAACACTCTGATTATTTCCTCTGTGGAAGCTCCGCAGGATAGACATGCTTTGACTGGCATGGTTTAATCTACAGGACATATGCATTTGTGCTAACAAGACATACCCACTGTTCTCACTGGAAACCTAAAGATTTAGTACAGCTATATCTACCATGAGACTCCTCCCCTCTCCCCACGAAACCCTCCCACATCCCAGCATGGGCAGCCCTTGATGGAGACGCTTTTCTCTTTGGAACTATGTGTGTGATGGGAAACAAAATGACGTTCACTTCCTATTAATACACTTTAATACACTTAGAAAGTTCACTTTCTAACCTTCTGGTTAGACTCGGGCACCAAGCAGGACACGTCCTTGTGGCGATCTAAGAACGCTTCAAACTCCTCATCGCTGATCACGAACCGTTCTGCTTCTCTCAGAGCATCTTCTCCAGAATTCTCACCCTCAATTAAGAGACACTGGAAGACCTGAAACACAAGGGGAGTGTTGGCCTCCTAAAGAGCTTTTCACCGCTTTTTATCCCAAATTGCATTTCCCTCTGAACCAAGCTTCATCCCTCCTGAGCAGAGAAAGTGAAACTGTTAGTCGCTCAGTTTCCGACTCTTGGCGACCCCGTGGACTGTGGACTGCAGCCTACCATGCTCCTCTGTCCAAGGGATTTCCCAGGCAAGCATACTGGAGTGAGTATACATTTCCTTCTCCAGGAGATCTTCCTGACCCAGGGATCGAACCTAAGCCTCCCGCATTGCAGGAGGATTCTTTACCATCTGAGTCACCAGGGAAGCCCAGCAGAGACTTGTTCAGCTGAGGAACACTCTAGAAAGACACTGCTCTGGCAACATGAAAATGTGCCCTGAAATTTGGAATATGGTACTAAAAGCCCAAATATTCTCAAAATATAAATTAAAAAAAAACTGATCTGGGTTATATTTGATCTAAGTCTTTTTTTTTTCTTCATAATGTGAGTGAAATGAGGTGAACTTGCTCAGTCGTGTCCAACTCTTTGGGACCTCATGGACTGTAGTCTGCTAGGCTCCTCCATCAATGGAATTTTCCAGGCAAGGATACTGGAATGGGTTGCCATTTCCTTCTCCAGGGGATCAACACTGGGTAATTGGCATCTTTTACAAAATTAGAAACTTCAGCTGAAATCAATGTAAATTTATAAGAATATTTTATATATCTAGAAATCTCTCTTAGTGTTCTGAAAATAAGCTTCATGAGATGAACAGAATTAGAATTGGAGAGTGTAGGAGAGGAACTCCTTAACTATTACTTTTGGCGGCATCTCTAGCCTGTGGGTTTGGAACATTAGCTAGTTATATCTATTGAGATGAACAGTTTTTGGTGACTTGAGGAATAGAAGTGATTTTTATGTATTATCTATGTCGTAGTTCTTTGATACAAAATGATCAGGTTTATAATATGTGTGCTCAGTTGTGTCCAACTCTTTGCGACTCTGTGGACTGTAGCCCACCAGGCTCCTCTGTCCATGGGTTTCTCCAGATAAGAATACTGGAGTGGCTTGCCGTGCCCTCTTAACAGGGGATCTTCCTGACCCAGGAATCTTCCTGAGATGCACATCTCCTGCATTGGCAGGCACATTCTTTATAACTAGTGCCACCTGCGAAGCCATTTATAATATATCTGCCTATAAATTTTCAATTTTTAGATCAGAATTTTATTGTTAGTATATATACTATGGTATTTTTAAAAGTAGTTTTTAAACCTTTATGTAGAAATACATATTGTTTCTTACTACATTTTAGATTTAAATGATGAAATATACCAGGTGAAATAGGCTTCCTAAAATATTTAACACTTTAATTTTGGGGTTTTCCCTTTAGATTTTAAGCCATTATGTGCATGCATGCCTGCTAAGTCGCTTCAGTCATGTCTGACTCTTTGAGACTCCATGAACCATAGCCTACCAGGCTCCTCTGTCCATGGGATTCTCCAGGCAAGAATATTGGAGTGGATTGTCATTCCCCCTTCTCCAGAGGATCTTCCAGACCTAGGGATTTAATCCAGGTCGCCTGCACTGCAGGTGGATTTTTTACCATCTGAGTCAAGGAAGACTCATCTGCTAGAATAGGAGTCAAAACCGCCTCCTACATGAAGTCTTCCTGTTTTTTTTGGCAGAATTAAACCTTTCTCATTGCGCCTTCCCACTTTATCCCAACAGACATAGCTTCATATTACATGAGTTTTCTTCCTCTCTTTTCCTTGCTAGAATTGAATTCTACATCCTATCTTCAGTTGCATTAGTCTGGGGTCCAGTCACAGACTTTCATGGATTCCCACATGACAATGACCAGGGCGGATTGTTAAGAACACATATTCAGGGGCTTCCTTGGTGGTCCAGTCCTCCCTGCCATGCAAAGGACACAAATTCAATCCCTGAACCGGGAAGATCCCACATGCCTCGGAGCCACTAAGCCATGCACCACACCTACTGAGCCCAGGAGCTGCAAATCCTGAGTCCACATGCTGCTAACTACTGAAATCTAAAGCCTGTGCTCTGCCACCGTAATGAGAAGCTCATGCACTGCACCTAGGGAGTAGCCCCTCATTGCTGCAATTAGAAAAAAGTTAATGCAGCAGTAAAGACCCAGCACAGTCAAAAATAAAGAAATCTTTACCAAAAACAAAAAACAAAAACAAAACCCAAACCCCGATATATTCACACAAGTCCTCCTGCTAATCTGTTTCAGGACAGTGCGTATGGGATGAGTCCCCAGAAGTTGATTCTAAGTCTAGCAGAAAGAAGAACCAAACTCAGCTAGCTCTCTGAGTCCAGAGTTTTCTGTATCCTTATCATTTTTGGTGTCCCTGAAGCAAATCTCTCCTGAACGTTCACTTCATTACAATCACAAAAGCAATGCGGTTGGTACCTTCCAGCGGACGGGGTTGAGCGCGTTTATCTGTTCCTTCATATCCTCGTCCACGTTGAATCGATTGATGACTGA
Organism: Neotragus pygmaeus; assembly: GCA_006410875.1. Lineage (NCBI taxonomy): Eukaryota > Metazoa > Chordata > Mammalia > Artiodactyla > Bovidae > Neotragus > Neotragus pygmaeus. The sequence continues at coordinate 47,287 of SJYV01041821.1, forward strand.
GTTTATCTTGAAGGCCACTCTGTATTCCTTACACCATGTCCTCAGTTTCTGGAGATTTTCCACGTGGTTCTTTTTTCCTTGACCACGGCCAATAAGGACATTGACCTGCTCATCAAAGCTGTCACAGGAGATGGCGAGAATGTCCAAATATTCACCTGAGGGAAAATGATCACTGTTAGGCTTTTCTGTCCAAGGATGAAAACTTATGTTAAGCTTTTCCATCCAAGGATGAAAGCATAGGCTTTTGGGCTTCCCTGGTGGCTGACTGGGAAAGAATCAGCCTGCCAACGCAGGAGACATGGGTTCACTCCCTGGTCTAGGAAGATGCCCACATGCCTCAGAGCAACCAAGCCCGAGTACCACTCCTGAGCTTGGACTCCAAGTCCAGGAGCCACAGCGACAGAAGCTTACGCGCCCCTGGGCCTGTGCTTCGCAGCACGAGAAGCCGCTGTGATGAGAAGCCTGTGCACTATGAGAAAGAGTAGCCCCTGGTGCCCAAAACTAGAGGAAAGCCCGCACAGCAGGGAAGTCAGCACAGCCGAAAACAAGGAAATAAAATTACATCTATTAAAAAAGAGAGCATAGGCTTTCAAGCCAGAGGTGGAGGACGGGAGCCTCAGGGGCCACCGAAGGAGGCAGAAACGTTGTGTTTGTTCCTCCAGACATTTAAAAACATTACAAGAGCTAAATCTGACTACACGTCAGCTCTTTGTCTTTTACCGTGACCTTTGCTTGCCTTTGCTATTGTTCGCCAAAAGAAAACTCTCCACACACAATGGCCTGCCTCGGAGAATCCTGCCCCTCTGCCTGAATGTTAAACCGAAATGCTTTTGTTCAGAGAAACACCCTGAANATTACATAGATGTGGCAACTGAGACTCAGAGAGATGAAGCAATTTGGCCTTTGTTGGAGCCACCATTCATGTCCATGACTGTCTGATGCCAAATCCTCTTTCACTACACCACTTTTAATTTTCCTATGAGTGATTTTATTTAACACAGTCATTGACTAAAAATAATAAACTTAGGGGACTTCTTTCATAAGGGATCTCAAAAGCATCAAGTACAAACCCTTCATTTAATGTGCTTAAAAATGAAAGAAAGGTCACAGTGCTATAGGTTATGATTCTGAATTATATAATTAGATACTTTGCTGTTGGTTACATATCAGATCCTTAGAATTCACAAAGAATGTTTATCTGTATCAAAAATGAAAGAAACCAATACATAGGAGAAATATATTTAGCTCAGTGCACCTTTTAAATTTTTTTGATGATAATTTTAAGAATTTTTATCTGGAAGCCATTTGTACGCAGGCAGTCAGTTCTTTTCAACTCTCCAGTAAATTTTGGTTTGTTTTCAGAACAGTCACTGCCTACAACATTGCTTAGGGAATATTTGAAATGCATTTATATTTGTAGAATAAGGTAATTCAGTAGCATGGTGTCCACGCACTGGTTCATTCATCCTAAAACACCTTCTATATGCCAGTAGCTGAATTGTAATCACAGTACTAAGGAGTTTATTGAATGAAGGATGATAGTTAACATTTACACAGAATTTAGAGCTATCAAAAAATGCCAGCTCTGAGAGGCCACAGGAAGGAATGCTCCTAATTCTACCTCGGAGTAAAAAACAAGCTATACTTCCAGGAAGAGTTATAAACAAGCTATACTTCCAGGAAGTACTTTGGAAAGCCCATCTTGAAAGAGTCCTCCCAATGTGTAATACATTGATAATAAAATGATTAACTTGTTAGTCATTCAGTTCAGTTCAGTCACTCAGTCATGTCCGACTCTTTGCAACCCCATGAATTGCAGCACGCCAGGCCTCCCTGTCCATCATCAACTCGCGGAATTCACTCAAACTC
>SJYV01041821.1:49298-69202 GCA_006410875.1 Neotragus pygmaeus
GAGAATGAGATGGTTATTTTGAGACAATGTGTGATCTGGTCCTTCTGCCAACTTTTGGAGTCAAGTCCTTATTTCTTGTCTCAACACCTCCTCTCCCGATTTTAAAGCCTGTTGTGTGGTGAGCAGAGCGAGCTTGGACTTGGTAACAAAAATATTTCACACTGTTTTTAAATATTTTTATTTGGGAGATTGAACATAGTCATTACAAAGAATGAAATAATGCCACCACCTCAACATGGATGGGCCTAGCAATTGTCATACTGAGTGAAGTCGGGCAGAAAAAGAGAAACATGGAATGATAGGGCTTGTATTGCAAAATCTTAAAAATGATGCACATGAACTTATTTACAAAATGGAAACAGACTCACTGACTTAGAGAATGGATGCATGATCACCAGGAGGGAGCAGGGCAGTGACAGCCTCAGGTCTGCGATTGACAAAGTGAAAGCACTTGGGACTGACCTGGACACACTGCTATGTTTAAAACAGACCACCAACAAGAACCTACTACGCAGCACAGGGAACTCTGCTCAATACTCTTTAATAACCTAGATGGGAAAAAGAATTCGAGAAAGAATAGATTTATGTATAACTAAACTGGAGGAGGAAGTGGCAACCTACTCCAGTATTCTTGCCTGGGAAATTCCATGGACAGAGGGGCTTGGCCAGCTATATGGTCCACGGGGTTGCAGAGTCTGACACGACTGAGTGACTGAACACATGGAACACACTCTAAAACAAAATAAAAGGTGTAAAAAAATAGAGTGTAGATTTAGGATATATCTTGAATAGTCCGAGCGTATGGCAACACTAATCCTGATCTCTGAATAGGATAAAAATCAATGGTTGTTCACAATTGGCTGTCAAAGTGTCTGCTATGAATAGTCCTTGCACTTTCTTGTTTTCTCCCTACCCCAGTGATCTTTATGCTTTGCTGTTTTTCAGTCACTAAGTCATTCATGTCTGACTCTTTGTGACCCCACGGACAGCAGCATGCCAGGCTCTCCTGTCCTCACTAACTCCAGGAGTTTGGTCAAATTTATGTCCATTGAGTTGGTGATGCTATCTAACCATCTCATCCTCTGCCTCCCACTTCTCCTGCCTTCAGTCTTTCCCAGCATCATGGTCTTCTCCAATGAGTCAACTCTTCGCATCAGGTGGTCAAAGTATTGGAGCTTCAGCNAAATTTATGTCCATTGAGTTGGTGATGCTATCTAACCATCTCATCCTCTGCCTCCCACTTCTCCTGCCTTCAGTCTTTCCCAGCATCATGGTCTTCTCCAATGAGTCAACTCTTCGCATCAGGTGGTCAAAGTATTGGAGCTTCAGCTTCATCCTTTTTCTTGCTGTTGCTGCTAAGTCACTTTATTCGTGTCCGACTCTGTGTGGCCCCATAGATGGCAGCCCACCAGGCTCTGCTGCACCTGGGATTCTCCAGGCAAGAACACTGGAGTGGGTTGCCATTTCTTTCTCCAACGCATGAAAGTGAAAGTGAAGTTGCTCAGTTGTGTCTGACTCTTTGCGACCCCACGGACTGCAGCCTACCAGGCTCCTCCGCCCATGGGATTTTCCAGGCAAGAGAACTGGAGTGGGGTGCCATTCTTAGCCACTTCTAGATTTGCTACTTTGCACTGCCTCTCCAGACCAGCTTCTGAGCTTTTGCTCTAAGGTGCAACAGTGCTCGTGGTCCTTACTCCTCACACCACACGTCTTAGAGGAAACGCACTGCCCAGGACACAGCTGGCAAACCCAACTCAGTCTTCCCTGCTAACGTGGCTCCCTCACCCCGTCTTCTCTCTCTAAATCCAGTTCCCAAAGCTTACTTTGGAATTTCTGATGCTCACCTTTGACTGAGTGACTCCCTTCACGGATGTTGTGTTGCTGACTTGTGGCCCTGTGCTCCTCCTGTTAACCTTCTCTAGATGGGAAGTACGANATGAACACCCAGAACTGATCTCCTTTAGAATGGACTGGTTGGATCTCCTTGCAGTCTAAAGGACTCTCAAGAGTCTTTTCCAACACCACAGTTCAAGCATCAGTTCTTTGGCAGTCTAACTCTCACATCCATACATGACCACAGGAAAAACCTTGACTAGAAATAGCCTTGACTAGATGGACCTTTGTTGGCATTAGATTATTCTAAATCAAGTTGTGTCCCAGGAGAATAAAATTCCACTTCTAAAACGGATCTTGAGAATCCCTTTTTCCCTAACTTGTCTTTTATATTTGAGGAAAGCACCTCCACCACACCTGTATCTCCCACCATGGTCCAGAAAACAACTATGAGGATAGAGACTGGTGACCTCTGCTGACGTTTTACTGTTTAGAGTTATCAGTGCCATGCCTTCAAATCTAGAGGAAATGCCAGTGGTCCTTCTTTCCAAAGAAAGATAAAAGATTTGTGTTTTGCTCTTTGTTCATTATGTAATCCAAAATTTACAAGTCACTCAAAGTTAAGATTCACGACTATCTAGGTATATTGTTATTCTATATGAAAAGTTCTGTGGTTCTTACAAAACTAACTGTAAACTGCTAATGTGTTCATCCCTTAAATGGACTAAAAATGACCATGATATGTGCATGTTGTATTAAACCATTCCACTTGTTAAAAGAAAAATGTAATGATCTTTTATGTCACAACTCTAATCAGACTTCCTGTACGTACATGTAACTAATAGTAAAAGAGTGTATATTCTTTTAGATGATAAAAATCAGTATTTCTGGATAAATTCAATACTTATAGAAAGAGAAAAATATAGGTATATACACTATACATTATACATTCGCAGTGGGGTTGATATTGCCCCAAGTGTTGAAAACTGGTTCTTGGAAGGATGGATGCTAGCATTGCACTAATTTGTGATCTTACAAAGGACTACAGGATATAAACAGATAAACAGTGTATCCATAATATCAAAATTTAATAGGAGGGAAATTAGGAATAAAAAATGTCCACAAAGGCTCTTTGTGGGGTAATAAAAAATGGTGAATAACACTGGTGTATAATTATATAAACACATATGTCTCATATATGTATATATAGGCATCTTTATGCTATTTTTTCTTTAGAACAAAACAGAATATATGATATTCTGTATCTGTCCCTTGCTTTTATTTTTTAATATGCTATATCACATATGACAAAGAATTGATGCTTTTGAACTATGGTGTTGGAGAAGACTCTTTTGAGAGTCCTTTGGACAGCAAGGAGATCAAAGCAGTCAATTCTAAAGGAAATCAGTCCTAAATATTCATTGGAAGGACTGATGCTGAAGCTGAAGCTCCAATACTTTGGCCACCTGATATGAATAGCCGACTCCTCAGAAGAGACCCTTACTCTGGGAAAGGTTGAAGCACGAGGAGAAGGGGACNGTCCTAAATATTCATTGGAAGGACTGATGCTGAAGCTGAAGCTCCAATACTTTGGCCACCTGATATGAATAGCCGACTCCTCAGAAGAGACCCTTACTCTGGGAAAGGTTGAAGCACGAGGAGAAGGGGACAGCACAGGATGAGATGGTTGGGTGGCATCACCACCTCAATGAACGTGAGTTTGAGCAAGCTCCGGGAGATGGTGAAGGACAGGAAAGCCTGGCTTGCTGTAGTCCATGGGGTCGCAAAGAGTCAGACACTGCTGAGCATCTAAACAGCAACAGCATGTCACATGTGAAGCAGGATTTACACAATACTTGCAGGGATCAGGTAGGTAACATAAATAAGAAAACCAAGAATTAGGGAACAGGTGTGGATGACAGCAAAACTGATACCCTTGCTCCTGTACACAAGGGGGAAGTGGGATTCAGCTCCAGTTGATGGTTGCTATGTGTGAATTTGATCTCAGTGTTACCATATCCTCTGATTTGCCAAGCGATAGTGGAAATACAAACTTTACGTGTTGACACTGAATTTTCCAAGTGTGTCAACATTTTGTGGGTCAAGTGAAACATGTCCAAACTAGTAGACATCGCAGGTCTCCCTTTGGACTTCTGGTAGAAGTCCAACCCAGGGTTTCCCCAGAATGATTCAGAAGCTAACTACAACAAAATTCCTTGCACAGAATTTTCATGTGATGTGCTTGCTGGGCTTCAGTTCAGGTCTACTGAAGCAGAAACTCTACGGATCCATCCAGGAATATGAATTTTTAACAAGGTATTTCTTATGTAATCTCAAGTTTGAGAACCAAGAGCACAGCATACTTTCTAACAGCTATATTACCTCCATAATTGGATGCTAAGGTAAGAAATGATCATACTGTTTAAAAACCGTGTCCTTATTGGTGGGTGGGTATTGAAGTTGCTTCTACATTTCCCCCTCTATACATAATACTTCAGTAAATGTCCCTTTGTACATTGCTTTAATTTTTATAGATATCTTAAATCAGGATTACTGGGTCTACATTTTAGGGTCCAGTGATACTGCAAATTTACTTTAAAAAGGGTTCAGAAAGTTACATTCTAACCAGAAATATATACGACTGTCCTTATCCCAACAGTAACATCACTGGACATTAGAATTGTTTTTCTTCTTGATAGAATAAAGATTTAAAAATTTTCTTTTTGTAATTGAAAAATGTATGCAGTTAAGAATTTTTTTTAGCAATAATGTTTACATTTTCTCTATTTGAGGAGTTTGGAGATATTTCCTTGTTGAGAATGGCAGGTTAGAGTGGAAGCTAACACCTTGTATACAGTGTCAATTTTATTGACACCTTTACCTGCTTCCTAGGGTCTACCCTCCTCTCAAATCGCTGCTTCTCCTCCCACAGGGAGTCCACTATAGCCACCAATTGTCTTTCACCATCCTGGTATATGTTTCTGAGTTTTATGTTCACTTGTTCATTCCTATCTCCACTTGGAGTCTAAAACAGATAAGACTATTTTAATAGTCTATCTTTTCCTTTTTTATTTGATGTAGCTCTGTGCAATTTACTATAAAAAGTATTTAAAGAATTATATAGGTTACTGTTTTACTTAATAACCCAATTTGAACAAAATTTTACTTAATTTCCATCATATTAACACATTGAATCAATCAGTACCCTTAGTAACTCTTTTTGCTTTTAGAAATGTGCTCTATTTATGCATTTTCAGTATAATGCTATAATAAATTAACTCCAGAATAATAGTGATTGTTATTTTTTTAAATAACAGCAAAGGAACTATAAAGATTTCAATAGCTTTATATGCATGTTAAAAACTTTCCAACCTCAGAAATGGATTTTTATGGGGGGAGGAGGGAGAGAAATGGGCTTCCTCTCAAGAGTTTTAATTTCAAAATCCAAATGGAATTTCAAAATAGACGTAAATAAATGTCAAAGCCTCTTGGCCTCTGCTCTGCCATTCTATGCCTGAAATCCTGCCAAAATGAAAATTTCCATTCAAGAAGAACTGGCATTTACTAGTTGATTTTTAAAGACTCACTTCTAAAAGTAGTGAAAACTTTGTGCAACTTTGGACGTTCCTCTGTGAATAGAACAGTTGCCTCTGTAGACATTTTCCACAATGATAATGTTTTCTGAAAAACGAATTTTTAGCCCTTTCAATGTCTTCAGCCACTGAGTCTACTGGTTTTTCCCAGCGCCAAGCATAGAAGATAAACAGCAACCTAACTACAAGCTAATGTCTCACAAAGTACCAAGGCACAAAAAAGACAGAGAGAAAAAGGACAGAAGAGAAAGAGAGAGGAGGGAGAATAGTCTGATAGTCCATTTGCTATAAAGAAAGATTTATCTCAAAACTGTGTGCTCTTTCAACAAAACTGAGCTGTAGCCTGGCTTGAGTATGTATCATCATATTCAATTGCCGTTAAGATCACACAGTTAAAAGCTGAGTTCGTTTAAAGAATCCAGAGAGGGAATATGGAGCCCCTGCAATACGTAATCAAATCCGAGGATTAAGTCTCCGATTCTGTTGTCAACCCAGCCTAGGTGGGGAGAAGCGGCAGTGCTTTGGGNTTTTTTTTTTTTTCTTTTCACAAACTATGTGATAAGTAGGTCAGAAATTGTGGGCTTGGGGAACACCATTGATAGGATATGAGGCAGATTCTAGGGATTCTCCTTTTAATATCTTAGAATACAGTTTTTATGGTCAGTGGGTCTCCAAATGTCTTGCTCTGAAGACTCACTGAAAAAGAGAAATAACCTAATATATCAATGTTCTTGCAATAGCCTCTTGGAATATTTCCCTCCATAGTATGTTCATTCTATCTTACCAACCCAAATGTTCAGAAAAGTGCTTGTTCCTAGACCTTAGCTTGAGAATTGCAGTTCTAGGAAGAACTTGCCTTTTTCCCCAGCAACTTTTAGTGAGACAGAATGCCTGACAATTTTTAGTATCTACGTAGTGTAAATTCTGTAAATTCAGCACGTTTTATCTAAATTACTCACTGGTCTTGCTTTCAATGCCAGCTTCACACACCACCAACTCACAAATCATGTGAAGTACAATAGGACTGGATATTCACATGACAGAACATTATTACCTTTGTAATTTACTGTGTAATACTGGGAGATTTTGAGTTGTCTTTTCTCAGAGATTCTCTAACCTGGACACAATATATTTTCATTTCTTTTTGTTCTACTTTTTGGTTAGTATCTTCTACTATGATTAATAGCACTTCTATAATGAAATTTGTATTGGAAAAAATAAATGGCCTTTTATTTTTTTAAAAAAGCTTTTTTTGTACTCCATGTAATCGAAAATGATGCCAAAAGAAATCTTAAGACCCTCAGCGGCAAAAATAAATAATTGAAAAAAATATTAAAACACATTACCATCCTAGATATAAAGAGTACTAAAAGTGAAAAAGTAAGTCATCTATCTTGTTTATGTCTTTCCCCTTTGCAACAATAATCCATATGTCTTGAAAACCCCTTGAGTAAATTCTACTAATTGCAGTGAATCCTTTTTTTTTTTTANGAGGCCCAGGATGGAAAGAAATAGAGTAAGCGACAGTGACAGAGGCCAGAGTCACATGCCATGGGGGCTGCTCACCGTACTTCTGGAACCACCTCTCGCGGATCAGGCTCCCATTGCTGACGATGCTGACGCTGGGCAGCTGCAGCTCCTGCTTACAGAACTTCACCAGCCTGCCCAGGTACTCGCCCCGGTCCTGGAGGAATGGCTCTCCGCCTGAGAAGTTGATCTTCTCCATACCTGGGACAGAAGGCACATGGATTTTCCTTCTATTTTAGCACTTCATCAACACCCATTATCATTTTAATGGAAAAAGTAGTGTTTTCTCAACATAATAGAATGAGACTGGAGAGAAATGGCAAATAGATAGGGAAACAGTGACAGACTTTATGTTGGGAGGCTCCAAAATCACTGCAGATGGTGACTGCAGCCATGAAATTAAAAGATGCTTGCTCCTTCGAAGAAAAGCTATGACCAACCTAGACAGCATGTTAAAAAGCAGAGACATTACTTTGCCAACAAAGGTCGGTCTAGTCAAGGCTATGGTTTTTCCAATAGTCATGTATGGATGTGAGAATTGGACTATAAAGAAAGCTGAGCACCAAAGAATTGATGCTTTTGAACTGTGGTGTTGGAGAAGACTCTTGAGAGTCCCTTGGACTACAAGGGGATTCAACCAGTCCATTCTAAAGTAAATCAGTCCTGAATATTCATTGGAAGGACTGATGCTGAAGCTCAAACTCCAATACTTTGGCCACCTGGTGCAAAGGACTGACTCATTTGAAAAGACCCTGATGCTGGGAAAGATTGAGGGCAGGAGGAGAAGGGGACAACAGAGGGTGAGATGGTTGGATGGTATCACCAACTCAATGGACATGAATCTGTATAAACTCCAGGAGTTGGTGATGGACAGGGAGGCCTGGTGTGTTGCAGTCCATGGGGTCACAAAGAGTCAGACACGACTGAGCGACTGAACTGAACTGAACAGAGAGAAATGGAGCTAGGATATAGGTCCAAGTTCCAAAGCCTTTGATCTTTCTAAAGTGAGTTTGCCCTCCACCCTGGCTTTCCCAGGACAGTCCTGGTTGATGGAGACCACATCTCATCAGTTGCTTTTTCCAGCACCCTGTTTTGCTCTTAAATGTTTCTGCAGTGGGACAGGGGATAAATTATATCATCTCACTGTTCATAAGCTAACATGCTAGGAGGCAGCTTGTGTGATGAGCATTATCATTCAATAAAATATTGTTCCCTAAAAGTGTGATTAAACAGGGACAGATAACTGCAGAAAGTGAAACGGGGTGTTGGCCAGCGGTGTAGCAGTCCAGAAGGGATGAATGAACAACAAGACTGAAGGAACGGGATGCAGAGATGCAGCTAAGAGCTTAGAAAAGGAGCCATTCATTCACAGTGGTGGCAACACACAAGCCATCCTGTCACAGCGCAGGTCAAGAGCTGTGACGATGTTCATAATGGCTGCATTCTATTCAATCTGCTGTGTAAAAGTCAGAGAAGTAGATAATATATTTTGGAAGCATCTTCATCCAGAGTGGTGGTGGTTTTATTGCTTCAGTCATGTCCCACTCTTGCAACCTCATGGACTGTAGCCTGCCAGGCTCCTCCATCCACGGGATTCTTTAAGAAGGCTGGAGTGGATTGCTGTTTCTTTCTCCAGGGAATTCCTTCCTGACCCAGGAGTAAAACCCAGGTCTCCTGAGTTGCAGGCAGATTCTTTACCAACTGAGCTACAAGAGAAGCCTCTTCATCCAGAGTAGCAATTTTAATTTTAAATGTAATGTATATTTACATGTATTTTCTTAATTTAAATTTAAAAGTAAATTTAAATTTTAATAGTCACCAAAATAGATTTTCCTTCATTTACCAGAAATTTCACTTACGGGACATGCCACCCATACTATACCCTAACCATCTTAACTACCTTTGGTTTTATTTGCTTAAAACTTGAGGGGTTGCAATATGTATTAATTATAACTATAATAGTTTATGCTCTATTAAGAAAACAAGAACATTCATTTATTTGTGCTTTGTAGAAGCTTTGTAAGATTGATATATGAACTATCATTTTGCTCTATATTTTAAAGAATATTAAACTGATAGTCAGAAAGTCAAATGTCTTGGCACATCTAATGAGTGCTGGCGCAGGAACTCAAATACCGGCCTTATGAATCAAGAGTCTAAGTTCTTTCCACCACCTCACTCCTCTCATTTGTTCATTCATGCATTAAATCATCTATTCAAAAAATTCATTAGATTCCTATTACCTGCTAGATATTTTGCTAGACAAAAAGATAAACAGAATGTCAAATTTCAGTCTAAGAACTCAAACTCTTTGGGGACCCACGTATTAAAAACAAAACAGTAAAACAAAAGAGCATGATTTTAAACATGCTGTAACAGGCAGTTAGGTTGCGTGCATACCTTGGCAATGTAAGTAGTGTGCTGTGAACATTGGGGTGTATGTTTCCTTTTAATTAGTGTTTTTACTTCTTTCTGATACATTCATAGAAATGATATTGTTGTGTCACTGGGCTTCCCTGGTGACTCAGATGGTAAAGAATCTGCCTGCAATACTGGAGACCTGAGTTCTATCCCTGGATTGGGAAGATCCCCTGGAGAAGGGAATGACATCCACTCTAGTATTCTTGCCTGGAGAATCCCCTGGAAAGAGGAGCCTAGAGGAGCCTGGCGGGCTACAGTCCATAGGGTCAAGGAAAGTTGGACATGTCCGAGTGACTAACATGTTCACTTTTTTTTTCATGGTAACTCTGTTTTTAGTTTTTTAACGAACCACCATACTGCTCTGAACAGTGTCTGCCCTAATTTACAATCCTATCCACAGTGTACCAGGGTCCCCTTCTCTCCACATGCTCTCCAGCATTTGCTATCTGTGGTCTCTTCAATCGTAGCCATTCTGCCTGGCATGAGGCGATATGATCCCTTATTGTGGTTCTGATTTGCAATTCCCTGATAATCTTTTCATGGAGATGGGCAGTTGGCTATATGCATTTCCTCTTTGGAAAATGTCCATTTAGTTCTTCTGCCCATTTTTTAACTGGGTTGTTTGTTTTTTGATGTTCAGTTGTCTGAGCTGTTTATATATGTTGGCTATTAATTCCTTATCAGTCATCTCATTTGCAAGTATCTTTTCTCATTCATGTTGTCTTTTCCTTCTGTCAATGGTTTCCTTTGCTGTGCCAAAAGCTTTTCCATTTTTCAAAAGTGTCTATCAGAGGTTGAATGGATAAAGATGTGGTATATATAAACCCAATGGAATACTACTCAGCAGTAAAAAAGAATGGAAATGTTGCCATTTGCAGCCCCATGGGTGGGTTTGGAGGACACTGTGCTATGCGCTTAGTTGCTCAGTCATGTCTGACTCTGCGACCTCATGGATTTTGGCCTGCCAGGCTCCACTGGCCATGGGATTCTCTGGGCACGAATACTGGAGTGGGTTGCCATTCCCTTCTCCAGGGGATCTTCCTGACCCAGGGATCGAACCCCAGCCTCCTGGGTTTCCTGAACTGGCAGGTGGGTTCTTTACCACTAGTGCCACTGGGAAGGTATCTTGCATGAAGAGGACCAGGAATAATTCTAAGGAGCTTTGAAAGTTCACTCACAGAGCCTGGGGTGACTGGCATTCCAGAAAGAGAGAACAGTGCGATCAGGGTCCACGAGGAAGGTGTTAGGGGAGAAATGTGTCACGTGATGTGCTCATAACATGGGGTCCTTCGGGAAATGGGGTGAGGATGGCAATATGGTGTGCTGGAAGCCTGTGCTCACAAGTTTGGGCTTGGAAGCCAGGCAAGGAAGTTCAGTAGGGGGAGTTATGCATCCGACATATATTTCAGTACGATCAGGTGCTTTCCATGGGGACACAGGGACAATGAGATGAACTGCAACAGTCCTGGTGAGAAATACTAAGATGCTGAACTAGACACCACTGGGAACGGCAGTGAGGTGGGTCAGGCGCTGGATGAGCTGTGGATGACCGGGCAGACATACGGGGAGTGAGATACATCAGATCCAGTAAAAGTCACTGCACGTTCTCAGCATATAAAGTACCAAATCCGGCAAGGCTGATGTCAGAATAGGAGCTAGTGGTTACCCCGGGCAAGAAGGGCAGGGGCCGAAGGGGGCAGGAGCTATGGGCACCCTGCTGTTCTCTGTGCAGATTTGCCTGCTCTTTATCAGGATGTGGTCACTGTGATGTTCAGTATGCGTGCAAGCCAGGGCAAATATGTGTTATATGTCTGCAGCAGAGTTAAGCAAGTTGAGAAAGGAGCTGGTGATGTGGCTGAGGTTGCTGGCTTAGGAGGTGCTCTAGGGAAGACAGGCGGACGGGAGAGGAGGAGGGCAGGTCACCTTAGACCTGGACTGGCTGGGCTCTCTCTGAGATGCCTGCCTGTTACTGATGCGGTGACACTCAGTGAGCAAGTCTCCAGAGCAAAAGCACTGCCTTGAGTGGTACACAGCTTCTCTAAATATTCATGACAAGAGCACGTAAATAACCCCAAACAACAAACCCAAACATTGCATTTCTTAAGTCAAAAGTTTTTGTATTTGTTGGCAGCTCTCATCAGCTGTTTNGGCGACTGAGGCACATAGGCTGGACCATGGTGCAGGGTGATCACGGCAAACAGCCTGCACTTCAGCATATGGAAACCGCGGAACACAGGCTGGACCTCAGCAGAGGGTGAGCGCAGCTCACAGCCCAGATTTTGGCGCAGGGCAACCACAGCACACAGCCCGGACTTCTGTAGAAGGCTACCGTGGCACACAGCCCGGACCTTGGCACAGGGCGACTGCGCCACACAGCCCCGAATTCAGCACAGGGCAATTGAGGCACACAGCCCAGACCTCGGTGCAGTGCGACCGTAGCACACAGGCTGGACCTAGGCGCAGGGCAACTGCGGTTGACAGCCCGGATCTTGGCACAGGGCAGCTGCAGCACACAACTCGGGCCTCTGCCGAAGGCTACTGTGGCAGACTTCAGCACAGGGCTACCGTGGCACACAGTCCAGACCTCGGCGCAGAGCGACCACAGCACAGAGCCCGGAACTCATCACAAGCTGAGGGCTGAACATAGCCCAAACCTCAATGCAGTGCGACTGAGGCACACAGCTCTGACTTCGGTGCAGGGCGACTGTGGCACACAGCCCAGAACTTGTCTCTTGCTGACTGCAGAACACAGCCCGGACCTCGGTGCAGGGCAACCACGGCAAACAGCCCGGACCTCGGTGCAGAGCGACCGTGACACACAGCCCAGACCTCGGCGAAGGGCGACTGCAGGACACAGGCCGGACCTCAGCGCAGGATGACCGTGGTTCACAGCTCGGATCTTGGTGCAGGGAGACCNCTTACAGTGGCAGACCTCTCTTGGCCTCCTCCAGCGGCAGCACAAAGGACGTTTTGGCTGTGTGGAAGCAGAAGCCACACTTGTAGTTGCACTGGCGCGTGAAGTGGTAATTGACGCTGGTGGGGGTGGTGGGCAGGTCGCCGCCGCCCTCTCCCTCCGCCCTGCTGGACTCCGCCGCTTCTCTCCTGCCCTGGAGCGGCCGGCTCCTCTCGCCCCCTGCCAGCCAAGATGCTGCCCGGAGCTGGAGGAACAGGGGCCCCAAGCTGCTCCACACGGAGCCCAGGGGCTGCAGGAAGACGCTCAGCAGCTTGAGAGCGAACGCAACGGGTACCAGCATCCACATGGTGGCAGGTGCCCTGAGGCTGCGTTGCAACTGCAGGCTGGCTTTTATACATGCCTGGCACCCTGTCACACGGGAGGAGGGACACACCTTTCTTGACTAATGCTCAGCTGAGGGTTAAGTTTCGATTTCCTTCTTCGCGAAAATGAAAGTTGGAACAAGGCCAAGACTGAAGTCTCAGGAGTAGGACCGGCATCTGTTTTTCTCTGCCCCACAGCGCAGCCCCGTCTCCTGGAATCAGCAATAGTTCAGACTGGTTGTGGATGGACATGCTGCTCTCGAATCTCTATTTGGATCCAGCAGGTAGTGGTAGAGCTAGGCAGAGACATCGCNGAGTAGGACCGGCATCTGTTTTTCTCTGCCCCACAGCGCAGCCCCGTCTCCTGGAATCAGCAATAGTTCAGACTGGTTGTGGATGGACATGCTGCTCTCGAATCTCTATTTGGATCCAGCAGGTAGTGGTAGAGCTAGGCAGAGACATCGCCGCCTCTGCAGCTGCTGCATTACTAGTGTGGGACATAACCTGTGGAAGCATCTGCCCCAGTGCCCTTTACTTGCAAGGGCTCAGCGAGAGTTTGTCTGGAGAGCCAAACAGTGAAGTGATTGCCTGGTAGACGATTACAGCAGACTCTATCAGCTCAGGACCCCTTTCAGATCTCAGCTGAAATGCATAGGCACATGAAGACATTAATGCCTGAATCTTCCTTTAGTGACTCATCTTAATGCATGCATTTTCGCATGGTAAAAAGTTTCAAATGTTGAAATTCAGCCATTTATCTATCTTTCCCTGCAGGTTTATGCTTGTCTACACCATTTTTAAAAGACGAGAGAAAAATCAGATGCTTTTATAAGATCCTTCTTGAAAAAAAAATGAAGTATGGTTAATTTACAAGGTTGGGTTAGTTTCAGGTGTACAAAAAAGTGATTCACTTATCAGTTCAGTTCAGTCACTCAGTCATGTCTGACTCTCTGCCACCTCATGGACTGCAGCGCACCAGGCTTCTGTGTCCATCACTAACTCCTGGAATTTACTCAACCTCATGTCCTTTGAGTAGGTGATGCCATCCAACCATCTCATCCTCTGTTGTCCCCTTCTCTTCCCACCTTCAATCTTTCCCAGCATCAGGGTCTTTTCCAATGAGTCATTTCTTCACATAAGGTACCCAAAGTATTGGAGTTTCAGCTTCAGCATCAGTCCTTCCAATGAATATTCAGGGCTGATTTTCTTTAGGATGGACTAGTTGGATTTCCTTGCAGTACAAGGGATTCTCAAGAGTCTTCTCCAATACGACAGTTCAAAAGCATCAATTTTTTTGGTACTCTGCTTTCTTTATAGTCCAATTCTCACATCCATACATGTCTACTAGAAAAACCATAACTTTGACTAGACTGAACTTTGTTGGCAAAGTAACATTTCTGCTTTTTAATATGCTGTCAAGGTTGGTCATAACTTTTCTTCCAAGGAGCAAGTGTCTTTTAATTTTATGGCTGCAGTCATCATCTGCACTGATTTTGGGGCTCCCCAAAATAAAGTCTCTCACTGTTTCCCCGTCTATTTGCCATGAAGTGATGGGACAAAATACCATAATCTTAGCTTTCTGGATGTTGAATTTTAAACTAACTTTTTCCACTCTCTTTTTTCACTTTCATCAAGAGGCTCTATAGTTTTTCTTTGCTTTCTGCCATAAGGGTCATGTCATCTGCATATCTGAGGTTACTGATTTTTCTCCTGGCAATCTTGATTCCAGCCTATACTTCCTCCAGCCCAGCGTTTCTCATGATGTTCTCTGTATATAAGTTAAATAAGCAGGGTGACAGTATACAGCCTTGACGTACTCCTTTTCCTATTGGAACCAGTCTGTTATTCCATGTCTGGTTCTAACTCTTTTTTCTTGACCTGCATACAGATTTCTTAAGAAGTAGGTGAGGTGGTCTGGTATTTCCATCTCTCTCAGAATTTTCCACAGTTTATTGTGATCCACACAGTCAAAGGCTTTGGCATAGTCAACAAAGCAGAAGTAGATGTTTTTCTGGAACTCTCTTGCTTTTTAATGATCCAATAGATGTTGGCAATTTGATCTCTGGTTCCTCTGTCTTTTCTAAAACCAGCTTGAACATCTGAAAGTTCACTGTTCATGTACTGTTGAAGCCTGGCTTGGAGAATTTTGAGCATTACTTTACTAGCGTGNAGCGCAGGGTGACTGCGGCACACCACCTGGACCTCGGCATAGGGCGACCTCGGCACACAGCCCGGACCTCGCAAGCGAGCGAACGCAGCAGAGCCCGGAACTCATCCTTAGCTGACCGCGGAACACAGCCCGGACCACGGTTCAGGGCGAAAGCGGCACACAGCACAGACCTTGGCACAGGGCGACCGCAGCACAAGCCAGGATATCTGCAGAAGGCTACCACGGCACACAGCCTGGATCTCGGCACATTGGTACAGTGGCACACAGCATGGACCACGGTGCAGAGCAACCATGGAACAGAGCTCGGAACTCGTCCCAAGCCGAGGGTGGAACACACCCCGATCTCTGCCCAGGGTGACCCTGGCACACAGCATGGATTGGGCAGATGGCGACCATGGCACATAGCCCGGACCTCAGTGCAGTGCGACTGCAGCACACAGCCCGGACCTCGGCTCAGGGCAATCGCGGCACACAGCCTGGAATTTGGCACAGGGAACTGGGGAACACAGACCGAACTTCAGTGAAGGGCGACCGCGGCACACAGCCCAGAAATCTGTGCAGGGCGAACGCGGCACAGAGCCCGTAACTCGTTGCTAGCCGATCGCAGAACACAGCCTGGGTTCTGGCGCTAGGCGACCACGGCAAAGAGCCCGGACCTCGGCGCAGGGTGACCGCAGCACACATCCCGAAAGTTAGCAAAGGGCAATCGTGGCAGACAGCCCGGTACTCGGTGCAGGGCAACCTGGGCACACAGCCCGGATCTCTGCAGAAGGCTAACGTTGCACAAAGCCCAGACCTTGGCACATGGTGACCGTGGCACACTGCACGGACCTCGGCACAGAGCAACCGTGACACAGAGCTGGGAACTCGTGGCAAGCCGAGGTCGGAACACAGCCCAGACCTTGGCGCAGGGCGACAGCGGCACACAGCCTGGTACTCTGCGCAGGGCTACCCTGACACACAGCACGGACCTCAGCAGATGCAACCGTGGCACACACCCCGAAACTCGGAGGAGAGGGAATGTGGCACAGAGCCCAGAACTCATCTCTAGCTGACCACTGAACACAGCCTGGACCACGGCGCAGGGCGACCACGGCACACAGCCCGGACCTGGTCACTGTGCGACTGCGGCACACAGGCCTGACCTCGGTGCAGGGTGACCGTGGCACACAGGCCAAACCATGGCACAGGGTGACTGCAGGACACAGGACGGACATCGGCGAAAGGTATCCATGACTCACAGCCTGGATCTCGGCACAGCGTGCCCAAGACACACAGCCAGGACTTCTGCAGAAGGCTACCACGGCATAAGCTCGGACTTTGGCATGGGTGACCATGGGACACAGTCCAGAACTCGGAGCAGAGCGTCCACTGCACAGAGCCTGGAACTCATCGGAAGCCGAGGGCTGAACACTGCCCGGAACTCAACGCAGTGTGACTGCAGCACACAGCGCCGACTCCAGCACAGGTCAACCGCGGCACACAGACTGGAATTCGTCACTAGCCGACCATGGAACACAGCCCGGACCTCGGTGCAGGGAGATCATGGCATACAGCCCGAATATGAGTGAAGGGCGACCACAGCAAACAGTCTGGAAATCGTTGNGGCGTGCTGCGATTCATGGGGTCGCAAAGAGTCGGACACAACTGAGCGACTGAATTGAACTGAACTGAGAAGAATTGAGGGCATATTTCTAGGATTTGGGCAGTATCAATCATGGTTCTAGACTTCCCTGGAAAGATGCCAGGAGTAAGTATCTGCTTTTGCGTGTTAAATTTCTTCTCACAGAGAGCTCTCTAAACTGTCCTTCTTAGTGGGAAAATCAACTCCACAATATAATAGCATGCTCTTTGAGGCCAGAAGCCCACAAATGTGCCCCAAGGCACTTTTATGAACCAGAACCTGATGGCTTATGTAGTAGAGGGTTTACCTGTTTCTCGACAAAGCAACTACCTGTAAACCTGGCCCAGTGTTTCTCAGAACATTTAACTACTCTTCTGGGATTGGGATTATAGAAGCATCACTCTTTCTTGGATTTATTTTGATGTATTTTATTTTCCCAGTTCATTATTTAGTAACATTTGGATTTATTGAGGTAGGATTGTATGTGTCCTTTTTGTGTCTTTTATAGTCTGTAGATCTTTCCTCTCTTGTGTTACTATTAATATTATGCTGATTTCATTTTCTTTTTATGTACTTTACCTAAAAGCAAATCTGTTTAAAGAGGTTTTCAAGAACCAATTTGTTCTTCAAAATAAAAGCTATTTTTTCATTTTATTAATTATTATTAATAATTACTGCATTTATGTTAGTTAATTCTGCTTTTCCCCCTATTAACAGAATGACTAGAATATTTCATATTTAATGGTTTCCTGATTGATGCTGTGTTGAAGACTCTGGCTTTTTATTTTTTTCTGATTTATACACCTCATAAAATTTTATTTCTTATTCACTTTTCTTTCTTGTTTTTCAAATTATGAAAGTATAACACATTTACAAGAGGCTTGGAAAATATAGAACAAAGGTACATTTAGTTCCACTATATATTACAATTATTAAGTGGATAAATTAAGATTTGTAGTTGGAGTTTCAATATCAAACTGTCAAAAATTAACAACAGAATGATATACAGAAATGTAGGATATAGTAGATCTGAAAACCACCATGAACCAACTCAACATATTTAAGATTTATACAATTTTCACAAAACAGTAAGATACAAATTCTATTCTGGTTCCCATAAACTAGGAGACACTAAAACCTATCTAGGCACGTAAAACAAGGTGCAAACATTTCATGGTCTAAAGATCTTGAAATCACAGAAGAAGCCATAAAATCATCTGACTATTTAAATGAATAAGGCCACGCTATTTGTTTATTCTGGAGTAGGAAACGGCAACCCACTCCAGTATTCCTACCCAGAGAATCCCATGGACAGAGAGAATGAGAGAGAGAGAATCCCATGGACAGAGCCCGGTGGGCTACAGTGCATAGGGCCACAGAATCCAACAGGACTGAAGTGACTGAGCATATTGGTTTATTCAAAGCCCTCTGAGGTGTCTTCCCAGGTCCCAGCTTCTCTCCCCCACAGTCACAGGATAGGTCACTGCAGGAAAGTTTATTCAAACATCCACCCAAGCTGGAGCCATCATTCTCTGTCCTAGGCACCTGAAATTTAGCTAAACAATATGACAGATTTTTCCCCCTTTATCAATGAAGACACTGTGTCTCCAGTCTTCAACACAAGGTTACCACTGACTGAGCCCAGATCCTACAGTGTCACTGAGGTCACAGTCTCCTGGTAGGTAAGTGGAGAGGAAAACCTGAGTGAAGAGCGGATATGATGGGGGTGGTCATGGAAAAGAGGTAAAAGAGAGGTTCTCTGGAGGATGCACTACAGTCCTGAAGAACAGAAAGAACTTTGTACTTTTCCTGTTTTCTTATCCTCCACACTCTTGACAACCTGCTCCAGCGATGTCCAAACGTCAAATTGTTCATACAGAACTAAAAACATCTTAATCTCAGAATTATTCCTTCCCTGTTAGCCCATACTTCACATGATATAGCTCCCACTTATTAAAAAGGGCGTTGCTTTCAGAATTAGACCTAATCCCACTCTAAATGCACACGGATTAAATCATAATTATTTGTTTTCTGTTTATCTACCGTTTTCCATCTTTGTTTCTAATTCTGGCGTCTGCTTAGCAATTATTTTCAAAGATAGGAGCGAAGGAGTACAAACAAACGAAAACATCCAAACAATCTTGTAATTGCTGCTTTTCTATGGAAAGACAGAGCTGGCTGATGAAGGCGCTGTCAGGTCACCTCACTGCTGTCTCATCGGACCTGCGTGCAAGACTTGGGCGTCTGTAAGGCAACTTGGAGGGGCCGACCTGGGGACACTTCTCAGTCTGAGAGGCAACTAAAGGAGGGAGATAATCCTAAGACAGGGAAAAGCATGTGTAAAGCGGACGGAAAGCGCTCAGCGGCTCCCAGCACCGGAGTCTGGGCGCGGCCGCGGCGGGGGAAAGCGGTCGGAGCTCCGCGCCGGGTCTGCGGGGCGAGCCCCGGGGAGGCGTCGGCGCTGCAGCCGGGCGGGGAAGAGCTGGTGAGGGTTGGGGCGCGGGGCGGACCCCGATGAGAAGACACACGCGCGCGCGCAGCCACGCGCGCTCCGCACCCGGGCATAAGCAACACAAGAGTAATTATTCAACCGGGGGCCTGGGGCCACCGGCCAGCCTCCCATCATGGGTCCCCACCGGAGGCGGCCCGGCGCCCCGGCCTCTGCGGTTGCCCCTCCGGCCCCTCCTGGAGGCGGCCTGCTCGCGGCGCGACCTCGAGGTCGGGCGGAGGCGGAGGCGAAGCCGGGGAGGGCGCCCCAACCGAGGCCCCGCCCACTTCCCGCCGCCGCCGCCGCTTCATTTTCGCTTCCCCGGGGTGCCGCCCGCCGGTTCCCAGGTTTCGTTTCCCCAGCGTGCGGGGCGGCACCGGGAAGCGCCTATGGCCTTCGGCCGCCACCCCCGCGCGCGGCGGCTGCTCGCGCGCCTCTCGGGCCGGCGGCGCGGGGCCTGCGCTCGCGCCATGGAGCCGCCGCGCTGCTTCGCGCTGGAGCTGCCGGGCTGCACTCTGGCGCACTTTGCGGTGGGCGAGCAGGCCCCGGGCGCGCTCCCCGACCCCCGCGTGGCCGCGCTCCTGGGCCCCCCGGGCCGCAGCTACTCGCTGAGCGTGCCGGAGACCGGGGGCGTGGGGGCCCGGGTGCGCGCGGCCCGGCTTCATCAGCACCTGCGGCAGCAGCTGCGGCGCGGCCCCTTCCAGCGGTGCGAGCTGCGCCGGCTGCTGGGCTACCACCCGGACGGCGGCGCCGGGGCCCTGCAGCACGGCTTCCTGCTCCGCGACCCCCGCGACAGCCCCGACACCCGGCAAGCGCTGCTGGCGCTGCTGGACGCCTGCCCCGAGGCCCCGCGCCCGCGCCTGGCCGAGTTCTCCCGGGACCCGCTCTGCCAGCTGTGGCAGCGCCCCTGGGAGCGGCGGGACGGCCGGGGCTGGCAGCAGCTGGGCGGCGAGCGCGTGGGGCCCGCGCCGG
>SJYV01041821.1:77923-203978 GCA_006410875.1 Neotragus pygmaeus
AATAAAGAAGTTCAGTCCAGTTCAGTTGCATAGCCATGTCCAACTCTTTGCAACCCCATGGACTGCAGCATGCCAGGCTTCCCTGTCCATCACCAACTCCTGGAGCTTGCTCAAACTCATGTCTGTTGAGTCAGTGATGCCATAAAGATAAAGAAAATGAACACATATATACAATAGAGTATTACTTCACCATAAAAAGGAACGGAATTGGGTCATTTGTAGAGACATGGATGGATCTAAAGAGTGAAGTAAGTCAGAAAGAGAAAAAAAATATTGTATATTAATGCATTTAGAAAAATGGTACAGATGGCCCAATTTGCAGGGCCTGGAGATGTAGAGAATGGATGTGTGGACAAAAAGTGGGAGAAGAAGGGTGGAAGGAATTGGGAAATTGCGATTGACATGTACATGTAAACACGACCAAGTGTAAAATGGATGCCTAGTGGTAAGCTGCTTTATAGCTCAGGGAGCTCAGCTCGGTGCTCTGTGATGACCTAGAGGGGTGAGACGGGGGAGAGTCCAAAAGGGAGGGGATATGTGTGTGTGTGTGTGTGTGTGTGTGTGTGTGTGTGTGTGTGTGTATGTAGTTGATTCACATCCTTGTACAGCAGAAGCTAGCATAGTATTCTGAAGCAACTGTACTGCAATTTTAAATAAAAGCTAATTGCCAGACCCAGAAATAGAACTTCTACCTCTTCACATGTCTTTGTCCATGCAAAAGAGACAGATACCTGCATATCTGAAATTTCATAAAGAGATCACTCTGTACATTGAGAATGAAGTGTGAGGTGGTGATTCAGAGGGAGAGATGAAAACAGTAGAAATTAGTTAGAAGGCCTTCACTGTCATCTCAGCTCTAGTACCGGTGGGTACTTTTGACTGTGAGGATGGCAAGATAGTTATTTCAGAGTTGGCAAGTCACAAAGGATCCTAGAGGAAGGGTAAGATTTTGCTTTCTATTGTGGGACTCCATCACCTGTGGGATGTTTTCAGCCTATTGTTAAAGTTACCACACTGATATCTTTTTTGTGATACATTCCCCTTTTTCTTGTGGAGAAAGGCTAGGCTTTTCCTAATGAAGTGTGACTCCATGAGGTGTATTATTTCCTGAGATGTCCCCAAATCAGCAGCACTGGCTTCTGCATGGAGGCAGACGCTTATTCATGACACCCTAAATCCTTATCCATTCCCTGCTGACCAGAATCTGAAAAAGAATAGATACATGTAACAGAATCACCTTGCTGTACTCCTGAAACTAACATAGTATAGTTAACTAACTCTACTCCAATATAAAATGAAAAAAAAAAAAAAGACTTGTGATGAATATCCAATGAGTAGATGTAGGCGGACATGCATTGCAAACAACAAATTGCTATTAAAATATAAAGCATTATTATATTATATATTGTATAATATTATATATTGTATAAGACATCAGCAAATTGCATTTGATTTGAACTAATGTGGTTTCCCTGATGGCAGGAATGGAGAAAACTATATAATAAAGAGTCTGAAATTGATGGCCAGAGGCTGTGATTATTTAAAATGAGCTGCAGTGTTGACAGTGAGAGGACGCTGGTTTTGCAAAACAGGGCCCCCATTCTTCCCTGATTTTTCTTCTTTGTGTCTGTGAATT
The DNA here is from genome assembly GCA_006410875.1 of Neotragus pygmaeus. Taxonomy (NCBI): domain Eukaryota; kingdom Metazoa; phylum Chordata; class Mammalia; order Artiodactyla; family Bovidae; genus Neotragus; species Neotragus pygmaeus. The sequence goes on from SJYV01041821.1 coordinate 79,560, forward strand.
GTCTGCAATTTTGGTCTTTAAAGAGATAATACTAGATCACCTTGTCAGATGAGAAGAAAAGAGCAGTCATTTGTTGTCTGAGTGGGTTTTGTTCATGTTTAAAGATTTTAACGAAATCCATTTTAGACAACACCATCATCTAGCTGAAAAAATAAGGGAGACAGAGTAATTTTTGATGGTGACTGTGGTTAAGGTTGGCAATTTAATCACCCTTATTACCTTTAAAAATCTATTCTTGCTGATGGTTTTGCTAGAATAAAGAAGGCTTTTTACATTTAGATAGTATCAGCCTCTATATTCAGAGCTGAGTATTTAATTTGGTGAATGGGGAGAATGTGCAAAATGCAGTGCAAGTTGGAGTTGGGTTGCCAAGAAGGAGAAAACCTCGACCTGCGTGGATTTATTCAGCTGGGGAGACAAGATGTATCCGACAGAAAAAGTGAGAATACAAGTTTGTAAGTGATTAGGAGTCTGGTAAGTGATACACAGGGCTTCACTGCTATCTCAGAGGTAAAGAATCCTTCTGCCAATGGAGGAGACAGAAGATACACGGGTCCTATTCCTGGGTCGAGATCCCCTGGAGGAGGAAATGGCAACTCACTCCAGTATTCTTGCCTGAGAAATCCCATGGACAGAGTAACCTGGCGAGCTACAGTCAGTGGGGTCGCAATGAGTCAGACGTGACTTAGCAACTAAACAACAACAAAAATGATACATGTGAGTGGCCCCAGGCAGAATTCAAGCATGCAGCAGCTACAGTGGCCATGCTTTTTGGAGGCGGAAAGGGACTCTGCAGGATGAATGACGTTAGAATTGATCAACTCCCAAATTAATTTTTTTTACATTTATTCTTTTCAGTACTCTTGGTATTGTCATAATTTGAAATGATGCAGCTTTTGTTTTAACTGGTGCCCAGTAAGAATTAAATATTTTGTTATAATGACAGTGAGATATACTTTTTATAAGCACTTGACTGTTTTTGTAAAAACTATGGGGGAAAAAAAAAAGAAAGTTTTCATGACTTTTCATTTTCCAGACAAGGAATTTAAGACTCACCTACATCCACAAACCAAGTAGGTGGCAGAGAATAAACTAACACACAGCTTTGATAGCACTGTGGATGATTTTGTAGATAAAGGACAAGCATGTCCTTTGCACTGTGAAATATAGTTCAGATCTAAAGTGATAAACAATCTGGGATTTTAAAACATCACAATAAGTGAGTGGACAGCCCAGATAAGAACGGAGCCGTGGGGCCTCTGTACAGTGGGATGTGTATTAACTGTTTCGTAAATATTTGTGAAGGTTTAAATGTTTTTGTAGTCCAGTGGCACCCAACTCCAGTACTCTTGCCTGGAAACTCCCATGGACGGAGGAGCCTGGTGGGCTGTGGTCCATGGGGTCACTAAGAGTTGGACACGACTGAGCGACTTAGCAGCAGCAGCAGCAGCAGCAGTCCTTTGATACTGGATTTGGAGTTTTGCATCTTGTCACTTAAAACTGGAATATGACAAAAACAGGGCAAGAGTGTAATAAAGGATGCCAGTTAATAAAATGATTCTAATTGTTATTTTTCAGCCTTTGTGTTTGACTCTTTGCGACCCCATGGACTGCAGCATGCCAGACTTCCCTGTCCTTCAGTCTCTCCCAGTGGCTTCCCTGGTGTCTTAGACCGTAAGGGATCTGCCTGCAATGCAGGAGACCTGGGTACAATCCCTAGGTTGGGAAGATCCCCTGCAGGAGGGCATGGCTACCTATTCCAGTATTCTTGCCTGGAGAATTCCATGGACAGAGGAGACTGGTGGGCTACAGTTTATGGGTTCTCAAAGAGTTGGACATGACTGAGTGACTTAACACTTTCACTTTCTCCCAGAGTTTGCTCAAATTCATGTCCACTGAGTTGATGATGCTATCTAACCAATCTCATCCTCTGCTGACCCCTTTTCCTCCTGCCTTCAGTCTTTCTTAGCATCAAGATCTTTTTCCAGTGAATCAGCTTTTCAGATCAGGTGGCCAAAGTACTGGAGCTTCAGCATCAGCATCAGCCCTTCCAATGAATATTCAGGGGTGGTTTTCTTTAGCACGGATTGGTTTAATCCTAATGCAGTCTTTCATACATCTAACAAACCATTATTCATTGCATACTATTGTGTGCCAGACACTTGTTTCAGGCTTTAGGATGTAGAGATGACTAAAAAATGAATTCTGTAATGGAGGAGACAAAAAAGAGCTTGTAAACAGCTACGTCTGACTTACAGTGAATCCTTCAACAGAGTCGAGTAGGAAAGGGTTGAGAGCCCAGAGGGAGGAACAGTGAATTCTGTTCAGGGTCTCCTCTGAGTGAGATTCCATTTTCCGTATGGTTTATCACAGGGTGTTGAATATAGTTCCCTGTGCTATAAAATAGCAGGACCTTGTTGTTTATCCATTCTGTATATAATAGCTTACATCTGTTAACCTCAACCTCCCACTCCATTCATCCCTCAACTCCCCTCCACCTTGGCAAGCACTAGTTTGTTCTCTGTGTTTGTTTCAGTATCTTCAATTCATTTGTGTCATATTTTAGATGCTACATAATAAGTGACATCATACACATTTGCCTATCTCAGACTTATGTCACTTAGTATAATAATCTCTAGGTTATCCATGTTGCTACAAATGACATTATTTCTTTCTTTTTTGTGGCTGAGTAATATTCCATCATGTATATGGACCCCATCTCCTTTATACATTTCTCTGTTGATGGACCATTAGGTTGCTTCCGTGTCTTCTCAACAAGTTCTGTTTTAAAACACCATAGGAACCAAATGGGCCTGTGTATTTTTATTTGACCAGCACACAATATTAAATACCAGCAGACTACCAAATAAATCTACTGAAACAACAGATAGCGACACACTTTATCTTCTTGGGCTCCCAAATCACTGCAGATGGTGACTGCAGCCATGACATTAAAAGACACTTGCTCCTTGGAAGAAAAGTTATGACCATCCTAGACAGCATATTAAAAAGCAGAAACATTGCCTCACTGACAAAGCTTCATCTAGTCAAAGCTATGGTTTTTCCAGTAGTCATGTATGGAGGTGACAGTTGGACTATAAAGAGAGCTGAGCCCTGAAGAATTGATGCTTTTGAACTGTGGTGTTGGAGAAGACTCTTGAGAGTCCCTTGGATTGCAAGGAGATCCAACCAGTCTATCCTAAAGGAAATCAATCCTGAATATTCACTGGAAGGACTGATGCTGAAGCTAAAGCTCCAATACTTTGGCCACCTGGTGTGAAGAACTGACTCACTTGAAAAGACCCTGATGCTGGGAAAGATTGAAGGCAGGAGGAGAAGGGGATGACAGAGGATGCGATAGTTGGATGGCATCACCAACTCAATGGACTTGAGTTTGAGCAAGCTCTGGGAGTTGCTGATGGACAGGGAAGCCTGGCTTGCTGTAGTCCATGGGGTTGCAAAGAGTCAGACATGACTGAGCGACTGAACTGAACCAAATAAAATTACATCCTCTGCCATTATGCCTTCAAAAAAGAAAGCGTCCTGCAGGGCCAAAGCAATAGAGTAGTCTTGCCACATATGCAGTTTCAACTGAGAAAATGGAGCTCTGAGAAGTGTGCACCAGATTCTTATTGTGGTTACTGATTCTAACTAATTTTTATATGTTATAAATTTGTTAAAAAATAAGATTTTGTTTTATCTCTTTGATGTGTAAAGTACTAGGTTCAGCAGAGACATCCCTGGTTTTGTCATCCTCAGTGGCTGATTTTTAGGTACTGCCTTGATTTCCTCTGCAGATGGAGAACTCACTACCTATTTCCTTCTCAGGTACTGGCACAGCACAGCCACCTATGCCATAGCCACCGAGGTGAGTGGGGGCCTTCAGCACCTGCCCCCTGTCCATCACCCTATATACCAGTGGCCCAGGGATCTGCTCAAACCTGACCTGGTCCTGCTGCTCACCGTGAGCCCCGAGGAGAGGATGCAGAGGATTGAGGGCCGAGGCATGGAGAAGACCAGAGAGGAAGCTGAGCTGGAGACCAACAGCATATTTCGTCAAAAGTAGGTGTCCTGATGTGATGTGAAGGGCAGGGGTCTCTGGCTGTGGTGATGACCCAGAAACAGCACTGACTCCAGGAGAATGGAGGAGATGACATGGCTCCCATTTTCCAAACCAGCGAGACAGTGTCCTCCTAGGTAGAGTCACCCCTTCCCTTGGGTCGGTTCCCTGGGGCTCCAGTGAGGTTGTTCTGTAGCCAGGGAATACCCTCCTCCTAGTCCTGGCTGTGTCAGCGGCAGGGTGAATCTGAGTGAGACAACACGCCTTTCTGGGCCGTTGTAACAGGGCGCGCATGAGCACTGTCTGATGACCACACCGTGAGTCATACCTGCTAGGGGCTCCCTGTGTGTCAGGCGTTTACTTCTGATGCTCTATAACCCTTGCAAGGACAATCAATATTAGCCATGTTTTACAGCTTCCAAAACTGATGCTCAAAAGGTTGAGTGATTTGTCTAGCATGGGAGGCATAAGAGACATGGGTTCAGTCCCGGGGTTGTGAATATACCGTGGAGGAGGGCATGGCAACCCACTCCAGTATTCTTGCCTGGAGAATCCCCAGGATGGAGGAGTCTGGCAGGCAGGCTGCAGTCCATGGGGGTCGCAAAGAGTCAGACACAACTGAGCGACTAACAGTTACTCCCTTACTTAACCATACGTTTGTTTTCCACGTCTCTGATTCTTTCTGTTTTTAAATAGGTTCCTTTGAACTGTTTTTTTTTTTTTTAGATCCGACATATAAGCGATAGGTGATATTTGTCTTTCCCTCTCTGACTTGCTTCACTCAGTGTGACAGTCTCCGTCCATGTCACTGCACATGGCATTNGTCCATCACCCTATATACCAGTGGCCCAGGGATCTGCTCAAACCTGACCTGGTCCTGCTGCTCACCGTGAGCCCCGAGGAGAGGATGCAGAGGATTGAGGGCCGAGGCATGGAGAAGACCAGAGAGGAAGCTGAGCTGGAGACCAACAGCATATTTCGTCAAAAGTAGGTGTCCTGATGTGATGTGAAGGGCAGGGGTCTCTGGCTGTGGTGATGACCCAGAAACAGCACTGACTCCAGGAGAATGGAGGAGATGACATGGCTCCCATTTTCCAAACCAGCGAGACAGTGTCCTCCTAGGTAGAGTCACCCCTTCCCTTGGGTCGGTTCCCTGGGGCTCCAGTGAGGTTGTTCTGTAGCCAGGGAATACCCTCCTCCTAGTCCTGGCTGTGTCAGCGGCAGGGTGAATCTGAGTGAGACAACACGCCTTTCTGGGCCGTTGTAACAGGGCGCGCATGAGCACTGTCTGATGACCACACCGTGAGTCATACCTGCTAGGGGCTCCCTGTGTGTCAGGCGTTTACTTCTGATGCTCTATAACCCTTGCAAGGACAATCAATATTAGCCATGTTTTACAGCTTCCAAAACTGATGCTCAAAAGGTTGAGTGATTTGTCTAGCATGGGAGGCATAAGAGACATGGGTTCAGTCCCGGGGTTGTGAATATACCGTGGAGGAGGGCATGGCAACCCACTCCAGTATTCTTGCCTGGAGAATCCCCAGGATGGAGGAGTCTGGCAGGCAGGCTGCAGTCCATGGGGGTCGCAAAGAGTCAGACACAACTGAGCGACTAACAGTTACTCCCTTACTTAACCATACGTTTGTTTTCCACGTCTCTGATTCTTTCTGTTTTTAAATAGGTTCCTTTGAACTGTTTTTTTTTTTTTTAGATCCGACATATAAGCGATAGGTGATATTTGTCTTTCCCTCTCTGACTTGCTTCACTCAGTGTGACAGTCTCCGTCCATGTCACTGCACATGGCATTGTTTCATTCCTTTTTATGACTGAGTCTGGGTACTCGTTTTAACCACAGAGCTGTAGAGTTTTGGTCACATGATCGTCCCTGGGCATTCTGCACACGCAAAGGCTGGTTAACACCAGAAGAGGAGGTGGAGTTCTGTGCAATTGCAGAAGAGTCCTAAGTGAAAACAGTGCTCGTGCCAAGGACCTCTGGCTTGTACAGAATCCTTTAGGGTGTGGACTCCTGAGAAAATTGCCACTGGGAAACTTAATCTCTTTGAGCGTCTGCCCCTTTCTTTGCCAAATGGGGATAAATAACAATGGTTCTACTCCTAAAAGTTACTCTTGAGTATAAAATGACAAGAATATGCAGAATGCTAAGGCTTGGCAGTACTAGGCATTCAATAAAGGCTAGCTATAAAATATTATTAATTTTTCATTTTTTAAACTAGATGTGTTAAATGTTTCCTGTGCACAGCAAGTTGCCTGGGGTGGGGGGAGTGAGCTCAACCAGATGGGGACCTGGCTTCAAGCTGTTTGTATTACCGTAGGAAAACAACGTTTGCACGAAGGGCTGTGTTAACACATGGGCTGACTCTTTCATTCTGCCTGTCTCCAGGGTAGAAGTGTGTTACCAGCGGATGGAGAACCCCGGCTGCCACGTGGTGGATGCCAGCCCGTCACGAGAAAAGGTCCTCCAGATGGTGTTAAGTGTAATCCAAAATAATTGCAATTAATTGTAGTTACTCCAGGCCAGGCAACACATTTTACTAACCTGATGCTGTTTGATCCATCTAAGCCCACGACTGGTTGTGCGGTTTTCCCAGATTTCAGTTGCGTAAAGTGTGTTGTGTGTCAGAAGAGTGGACATTTGAGTTTTACCTAAACTGTTGTTCTCCTGACCAAAGGACCCATGTAGCTGCCATCTGCCAAGTATAACGAATGTTTGCTTGGAATGGGTTCTTAAACTACAACCCCACCGAGTCCTTCCAAGGCGTGTCTCCTCTAGAAAGCACAAGGTGGACAGAAGTGACCGAGAAGGTCATCCAGATCCGTGGAAGCACCCCCCACCCCCCGCAACCCACCCGGCGCTCCCTGTGTGTGTGCAGGCTTGCGTCCCGAAGAACATGTCTGTCTGTCCCAGCTGTCAGAACCCATCTTGGGGTGGTGAACTCTCAGCGAGAAACATCTGGCTTCTGTCAGGCTTCTGGCCCATAAACGGGTCCTCTTGGTTAGCACTACAAAGTCAAATGCAGAGGAGGCCACCACGAGAGGCTCTGAATACAAACACACCGAGAGTCCTTGGATTCTGTTCTGCTGATTTACATTCCTCTCCTTTCCTCTGAAAACATGGCTTTGGATGGAAAGAGTGGTCTGCATGGAGCTAGATGCATTAAGGGCTTCCCTGGTGGTGCTAGTGGTAAAGAACCCACCTGCCAGTGCAGGAGACTTAAAGGACGCTGGTTCAGTCCCTGGGTCTGGAAGATCCCGTGGAGGAGAGCATGGCAACCCACTCCTGTGTTCTTGCCTGAAGAATCCCATGGGCAGAGGAGCTTGGCGGGCTAGAGTCCATGGGGTTGCAAGAGTTGGACACAACTGAAGCGACTGATGCATTAAATGGAGCCAATCCAGTCATGCATTTGTACTGAAGTTTACATCTTATTTGTCCTCCATGTAGGAGGTGCATTTTACTAATCAGAACCGAAGCCAAGAAGCTGTATGTAACACTTGCTATATGTTTTTATTAGACAGGTGCAATTTATCCTACTGAGTAAGAAGAAGGATGTGGGATCCTGGAATGGGATTTCTCAGTGAATTATCTTGCACTTGAATGTCTTATGAGTGCACATGCAATTGTATTCAGATTTGTTTGGCTAGAAGAAAAAAAATAGCTGAGAAAACAGAAACTTAATAGGCTTGAGGCCTTGGGTGAGTCATTTAACATCATGTAACTTGATTTAAAAAGTGACAGTAATTCTTTATTTTTCTTAAGGCATTGGGTGAACTAGGTGATTACTTAAAATTCCTTCCAGTTCTAAGATAGATTGAATCTGTGAACTACTTTAGGGAAATGGCTCAAGAAGAAAGACATCTCAGAAAAATTTAAGGCATTATCAGGTTTATCACATGGACTCTTAAATTTTAATAAAGTTTATATTAGCTATATCATTATTTTTCAAAAGAACTGTAGGTAATTTATGCATAGTATATGTACATATTATGCGCTTCCTCAGTGGCTCAGCGTAAAGATTCCATCTGCAATGCAGGAGCCACAGAAGATGCGAGTTTAGTCCCTGGGTCAGAAAGATCCCCTGGAGGAGAAAATGACAGCCCTCTCCAGTCTTCTTGCCTGGAGAATCCTGTGGACCAAGGAGCCTGGAGGGCTCTAGTCCATGGGGTCAAGAAGAGTTGGGCAGGACTGAAGTCACTGAGCATGCACATATGTACGTGTATAAATATTTAATTTTAGGTAAATATTTTTTAAAGCTGATAAATCACGCTTAGGTAAAGATGGGTGTCTAATTAGGCTGTTGGTGTTATTGACTTCAAACATTTTCAAAAGCATATGCTGCCACCTAAAAACAAACGTTTAATGCTTTCTGTATGTACCTTGCCAATGAATAAACTTGCTGTGGTTTTCTAAGCTACTCTGTTGTCACACAATGTGTGGGTTTTCTTGAAGGTGATCCCCCAGTACGCCTCTTGTAAGGGAGGGGATTTGGGGTTAAAGAAGTGAAAAGATGTGAATTTTGTGGTCAAAATGCTTTCAGAGGAAGAGGAAGGCATTTTTGTTTCGTTTTAAACATCATTTCAAGAAAGTGCAATCCCTTCCTCATTGCAGATGTAAAAGAGATTTAGTCCTCTAATCTAATAATTCTTCATCCACTTGTCTTTATATGCTGAAAGGGATAAGATCACTGAGTATGAGATAGCACCTCCTGCCTGGAAAACGATAACAAGGAATCATCTGTTTGGCTTTCTTTGTTACCACCTTTGTTTCTGTTCCTGAAATAGACCTTGAGTGTCCCAAATATTTATTCTTCATCTCTGCCACAGTGATAGAACTTTGAGTTTGACACGTCACTGCCGGGAATTTCCAAGTCTTTCCTACCCCTGGAGTAGCCAAGTGATCACTCCGTGACAGGTCCTTTCCATGAGCAGAAGGGGATTAGGAATGTCAAGGGGAGGGCAGCCCCCCTCCCCTTTTAACCCTGCATACCGCTTGCTATTCAGGATGGTGGTAAGGCATTTGGGGGTCAGTGAGGACAGTGCCCCTACACAGCTGGGGAAGCAGAATGAGTGGGGTGGCCGTCACTTGCGAGAACGGGTAAGCTCTGGGCATGTGTGTCTGGGGCTCCAACCTGGAGGGTGCGTCCATCTGGGGACACGGCTTCTGCACGCAACCTCAGGGCCCACCTTCTCCGTTTGCTTCTCTTCGTAGAGGCAGGTGTCTGGGTTTCTTTCTTGGTTTGTTCTGTTTTCTACACTAGAATCCTCGATTTTTGCTGACGCTTCTCTGAGAAATGTCTCTCTCCTCTAGCAACAGTTGTGAAGCACTTTAAAAATGTTTAGACCCTGGTATCTTTTTGGAATATATACCAAGGAAATGATCAGTAAATCACATAAAAAATTTTTCATCGTATCTGCATAATGTACTTCAAGGGAGTGGAATGTATTTACTTAATGGGCACACTTGTTTTATTGCCCTCTGCTTTATTGTGCTTCACAGATACTGTGTTACTTACAAGTTGAAAGTTGGAGGCAACCCTGTGTCGGTGCTCTTCATTGACAAGTGAGCTGGCACGCAGGATCTTAGTTCCCTCACCAGGGATAACCCACATGAACCTGGTTATCTGAGAGCCTGATGGAGATGTACAATGAGATGAATTCTGTTGTCACGCCTGCTAACACAGCACCCAGACTAGGCCGTGGATCAAGAGGACTTGCAAGTCATTATTTAAGGAATGCATTTCATAAAGCTTTAGCTGCCGTAGATGGTGATTCCTCTGATGGATCTGGACAAAGTCAATTGAGAATCTTCTGGAAGGGACTCACCATTCTAGATGCCATTAAGAACATGGAACTTCCCTGGTAGTCGAGTGGTTGAGAGTCGCCCTTGCAGTTTTGGGGACACAGGTTTGATCCCTGGTTAGAGAACGAAGACCCTACCTGCCACAATAGCTAAGCCCGAGTGCCGCTAGCACTGAGCCCTAGCACCTCAGCTAGAGAGTCCTAGTTGTTCAGTTGCTAAGGTGTATCTGACTCTTTGCGACCCCATGGGCTGCAGCACGCCAGGCTTCCCTGTCCTTCACGATCTCCCAGAGCTTTCTCACCACTGAGTTGGTGATGCCATCCAACCATCTCATCCTCTGTCATTCCTGAGAGCCACAGTGAAAGAGCCTGCATGGTGCAGCGAAGGTCCTGCGTGCCACAGCTAAGACCAGATGTACCCAAATATATAAATAACTGAATAAATATTTTTTAAAAAGAACATTCATGAGGAGCAAGGAACTGCAGTGTGGTGGAAACAGAAAAAGAATTATAATCAGAAGTGAAGCTTGAAGATGTGGCTGACTGACTGCAATTTTATGATAAAAACTTTAATGGATTAAGAGCTTCTAATGGGTGAGCAGAGGAAGTGGTTTTTTGAGATGGACTCTACTCCTGTTTAAAGATGCTGTAAAGATTGTTGAAATGACAACCAAGAATTTAGAATATTACATAAACTTAGCTGATAAAACAGTGGCAGGGTTTGAGAGGCTCAGTTACAATTTTGAGAGAAGTTCTGCTGTGGGTGGAATGCTCTCAAACATTTGTGTGCCTGTACGCATAATGTGTGCTTAGGTATAATGTGCATTGATTAAATTATTGTTTAGTCACTCAGTCATGTCTGACTGCAGCCCACCAGGCTCCTCTGTCCATGAGATTTCCCAGGCAAGAACACTGGGAGGGGGCTGCCATTTCCTTCTCCAGAGGATCTTCCCAACCCAGGGATTGAACCTAGGTCTCCTGCATTGGGAGGCAGATTCTTTACCTCTGAGCTACCTGGGAAGTCCTGGTATTAAGTACACTAGGGTAAATCCTTTACTGAAATGCTAAGCAGGATGCACCAAGGGACTTCTCTGGCGATCCAGTGGTTAAGACTTTGCCCTCCGATGCAGGAGGTGTGGGTTTGATCCCTGCTTGGTAAGCTAAGATCCCACATACCTCCAGCCAAAAAAACAAAATATAAAGTAGAGGCAACATTGTAACAAATTTAATAAAGACTTTAAAAATGGTCCACATTAAAAAAAAAAAAAACTTAAAAAATTTTCTTGCACCTAAATGTAAATATCAAAAATACTTCTTTTTTCCCGCCAGAGACAGCCTATGATTTAAATTTCAGCAAAAATGAAGGTATAGCTAAACCCCTTTTAATTATAAGCAAGGTTGGCTGATTCAGAATGGAAATTCCATGCTGAGCAGCAGTATGGCTTCATGGGTGCTAGGAGATAAGGGTCTTTATGTCTTTGGTTTGCTTCCCATACAAACTCATTTTTCTTTAAATTTTGAGCCCAGGAGTCAGACACTAAGCTGTGCCTCACATGGACATATATATCCCCAAGCAAATTTATTTAATCTTCAGGGCTCTGTAAGTGCATGCTCAGTCACTCAGTTGTGTCTGACTCTGTGTGACCCTATGGACTATAGCCAACCAGGCTCCTCTGTTCATGGGATTCTCCAGGCAAGAAGACTGGAATAGGGTGGCCATTTCCTTCTCCAGGGGATCTTCCCAACCCAGGGATCGAACCTGGGTTTCCTGCGTTGGCAGGTAGATTCTTTACCACTGAACCACCTGGGAAGCCCTCTGCAAATGCAGTGTTATTGATATATTTATTTTTGTAGAATGCACAAGGAGAGAAGAAATGGTTGGCTTTCCCACCACTCCCACCCCCTGCCCCAGGAAAGCTTTTTTTTTTCCCTCGCTCTCACTTTAAAAGCATAGTAACTTTATGAAATTCATTCAGTCTGCCTCTGAGATCTATATAGCTAGGAGGAGATATTGTTTTTTTATGATACCTAAAAATAATCTGGTCTTTTCCACCAGCAACATAACTGGTTCTAGACATAAAAAGTCTTTAGTCCTGTAGAGTTTCAACCTCCTTAGCATTTGATCTCTTAACATCCCCTTTAGGTAACGTGGGCTCTTTTAGAGAGAAGCTCAGGGGCTCTGATTTCTGTCTTCAAAGACCCACACTGGCCTCTCCCCAGGATGGCATCTGGGTGCCTGGGGCCAGAAGTGTCATTTCAGCAAAGCTGGGGCAGGGGAAGGGTGGGTGAGAGTCAAGCGTCCTCTCTCTAGTTGGAAGAGGGTTGCTCTGCCCATGTGGGCGATTGAGATTTGTTTTTTGTGACTGTTTCTAAGGAACCAGGCCTCGGTGTAGGCCTCCTTGGCGCTCAGGTCTCTGGAGCATTTGTCTCCCATCCAGCCCCACAATCCCTCTTCCAGCTCTGGGTTCAAGACCTTGGAGCTCCCTCCCCAGGACCCATAGACTCTCAGGGTGTCTTCAGAGTCATGACTGAATGGCAGTGCCTGAGAGCAGCCAGGAATTCAGCGCTCTCCTGGGAAGATGCGAGTGTCCGGGTTCACTGCAATCATTTCTTTTATTTGCATCTCAGCTGTCAGGGGCCAGTATTCCTTCCTCGATTTTCACATCTTGTCTCCCTTGGGGCTNAGAGCAGCCAGGAATTCAGCGCTCTCCTGGGAAGATGCGAGTGTCCGGGTTCACTGCAATCATTTCTTTTATTTGCATCTCAGCTGTCAGGGGCCAGTATTCCTTCCTCGATTTTCACATCTTGTCTCCCTTGGGGCTCCCGGGGGGAGTGGCTGAGGTCTGAGTGTCCTTCCTGAGTGCTCTTGGGGCTCACCAGCTCACACTGGGAGCTGCAGTCACTGATGGCTCTGACACCCTAGACACTGATAGGGCAGGAAATTGTCCATCTCTCAGATATGTATATTTATATGTGTCTGTGGACTCTAAAGAAAGCTGAGTGCCAGAGAATTGATGCTTTTGACCTGTGGTGTTGGAGAAGACTCTTGAGAGTCCCTTGGACTGCAAGGAGATCCAACCAGTCCACCCTAAAGGAGATCAGTCCTGGGTGTTCATTGGAAGGACTGATGCTAAAGCTCAAACTCCAGTACTTTGGCCACCTGATGTGAAGAGCTGACTCCTTTGAAAAGATCCTGATGCTGGGAAAGATTGAAGGCAGGAGGAGAAGGGGATGACAGAGGATGAGATGGATGGATGGCATCGCCAGCTCAATGGACATGAGTATGAGTAAACTTTGGGAGTTGGTGGTGGACAGGGAGGCCTGGTGTGCTGTGGTTCATGGGGTCGCAAAGAGTCAGACATGACTGAGTGATTGAACTGAACTGAACTGAACTGATATATATATATATGGCTTCCCTCATAGCTCAGTTGGTAAAGCATCTGCCTGCAATGCAGGAGACCCGGGTTCAAACCATGGGTTGGAAAGATCCCCTGGAGAAGGGAATGGCAACCCACGCCAGTATTCTTGCCTGGACAATCCCCATGGACAGAAGAGCCTGATAGGCTACCATCCATGGAATCAGAGTCGGACATGACTTAGCAACCAAACTACTACTATACATATATATATATATTTCAGCTTCTTATCCATTATCGGTTGTTAGAAGATATTGAAAATAGTTCCCTATGCTTACAGTAGATCCTTGTTGGTTATCTATTTTATATACAGTAGTATGTATCTGTTAACCCCAAATTCCTAATTTATCCCTTCCCCACCCTTTCCCGCTTTGGTAACCTTACCTTGGTGTTCAGTGTCTTTGAGTCTGTTTTTGTTTTGTAAATAAATTCATTTGTGTCATTTTTTAAGATTCCACATGTAAGTGATATCACATGGTGTTTTTCCTTCTCTCTCTTTCTTCACTTAGTATGATCATCCGCAAGACCGTCCGTGTTGCTGTAAATTGCCCATTTCATTCTTTTCTGTGACTGAGTAGTGTTCCACTATCTGTATAGACCACATCTTTATCTGTTCATCTGTCGATGCACATTGAAGTTGCTTTGTTTGTTTTATTTGCCCTTTCCAGGTAAGAGGCTCACCTCAGGTTCTGGTAATGCCTGGCAGTGCTCATGACTGATGTGAAAGGTTAGCAACTGTGTGTGCAGCTTTTGGTCTCATTGAGTGAAGCTTCCGTCTTCTGAGTTATTGCTTTAGATCCTCAACCAAACTCCTGAGGGATAGGCCTTCACCTCGTACACTCTTGAAGATGCAGACCTTATTACAACTCTTCCCTGGAGAAAGAGGACCAACCAGGGCCCTGGTCAGACTGACTCACAGGCTGAATTCAGCAACTGAATTCAGCTGTGGGCTTCCCTCATAGCTCAGTTGGTAAAGAATCTGCCTGCAATGCAGGAGACCCTGGTTCAATTCCTGGGTTGAGAAGATCCTCTGGAGAAGGGTTAGGCTACCCACTCCAGTATTCTCGGGCTTCTCTGGTGGCTCAGCTGGCAGGAATCCGCCTGCAATGTGGGAGACCTGGGTTTGATTCCTGGATTGGGAAGATCCCCTGGAGGAGGGAAAGGCTACCCTCTCCAGTATTCTGGCCTGGAGAATTCCATGGACCATATAGTCCATGGGGTCGCAAAGAGTCAGACATGACTGAGCGGCTTTCCCTTTCACTTTTTGAAGTCATAGTCTCTCCAGCTATGTCACTTGTTGTCCCCCTCCAGCCATGAGAAGGAGGCACATAAGGAGTGCATTGTCCAGGTGGAAATCTGAACATGCCCACAAACCATTGTTGACATACTTCTTGCGGCTGCAGGAGGTGCTTACAAGTCAGGGGACAGCTTACTTAGCGTGGGGAGTCAAGAAAGCTTTCAGAAAGATAGAAGATACATAGAATAAGTACCTATGCATTGAACTGAGTTGAAATGGACAATTCTTGCCCAAACACTCTGTCTTGTAACTCTCCTTCCTTAGGGCTTGTCCCATTCAGTGACTGCTTTGACTCAGCAATTTTCATACATGAACTGATTTTAGCATTTTTGAGGGTATAAATTAAATAATTGTTGTTCGGTCGCTCAGCTGTGTCTGACTCTTTGTGACCCCATGGACTGACTGCTGCACTCCAGGCTCCCCTGTCCGTTACCATCTCCCTGAGTTTGCACAAACTCATGTCCACTGAGTCAGTGGTGCCATCCAGCCATCTCATTCTCTGTCGCCCCCTTCTCCTCTTAGCTTCAATCTTTCCCAGCATCAAGGTCTTTTCCATGAGTCAGCTCTTTGCATCAGGTGGCTGAAGTATTGGAGTTTCAGCTTCAGCATCAGTCCCTTCCAATGAATATTCAGGGTTGATTGGCTGGTTTGATCTCCTTGCTGGCCAAAGGACTCTCAAGAGTCTTCTCCAGCACTACAGTTCAAAGGCATCAATTCTTTGGTGCTCAGTCTTCTTTATGGTCCAACTCTCACATCCATATATGACTACCAGAAAATTAAATACAAAGTATAAATTAAGTACAAAACCTCTCATTTAGACCTGCTTATTTCATTTGCAGATTGTGTGTCCAAATCTATTTTGCAGGTTTTCATTTTTAATCTTGGAAGTTTTTAAACAAGTAGAATATTTAAGAAACTGGTGTACGAAAACATTGTAACAAGTGGAGTTTAGTTTGATCCCATATTAGGACTCATTCATGCTAACTCTTCTTCTCTATTTTGTTTGATGAACACCTAACTTTTCAGTTCAGTTCAGTCACTCATTCATGTCCAGACTCTCTGCGACCCCATGGACTGCAGCATGCCAGGCTTCCCTGTCCATCACCATCTCCCTGAGTTTGTGCAAACTCATGTCCATTGAGTCAGTGACGATTTGTTTTACAGCAAATGCATCACATTTCCACTAGAGGGAAGAGAAGTGCTAATTTTGAAAATTGAGGAATGAGCTGTTCTTTTTGCCCAGATAACCACCCCCTCATTACACACTGTGCTTAGAAAAAGTGGCAGTTCCTTTCATTTTTATTTAAATGTCTGCTCCAAAGGGAGAACAGAGGACAAACCATGGAACATTTCTAGGTCAGAGTAGCAATTCTTTAAAAGTGGCTGATTTCTTGCTTCATGAGTTCTAATCACAGCCCTGGGGTCAAAAACATTTTCAAAGGAAGAGCTTAGTGATCAGAGAAAGCCATCTCTTTCTTTAATGGTTGTAGAAAATGGGGCCCAGAGAGAGGGTTGCCCTTCCTGAGATCGGAGAATTTTCTAATAGCAGATGCAAAAGTAGAAATGCTGCCCAGTTCTTTTTCTGCTGCTCTTTAGAATGCAGTCGATGGGGTCAGCATAGCTAATCTAACGCTGTAGCTATTTTAGACACACACTTATGTATATGCTTTTGTACACATATATACGAATGCATGTATTTTCCACCCTCCGACTTTTGGGGTCTGGCATTAAGAAGCATTCTGGGGCTTTTATGCATCCTTGTTTATTTGCTCTTAATCCTCCCCCATCCCAACTCCCCTCTCAATTATTACTCTAGTTGCAAAAGACGGTGCTTAAGTAGGACATGGCTGATGAATTCAACAAGGTCCAAGATCTTGTAATTACTGACCAATCAGCAAAATACCCTAGTTTGAAGAACACAGTATAAACTTTCCTGTGAACTCTCCAAAATTTTTATTAACATGCATGACATTAGAGGTTGTGCTTATTTTGCCATAATTGAGGGTGTCTCATTTCTGTAGAACATAACAAAGCATTTGAGGAAGCTCTCAAATTTCACTTCTGGCTAAACTCAGTCTGTAATGCATTCTGTGGTCATCTTCGAGGTAAGAAAGATGATTTTCTGAGTTCTAACTGAAAAGCAAACAAACCCCCAAATACCCAAATCTTCTAGTCTGAAGTTGTTAAAAAAAAAAAAAGAAAGCAAGAACAGAGCAAGACCAAAGTAAATTACCAGGGTGTGCTTTTGGAAGTCATTAAAGAAGATTTATTTTTACATTTTCTGTAGTCAGAACCTCCAATAAGGAGTTTTCCCTCTGCCTCTGGACACTCTGACTAGCCACTCTAGTCTGTGGCTACCTGAGAGGAACTTCATCAAAAGTGAGTGGTAAAGGATTTGCCTAATGGCCCAGTGGTTAGGACTCCCTTTTGCTGTAAGGGGCAGGGGTTTGATCCCTGGTCAGAGAACTAAGGTCTCACGTTTTGTAGGGAGGAAAAAAAAAAAAAATTAGGCTTAGCGTTAGGGAAGGTGGAGATACATGTTTAAGCACTGTGGTCATCTATTTTTCTCCCTTCCATTTTTGTTGAGATATAATGGATATACTTCCCAGGGGGCCCAGTAGTAAAGAATTAGCTTACTGATGCAGGAGACAAGAGAGATGTGCATTCAATCCCTGAGTCAGGAAGATCCCCTGGAATAGGAAATGTCCACCCACTTTAGTATCCTTGCCTAGACAGCTCCATGGACAGAGGAGCCTGGTGGGCTACAGTCCACGGGGTCACAAAGAGTCAGACAGAACTGAGCACACACACAGCAGTGGACACACCGCAGTATACATCTAAGGCGAACAGCATAATAACTGGGCTTGCACACAGCACGAAATGATTACCACAAGGAGTTTAGCCACCATCCATCTTACGCAGATCTAAAATTAAAGAAATCGAGTTTTTTCCTTGTGATGAGAACTTTTAGGATTTACCCTTTTAACAACTTTCACCCGTAACATATAGCAGTGTTAATTATATTTATCATGTTGTACATCACATGCTTCATCTGTATTTATCTTACAACTAGGAGTTTGTGCCTTTTTACCACTTTTATCTTACTCTCCCCTCCCTGCCCCTGAAACCACAAAGCTGATTGTGGCCATTCTTTCAATGAAGAGATAAATCATCTTCCACCTTTATGTGCATAAATACGAAATAACAAATGAAAGCACTTCTGGCTGTAAGAAGGTGTAGGTGTCATTCCCAGCTGGATGGCTCAGTGATCCTGGGTAAGATCTTCTCTGTTTACAAAACAGGATGACCACCAGGCTTGGAGAGGAAAAAGGGCCTGCACTTTCAGTGGCCATGAGGTCATAATTGCATAATGAATGCAATTCACCTGAGACCCTTAGATCCCTTATAATTTTTGAGTGGATTGTACACAGGATCTGTTGTTTTTATACCATTTTATCACTGTTGTGATAACTTGGGAAAGCCAGATGTTGGGTTACATTCTATGTTGATGTCTACAAACCCTTTAGATAAATGAATCTTCTGTGAAAGAACTGCCTTTAAGTTCCTTAGGGGACTCTGGTGTGACTTTTAGTGTGACGAATGAGGGGCCGCTTCTTGCTGCTGGTGTGACTCCCACTCATGGGACCTGCTCTCCTCCTGAGACCGAGGCAGTAACCTCCACACTGCTGGCACTACCGCCCCCTAAAGTCCGCTCTGTGTGCAGCTCCCAGCCTGATTCTTAACAGTCACCCTTGTTCATCACACTCAGGGGTCTTCCTTCAACTCTCTTTTTGGCATTTCTTCTGAAAGGCCTTCCCTGTTATGCAGTCCAAAACACGTTTCATCATTCTCTTCCCCTGAACGCTAACTCATGACCGCCTGTCTCTCTCCAGGTCATATTTATATCCAAAGTGAAAGTGTTAGTCACTCAGTCATTCACGTCTGATTCTTTGCAACCCCATGGACTGTAGCCCACCAGGCTCCTCTGTCCCTGGGATTCTCCAGGCAAGAATACCGGAGTGGATAGCCATTCCCTTCTGCTAGGGGATCTTCCCGATTCAGGGATTGAAGCCTGGTCTCCTGCATTGCAGGTGGGTTTTTTACTATCAGAGCCACCAGGGAACCCCTGTTTATGTCCATACACACAGCTGTATGCCTGTACCCATAACCAGATATCTGTCTAGGTCCATGTCGACATCTACAGCTATACCTCTCTCTACAGTATGTGGGTGTGTTTATCTGTACTTCTGCACTAGAATACACCTTCCATGAAGGCAAATGCTGTGTTTTCTTGTTGCTTTAATCCCACTGTCTAGAACAGTGCCAGGTGTATGATGGATACAAAATAGGTGTTTGTCAAATGGATGAGCCAATCTCCCACTTGTCAGGATTTGGGTTCTGACTTTTACTAGTTCTGTCTGTGGACTACTTACTTAACTTTAGCGTGACTTTATTTTCTCATTTCTCCTTCAGGGATGGCATCATTCCTTTCAAAGATCTGGTGTGAGAATGAGATTAGATGCTGTAATGAAGAGAAGCTGCCAGGCCTGGCCCAGAAAAGGCATAATGCTAAGGTTAATTCACTTCTTCCTCCTTGTTGAGCACATTGTGATGTTCACCAGTCTCTGAGCTCAAACAGAAACATGTTGATTAGTATTCACTGTTGAGTCATGTCTAGAGTTGGCCAAATGAGAGTTCCCGGCTCAGGAAGATTATAAACATAAACACTATAACACCATATTCCACAGGAGAGATTACAAAACACTGAGCTGATGTGCCCACAAGTTCAAGCAAGGCGATGGTAAACGTATATACATATATAAAGTCGAGAGCAATGGTAGCTTATTTTTTACTTTTATTAAAAGACAAAATTGAGTTAAGAGCTATACTTTTGCTATTAGTATCTTGTAACATGAACCTAAGCATTTACCCCATCACCCAACACAAGAGATCATGTTTCAAAAATGAAAAACACTTTCAAGAAGGCCTCTTTCCATTTGTATTAAGAAAAAAAAAAAAAGGTTTCCAACAGAGAAATACCTCCCTTAGAAAGAGAAACCACTTTAGTCAATAAAGATATTAACCCTAAACATCTGTTAAGAGTTTCACGTGCATTATTGTACACATTGTTCACATTAAACCTACGAATCAGCTCCTACTATTATCTTCGATCTGTTTTGAAGCAAGTTAACCAGCCCGAGGTCACAGGGCTAGTTAACCGTGCAGCCTGGAATCGTCTTATATTTGTCTGACCCTGGAGCCAGTGAGAGTCCCTGGCCATTACACTCGGAGATGGCAGCAAAGCAGTCCCAGTGACAGTTTCATCCAACTAAACATATGTCAGCACCAGAAGAGGAAAACTAGGNTGCATTGGAGAAGGAAATGGCAACCCACTCCAGTGTTCTTGCCTGGAGATTCCCAGGGACGGGGGAGCCTGGTGGGCTGCCGTCTCTGGGGTCGCACAGAGTCGGACACGACTGCAGCGACTTAGCAGCAGCAGCAGCATGGGCTGGGTCAATCTATAAACTTTGTTGTTTTGTTTTTTAGTTGCTCAGTCCTGTCCAACTCTTTTGCAACCTCATGGAGTGTAGCCTGCCAGGCTCCTCTGTCCCTGAGATTTCCCAAGCAAGAATATTGAAGTGGGTTGCCATTTCCTACTTCAGGGGATTTTCCTGACCCAGGGATCAAACCCAAATCTCCTCCTTGGCGAGTGAATCTTTACCACTGAGCCACCAGGGAAGCCCACACATTTAAAATCCAACAATCCTGCAAGGTAAGTACTATTGTCCCTATTTTATATGTAAGAGAATGGATGATTTTGAGATCACACAGCTTAAAAGTGGCAAAGCTGTGACCTGAACACAAGTCAGCATATCTTCAAAATGCCAAGAGTTTCCCGCTCCCAGTGCTGTTGGTAACAGTGGAGAGGGGAGGCTAATGATGCTTGGAAGGATGGAGGAACCTCTTTCTGGTCCACTAACTGGAATTTATAGTTCTAAAGCTTCCGTCTCAGCATCAGATATTTTATTGAATTGGATTTAGACCTCTTCACTGTCGACTGAGCCCGATGAGGTAAGACTTGGTAAAAGCCACGTGTTGGCTTCTGTCCCAGTGCAGGGAATGCATTTTACAGTGGTAATTTCCTGCTAATTGGTTGTAACTAATGCACCACCATTCTGGAGTTTGTCACTTACAGAAATGTACCTTAGCAAATGGACCATGGTCTCCACCTAAATGCACATTTACTCATGCTAGAAACAGCGTGGTGAGAGGCAGGTGGGGTGAAGGATGTGACTGAGTGGGCAGTAGGTGGCCTGTGGGCCCCCGCCTTCCACGAAGTCTTTTTTGGATGAGGAAGGATGGCTGGGAGAACAGGCATCGGGAATCAGAGGCTGACAGAAGAGGCAAAGTTGGGGCCAAAGTCAGTGTGTGTCTCCTGGGCTAGTCTTCCGTCTCCAGAGGCAAAAATTTTCTTATAAGTAAAACAGAGAAGCTGGGTTACACCTGCCATTTCAAACTGTGCTCTGCAGAGGTTACCTGGGGTCTCAGAGCTAGAATGGATGGATCTTCTGCTCCACCCAACCCTGCGCCTCTCTGCTTCACCCTTTTTACATCTTAGGTTTTCAAGGCGAGCAACATTCCAACCATGGGAAGCAAGACTGCCCTGGGAAGCCTCCGGCACTGACAATCTGAGATCTTATTTTTTCCCTCCCGCCTCCAACAGCCCCACTCTGTTCCAGTGTTCGTGCTCTGATGCAGGCTGGCATGGCAGGCACAGAGCCCGCTACACTGCCTGTGTGGTTTCATAGCAACCCCCGCACCAGGCAGGGCCAAAGAGAGGGCAGGGAGGGTGGCAACAAAGAGAAGCCAGTGGAAGCAACCAGGGTCAGTCTTGGCCCCCAGGGAAGCAGGGGGACAGATGCCTGCTGCCGCCAGCCATCCCTGTGAGAGGAGCTGGTGCAGCAGAGGGCGGCTTGTGGCATCTGTGTCCCCATGAGGCGCTCCCAGGGCTGGCAGGGGCTGAGGACATGTGGAGCACCCGCCTGCCCGCCCCAGCTGGCCGGCTTCAGCCCATGCCAACTGCAGTCAGGGGCATCTGTCCTGGGCTGGGGGACATCTGATGCCTGGTAGGGCGGGCCAGGAGCCTCGAGGGAAAGGAATACAAGACAGTCCAGAAACAGAGGTGAAATGAAACTTTCAGAAGGACTGGCACCTTGAGCCTTTGCTTTCTTAAAATGTTAATGAATTCATCTCTCTGTGTGTCTCAGTCTCCCCCCACCCGGCTTTCTCTCTTTCTCTCTCTCATCTCTGTTCTACTGAGATGTGATTTTCATTACCCCAGGGATCTTAAGATTTCCACACCAATCATAGTAAAATTGCATAAGAAGTCTTGATATTACTACTGTGAATTTCACTGCCTTGGGGCCAGACTGAAATCCACAAGATTGAAAGAGCTGGACTCTATAGGAGAGGCAGACCAGGGAGAGAAAGAGAGACAGAGAAAGGGAGGCAGGGAGAGGAAGACAGAGAGGGAGAGAGAGAAGTGACGAACTCAAAAAAATCCATGGGAATCTCATTTCTGTCTTTTATGAGCTGGTGAGAAATCAGCAAACGACTTAGCCTGTCTGAATATCATGTTCCACATCTGTTAAGCAGGGATTTAGATTAATCTTAGATTCCTAAAGCTAATAGTAGTATCTACTTTGCAGATTTATTTTGAGAATTATTAGAAAAGAACCTGCTTAGTCTAACATTTCCAAAACGTGCTCCTAGATGGTGGCTGTAATGGTGCACAGGTTAACACAGACGCTGACGTTGTCTTCACCTGTGTGGCCCTTTGATCGTGATTTTATTGTGTTCTGTTCCTCCCAGGCAGACAGAACTCACCACAGACATGTGGTGTCATGTCAGCTTGTCATTTTCCTGGGCTGCTTAAAAGAGGTCAAAGAAAACAAATATGGAGAAAAAGTTAATAGAGGTGTTTGTCTGAAAAGGCAGTCATCTACCTTCAAATTCTCATCGTTTCTCACTATCATTTCCCAACCAAATTCCAGCCTTCCCGTAAAACCTTTCCAAATCGAGCAGAAGTCAGACACTGACATCCCCAGAATGCGAGCTCCAGAACCATCATTCATGTCTCCCCTGGTTTTGGACACCAATTCTGGTCTGGACTGGCGTTTCTTGTCCTGCAAAGCCAGTCTGTCAGACTTTCTGGTTCTGAAATCCATTCCATCCCAGGTAAGCTCTGAGACTCTCTCCTTCCATTCTTAGACCATGGTCTCTACACTAAAATTCAGAGACCTGGTCTGATAACTGAAGAAGAAATGAAGAGACCTTTGGAGTTGAAATGGTTTATGGTGGCCCATTCTCAGATTCTTTCTGATGATGTTTGGATGTGTAGATCTAATAATTTTTTTCAAAAATGAATATTTTCTTTTCTTTCTTTCTTTCTTTTTTTTTCTTTTTTTTAGTTAGAAGCCTTTTGGCTCTGAGCACTGGAGGAAATGAAGAGGATACGTGAAGTTGTTACCTGGATGGACTGCATGAAGCTCTCATTAATTGAAAACACAAGGGACCAGACAAAACAGATTTTGAATTAATTAGTTTGCAGTGTCTGAAAGCATTGCTGAGAAATACAGGACATCTTTTTGGCTAAGAAGTCCTCATTCATTATGTCACCTGATGCAGTGTTAAGTCAATTGGTAAATGGCAGTGATATTTCCTATATATGGGGGCAAATGACAGGTGATTTGGGAAATACATTATTTGGTTCTTGGCCATCTGGACAAAATTTATCAGATTCTTGCCTATTGTACCCTGACAGCTCTCAAGTTCCATTCTTTAAAAACTTTTTTCCTTTCCATGTCAATCCTTAGTTATCTAGTGGTTAACCAGACATCCCATGTTTTGTTTTAAATTCCTAAACATTCAGTGGGCTTTCCCAATGGCTCAGTGGTAAAGAATCTGCCTGCTGGTGCAGGAGACGCAGGTTTGATCAATGAATCAGGAAGAGCCCCTGGAAGAGAAAATGGCATTCCACCCCAGTATTCTCACCTGGGAAATCTCATGGACAGAGGAGCCTGGCAAGCTGCAGCCCCTGGGATCACAGATGAGTTGGACACGGCCAACCGACTGAGAGAGAGAGCCAGGATTCAATACTACGTTTTCACTTGAAGATCTTTCTTTTTGCTTCAAACATGGCTTGTGTTCATCAGCGAGGACTGTGGCTTCTTCACCATGCGTGGTGGCCCTTCTGCATTGCCTTCCATTTTCAGCTCCCAGGCTCCCAGACACTGGCTCCCCCTGACCTGTGCTCTGGCTGCCCCAGCAGCATGGTTCAGGGTGCGTTCTGGTCTCCCTGCTCCTAGCACATGAGCTGAGATCCACGAGGAGTTTTTACATCCGTGCTTTTTAGCCTTTCCTCTTTGCGTTAGAGTCATCTTAACACAGGGCCTCAAGCAGGTTAGGCTGTAAAGAAATACTCAATATATATAACAAGGGTGAGGGGAGGGCAGTGTGATGGGATGCTGGGGGTGAGCTGGCCCCGCGTCCCCCCAGCTTCCATAAAACGCCCCTCCTCCCTCTTGGTTGGGGTCTCCTCTCTCCCCTGCTCCACTGCCTCGCAGCTGAGTCTCCACATGGTCCAGGGCTAGGCTGAGGCCTGGGTCAGGCCGTTCCCCCCCATGCTCCCTCCTGGATGGAGCTTGGCTTGTTGGAAGGACATCTCTCTGTCCCCTCGCAGGAGCGGTGGGTCCTCCATGTCAGCCCCTGCCTCCCGTTTCCACAACCCCTGCCCCTGGATCCTGAAACAATAGGATGCCATGAAGACGGGCTCAAACAGGGTCTGTGTAGGATGAAGAGTAAGATTGCAGAGTCCGTGACTAATGGGTGGACAGGATGCTCCGACTATGATGCTGAGCCTCCCTGTGCTCTGCGTCACCAACCCTCCTCCTCTGTCTCCTTCCCGTCTCTGCCATCCGCCTCTCCAGCAGCCTGTGGCTGCAGTCACCTCTCTCCACGTGGCCACTGGACCACCGAGCCAACCGCTCAGACTGCTGGAGGACCAAGTGCCCGGTGCCTCTAGCCGGACTTGCCTCACACAGGCAATACCTGCCGCTGTGGAGCAGTCTGGAGGGGCCCTGTTGCTGCCTTACGTATCAAGTCCCCGTGGACGGGAGTCCGGAGCCTGGGCTCATGTGCAGGGGTCCCAAAGCCCACCAGATGGAGGTCCTTGAACAGCCCAAAGCTAAAGAATGACCCCTGCCCCTGCTGAGCGCAAACCTTGGTTAACTGGTACTGTGCTGGCCTTTGTTTGTGTCCAGACTCGCGGAGTATCGAGCACAGATCTCTGTCTTTCCCTGGTTCTTCCCCTGACCGTGAAGGGGAGCAGACTTGTGACCGTCTCTCTCTGCTACGGCTTCACGCCCAGCCCTCAGCTCAGCTGAGACGCCTCTCTGTCCTCCGCATCGCTACACAGCGTCTCCCCTCTGCCTCAGCGCCTGCAGACAAGTCCCCAGGGCACTGTGTTGTCTACACTACAGCATCTGGGAGGCTCTGAAGATCCCAGCGGTCCAGAGTCCTCTGGGTTCCTTGAAGATGAACAAGCTGTTTTCTGAACAAACCATCAGGAAACCTGGACAGATGAATTTACTGATGGGACAAAGGGACAGGCTGTTTGTAATTAGTGGTCTCCCGAGAAATCCTGAAATCTGGGTTGATGCAGCTGAGAACTCTGTCCTTGGGAGGGAAGTGGGTTAAAACACACTCAGAAAACAGGCTAAGTTTGGGCACCGGAAGCTCTCAGACAATGCCAATGACACTCTAGCATCTCACTCCGGGCCAGATGCTACTTGCACACGGATGGGCTCGTGTGTTACCTGATCTTCAATGCTCAAGGGTGAGAGTCTTCAGATGGAACTGACAAGCAGCACTCTTACCTGGTTGAGAGGGTTACGGAGCCGGCCCTTGTCACACCACTGCCGAGCGGGGAGATTTCCAGTCATCCTGGTTCCATTCCTGGTCCAGGTCATCCCTTCTAGGGACTGCGTGGTCTGTATCCAACAAGTACCAGCTCCAGATATACCAGCCCTCGTCACAGCAGGGTTGCTGACTGATCTCACTTTTTAAAGTCAGGATCTCATCTCGAGTTTCCAGGTTTCCCCAGCTTTGAATGTATGTTTATCCTCTCCATCGGATCTCTCCCTGGAGGACACGATTGTCTTCTTCGATCCGGTGCTGTCTGATTCACCTCCACGAGTGGCTGAGCTGCCCCTGGCGATGTCTGGCTCCTACTCATACAGGGCTGTTTGTTAACTGTGCCTGGAGGTTCTCCTCTTGAAATTTCAAGCGGTAAGACAATCATCTTTACCTACGGAGTCCCTACCTCCATATACCCATTGTGGTAATTAGTATAGTAAAATCAATGTGGTGGAAATGGAAGGATGGCCTGATAAGACAGAAGGACGCTATGGCTGGGCTTTGAATCAACCTTGGCATGTGCTGGATTGGGGGCTCTGAGATGGTGTGGTGGAGGTATTTTAAGAGCAGTTTGTAGTGAGCTGATAGATTATTATTTTAAGAAAAATACAAGGAATGCTTATGTTCTCTGTGGCTCTAAAGGGAAGAACTAAACTTTAGTTTTGCACTATGGAGAGTACAACCTTCAGCTCAGTATAAGTTTCATCCAACACCAGGGAATTCTGTTTTGCAGTGAGTTACCCATCACTGGACTATCACGTCCTAAGTACATTGTGGGTGGTGAAGTCTGAGATCCCTTGACTATTTTCTAGAAGCATTCAGTGGAAGAGAAGCAGTCAAAGGGCAAGGTGTCAGGAGATTTATTTCATTTTCTATTAATTTTTATCAAGGAAAACAGAGCAACTCTGAGTTAGGGAGAAACACAATTTAAAATATTATGTATACAGCTAATAATTCATTCTGCATGTTGTTCAGTCGCTAAGTGCTATCTGACTCTTTGGGACCCCATGGACTGCAACACTCCAGGCTTACCTGTCTTTCACAGTCTCCCAGAGTTTGCTCAAATTCATGTCCATTGAGTTGGTAGTATAATAATTCATACCCTGAATAAAGATTTTAAAATCTCCTGTAGCCTCATCATCTTCCTATAATAACTATTGTCATTGCTTTATAGTCACAGAAATCATATAATTTTCAGGGTTCATGATGTTTGTGTAGTTGTTACCATGGAACATAGACGATTAGGTAAAAATCAAGTTTTTATGGGGAGAGGGGAGGAGAGAGTGAGATTTTAAAAAAAATCAAGTTTTTTTGACCTTCCCTTCAGATGATTAGGAATAGAATTCTTCCTTAGTTTCATTTTATGTGGGAACTAATAATATTTAAAATCATGTGTGTGTGTGTGTGTGTGTGTGTGTGTGTGTGTGTGTGCTCAGTCACTAAATTGTGTCTGACTCTCTGAGACCCCCTGGACTTTAGGCCACCAGGCTCCTCTGTCCATGGGATTTCCCAAGCAAGAATACTGGAGTGGGTTGCCATTTCCTTCTCCAGGGGATCTTCCCAACCCAGGGATTGAACCCATGTCTCCAGCATGTCCTGCATTAGAAGGCAGATTATTTACCTCTGAGTCACCAGGGAAGCCCACTTAAAATCATAACATGTATTAATAAACGTATATCAATAATGGGATTCTGTTCACACAGTTATGAATAAATGCTGTTCCACTTGAGATGTGTCTGTTTCCTGCTCACAGGCTTTTTTGGTCTTATGCTATCTACTGCATATTTTTATGGATGAGGGGTCCATGGCTGGGCCTCAGAGGGACTGCAAACCCCTTGAAATTATATAGAAGATTTGACAAGCATGTCCGTGCTATTGGTTTCCCTGGAGGAGACTTTGGAGTGTTTCCATTAGTGTTCCCCTTAAGCGCCACTGCATCCAGACTGGAGTCCAAGCTTCTCAGAGCCTTTCACGAAGGACATGCGGCATACCCTCCACTCACAGAGCTGGGCTTTCACTCTCCCCACTTTCCTCTGCAATGGAGGAGGAAGCAGAGTGGCATCATCCGTGGGCAATCGTGGAGACTCGCCTCAGTCTGTCCAACTGCCATGACTGCTCCTTCGAGGCTGGTATCATGATTCTCAGCGCCTGACCAGGAGAAAACGAAGACTCAGAAACTTGACTGGTCCAGAGAGGTGGGAGAGACATCTAAATGCTGTGCTTCATTCATCACGCAGCAAAGCCCTTNGATGGAGGAGGAAGCAGAGTGGCATCATCCGTGGGCAATCGTGGAGACTCGCCTCAGTCTGTCCAGCTGCCATGACTGCTCCTTCGAGGCTGGTATCATGATTCTCAGCGCCTGACCACGAGAAAACGAAGACTCAGAAACTTGACTGGTCCAGAGACACAGGTCAGGAGGTGGGAGAGACATCTAAATGCTGTGCTTCATTCATCACGCAGCAAAGCCCTTCCACAGGCTGTGAAACTGCTGGTTGGCTCACAAGCAAGAGAATGCTAATAATAGATAATATTTATTGAGTTTTCATCCTGTACACTCTCTGTGTATACTTCAGTCCCTTGATAATCTCACAAGGGAGGGTTTCTAAACCGCTAATGCGATGCCTATTTACCGATAATGGAACGATGCCCGTCGCTGAGTTAAGTGACTTGCTTGAGATAGCAGTTCAGCAGTGGGAGAGTCAGCATTCGAAACAGGGTTCATCTTTTTAACTGTGATGCTATGGAGTCCCTGATTTTTCTTTGATTTTTTTTTCTTTTCAAATTAATTTCTTTGGAGTATAGGGCTTCTGTGGTGGCTCAGATGGTAAAGCATCTGCCTGCAATGTGGGAGACCTAGGTTTGATCCCTGGGTGGGGAAAATCCCATGGAGAAGGAAATGGCAACCCACTCCAGTATTCTTGCCTGGAAAATTCCATGGACAGAGGAGACTGGTGGGCTACAGTCCAAGGGGGTCACAAACAGTCAGACATGACTGAGCGGCTTCACTTCACTCTAGTAGCTTTACAATGTTGTGCTGCTTTCTACTGTACAGCAAAGTGAATCAGCTGTACATGTGCACGTGTCCCCTCTTTTCTGGATTTCTTNAGGGGGTCACAAACAGTCAGACATGACTGAGCGGCTTCACTTCACTCTAGTAGCTTTACAATGTTGTGCTGCTTTCTACTGTACAGCAAAGTGAATCAGCTGTACATGTGCACGTGTCCCCTCTTTTCTGGATTTCTTTCCCATTCAGGTCACCACAGAGCATTAAGTACAGTCCCTGTACTCTACAGTAGGTTCCCTTTAGTTACCTGTTTTATACATAGTATCAATAGTCTCAGATCTTCTTGGTCTCCTAATACATTTGCCACATGAAAAGTAACTTAGGAGCCCATTAACACCAAAATCAGATTGATTATATTCTTTGCAGCCAAAGATCGAGAAACTCTATACAATCAACAAAAACAAGACCAGGAGCTGACTGTGGCTCAGATCATGAACTCCTTATCACCAAATTCAGACTTANAATAAGTAAGTATGGCAGTTTGCTTCCTATAAAGGAAATCTGGATTTGGTAAGCAAGTAAGTAATCCTAAAGTTCTCTGAGCCCCTCACTAACTCAGGCTTATTCCAGTTTACCACTCCTCCACTGCTAACATCTGGCCCTTATTCTTCTGATCTTTAATCTGCTTGAATCTGTCACCACACCTGAATTCCAGGAGAGAGAATGCAGGAAAGAAGAAAAACAACAAACCCCCTGTGTCTCCAAAAACACTTTCCGCAAACTTTATACACTACAACACTCACATCTAAATAGTTAAAACTTGGCCTCAAGGTCACCAATAACAGAACGGGGCCTGGAGGGTTATATGGTCTTTTAGATGTATAGAGTCAAGAGGTTTTACAGCTAAAGATAAAGGGAGTAATGGCCATTTCGTGGTAATGAGTGACCTCTAACACATGAAATTATCTATGCTAAATCTAAGTTTAATACCATGAATGTAAGCCAGTTACTTTATTATACATTAAAAAAAATTACAAATTAGAAATGTTACTATAAAATGCCACATTTTCTTAATTTTAAAGAATGTAAAGTAGAAAGTATTAATAGATTCCAAATATTAATGAAACTATTTACCTCAGATTGGATCTTGAGCTCATGTGATTAGAACTCAAACCCAGCCAAAATCCTGCTTAGGACTTAAAACCATGTGCCTGGTATTTGAACCCAGCCAAGACCCACAGTCTTTCAACTGAGATCACAGACCAGGTTTCAGGACCTAATGAAGCTCAGGTTCTTGATGTTTCATCTAAGAAAGAATCAGTGAGGGACAAAGCAATAGGTAATAAGTGGGTTATCCATAGAGAAACACATTCCACAGGCCCAGTGTGGGCCGTTACTGAGGGCAAGTGTGACCTTGAAATGTGGTATGGCTAGCTTTTATATGTTTGTTCTAAGTTACTTCAGTTGTGTCTGACTCTGTGCAGGAGATGGACTATAGCCTACTTGGATGTTGTGTCCATAGGATTCTCCAAACAAGAATACTGGAGTGGGTTGCCATGCCCTCCTCCAGAGGACATTNTTTCTGAAAACTCTGGTATTAAAATTCTGTTCAAAACCTCAATGACTTGTCATTTTACGCAGAGGTAAAGTTCTCAGAATGGACTGTAAGGCACTTACACACACACACACACACACACACACACACACACGATTTTGTTCCTTGCTGTTGATGCTGTGCTACACACACACACACACACACACACACACACACACACACACACACAACACGATTTTGTTCCTTGCTGTTTTGCTGTGCTTTGGCCGGTGCCCAGATGCAACTTCTCACTTGTTTAAAATCACAAATCCCTTCTCTTTCTCTCTCATTGTTTTGTTACCAACATGATTTACTGACAGCTGACCCTTTAGCAAAGGGAGGTAAGTTGCACTGGCCCATTCCCTATCCTAGTAGAAAATCCAGGCACTGCCATCTCTGCCTCAGAAACAAAGGAACTGACCAATGACTTACCCAAAGAGAGGCAGGAAGCTGGAACAGCTTGGAGCTAATTGTCTCAGATCCTAGTTTTTATGATTCCACATACTGTGGTCTCCAACTGAACAAACTTTTCCCTACACTTAGTTAATTTAAAGGTCTATAAAATGAAAATACAGGGTTGCCCAAAATGCATGTTTGTTTGTTTTCCGTAAGACATAGTAGAAAAACCCAAACAAACTTTTTGGCCAAATAATACTATATTTATTGAAAAAAATCCACACAAAAGTTGATACACACAGCTCATACCCTGATCATCAAGGATTAACTACACATTATTGCAGTCTATCTCCCTCAACCAAAATGTAAGTTGCACGAGGGCAGAGATGTTTGCCTCTTTTGTTCTCTCCTGTGAGCTCACTGCTTTATTTACCCTCAGTCTTTACTAAAAATGAACTTTATGGATGAATGATGTATTTAAGACCTCAGTTAAATAACAAAACTAGGGAGCCAAAGTCACAAATGGCCTTAAAAATATCTCCCAAAAGACCACAAAAATTAACCAATGAAAATAACATGACAATTATGAAAATCAATAACCTAGATAATTGATATTGTACAATTAGTTTTCATTTGCCTTATAACTTTTCAGAAGTTCCAACAAGACTCTTAAAAACTAACTTCGCTTTGTTCTAATATGCACACTAGAATACATATATCTTTTACTGTTAATGGCTAACCCTATAATCTCAAATTGGAATAACTTACAATTCAAGCACACTCACTCAAAATTCTCTGGGCTAACTAAAAAGATTTAGAGAAGTAAATATGTGTATACATGTACTAGAGCTTCGCAAAAGAAGAATCTCTACTTAGATGGGGCTGTTGGCAAGGTAAGGGATCACAGTATAGCAGTTCATACAGTTTAACATCTATTATCTCATGCCACCCTCACAACAATTGTACCATATAAGCAGGTGAAAGAATGGAATAGCCATTCCCTACCCAATAAAAAGCATAATGACGTCCTATAGTCCCTTGCGTATACATCCTTAGGTCTGAGAGTATGAATGATGCTTTAGACAACTGAGTTGAAGATCCTTGCTGGCAAACTCCTGGAACAAGTTGTTCTGCCATAATACAAAAGAGGAAATCATATTTTGAAAGCAAACATGCACATTCCTCTTCATGAAGAGTAATAATTGCAATATCCAGAAAGAACTGATAAGTCCACTGCAATCAGGATGCATGAGGACTGATCTTGGCCCATCACACTTTCTTCTAACATGAATCTAAGAGTTGGACAGTGAGGCAATGGAAACAGGCTCAAGTTTGGGGTGCCCTAGGTAAGGCAGGCACAGGGCCAAGTATCATACTTACCTGCTACAGTGTGAAGTACTGGAAAGAGCATGGGCTTTGGAGTCTGACAGACTTGGATCCAAATCCCAGCTCTGTTACATACTGGCTGGGTTACTTTGGGCAAGTTACTTAATCTCTTTGAGCCTCACATTCCTCTCCTGCAAAATGGAGATAATACCATTATCAAGGTAGTTACCTTGAAAGGCTGTTGTGAGGATTAAATGAAACAGTATGTATAAAACTGCCTGCAAGTGCACAGTATATTAACTGTTATTTTCCTTCCTTTCTTGATGATGTCAGTTGGCTTTCCCTATAATGCTGAGGTGTAAATAAACTGGAAATTTTCTGAACACTACTAAAGTGTCTGTCCCACTACCCAGGAATCACTCCTCCAGAATCTTTTAACATTTAGTGCCAATTTCATGTACTTGGTTATTATTCAACAGAAGCTGGAATCCCCAAGCAGACATTTTTCTCTGCATAAACAATTAAAAACAGTCCTGCCAGAACCCTGCCCAATCTGGGATTATATAAACAGACTCTAATGATTAAATATTCCAAATCTTATTATAATGAAAACACCTATTAAAAAATTCTTCTACCTACTAGGCTCCTCTGTCCTTGAAATTCTACAGGCAAAAATAAAAAAGTTTTCCTGTGCCCTAGTCAGTGACTAACTTATTGGATCAATATTACACTAAAGAACTAAACATATAAATATACTATTATTAGTAAATATCTTTAGAAAAATGATTTCTACATTATATACTTTCCTGTAAAATAGTCAATAGCCCAAACCAGTATATGCTTTCCTGATTATAATATTAAACACATACATATTTTTTAAATTCTACATACCATATGTATTTATAGTCTATAACCACAGAAAAGTAAACTATCTAACAAAGCAACCTATTGGTATTTTACTTGGTAAAATGATTATATCTGAATAACTAATTCAAATTTAGGAATATTTTTCATTCTGAATATACTCAGTCCTCTAAAGAAATAATTCATTTTTTAGTTTTGTGATTACAAGAGGATACACGGTTATTAAATTCAAACATTACAGAAACATTAAAGGTACAAATACAGTTTTCCTAACCCTCTTTTTGTCCTTTGATAACCACCAACAATAATTTGGCATACACCCCTATAGACTTTTTAATGTATTATAATTTAANTAACTGTTGCTTCCTGACCTGCATACAGATTTCTCAAGGGGCAGGTCAGGTGGTCTTGTATTCCCATCTCTTTCAGAATTTTAAACAGTTGATTGTGATCCACACAGTCAAAGGCTTATATATGTTATTATATATAAAAATGATAACCAACAAGGACCTACTGAACAGCACAGGAAACTATACCCAATATTTTGTAATAACCTAAATGGGAAAGAATCTGAAAATGTACATATATATATGATATATATAAGTACATGAGTATGTGTATATATATATGTATATGTAAATTTCTATACATGAATCAGTGTGCTGTACACCTGAAATGAAGACAATATTATAAATCAACTCTAAAAAATAAAGCTAATAGATTTTTATTTTAAGTAGTGAAACTCTTTTGATCATATGTGAGTTTATGCTAGTGAGGTGATTTTAGGGTGGGGCTCCTAGACAGCCTCAAGACGTGTTTGGTCACCAGAAGGACTAAATGACTAGAGAGTTGGAACTTTCAGCGCCTCCNAGATTTTTATTTTAAGTAGTGAAACTCTTTTGATCATATGTGAGTTTATGCTAGTGAGGTGATTTTAGGGTGGGGCTCCTAGACAGCCTCAAGACGTGTTTGGTCACCAGAAGGACTAAATGACTAGAGAGTTGGAACTTTCAGCGCCTCCCATTGAAGGGGGAGGGGGAGGGGATTGTGGCTAGTGATTAAGCCTATAAACACGGTGAGATCTGATGAAGTTCAGAATTGGGAAACACACGCATGTGCTGGGAGGGTGGCACACCCAGCTCCATGGGACAAAAGCACCAGTGCCTGGGGCTCTTTAGACCTCATCCTCTGCACTTCATCGAATACTCATTTGTATCCTTTACAATAGACCTTAAGTAAGGCTTCCCTGGGGGCTCAGCTGGTAAAGAATCCTCCTGCAGTGTGGGAGACCTGGGTTCAATCCGTGACCTGGGAAGATCCCNGTCCCTGGGATTCTCCAGGCAAGAACACTGGAGTGGGTTGCCATGCCCTCCTCCAGGGGATCTTCCCCAGGGATCAAACCTGTGTCTCTTACGTCTCCTCCACTGGCGGGCGGTTTCTTTACCACTAGTGCCACCTGGGAAGTCCTGGATGGTTGCACAACTGAGCAAATACACTAAAGACCACTGAACTGTACCCTTTAGTGAGCTGTATGGTATGTTAACTTTATTGTAGTAAAGCTGCTAGAAAATAATAACATTTGTCATCTTTAGATGGTGAATAGTAATTTAAATTTTCTAATACACTCTTGTAATTTTCAAATTGTTGGTAACGACTATGAGAATTATTTTTTGTTAAGGGGAAAGTTATTTTTCAAAGAGCTCTTTGTGAGAATTAGAATGATGTTATTCTAGAGGTTGAGACAGAATTGCCCCTTGTATTTAGTCAGTCACTCATACGTATAATGACGTATAAACACTCATAAACACTCATAAACACCTACTATGTGCTCCAGGAATTGCTCCAGCATGAGCAAAGTTCTAACTTCAAATCAATAAATTACATCAAGTTAACACAGACAAGACTCCTCTGTTAACTTCAGAAAATAAATTAGGTATCATGCCACCACTGACTTCTCTGTCTCATTTTGCACCAATCAATATTAGGAAATATTCTCTTCAATACAATGATCCTGTTTTCAAATTTTAAAACAACTTTAAAACTCATTTTAACATTAAAGATAAAACCACTGCAACACTTCATGGCTTAATAGCAGAAAAGGTATACCAAAAATTCAATTAGCAACAATAGCTAATAATTCAAAAACACTGGGAATCAATTCTCTAAGATACTTTCTGGCTGTCAAGTCAATCATAAAAAGAATCTTTATGTAAACTGTTACCAGGAGGAAAATTAAAACAAAGTCAGAAGAACTCCTTGGAAATAGTTTGCCTTGAAGCCAAAAAGAACACAGCCTGAAAATGTGGATGAGGAGGGATGAGGCATAAACTCAAGTAATAGGCAATTTCAATGGGATTCAGCTAACACCTGTCAGCTAAAAATGAAGTATTCAATCAAAATCTCCAGGGATGGTAACATCAGAAGATTATGGGGGAAGTGGCCTCATCTAAATTCTTGATTAGGAGAGCCAAACAAGGCACCTATCTTTTGAAACACTTCACTGGCTATACTGATGTGCAGCCAGGGTTAATAATCACTGCATGAAGCAACACTCATTAAGGGAAATAAAGAGAATGAGAAAATCTGTTTTATAATTTAAAAATTAGAGAAAATGTACAAAGCCATTGAAGGGAGAAAAACTGGAGAGTAAGGAGACTACATATGCTAAACATACTCCAAAAGTCTATTCAAGAGATGTGAGCTTGAACTAAGGAAGAACACAAAACAGAGGGACAAGGCTCAAGTTAAGGGTTAATCATAAAGCAGAATCTATAGGACCTAATGATCAAATGGTTATGAAGAATGGAGAAACAGAGGCAAAAATGACTCTGAGGGCTCTAGTTTGAATAACCAGGTGGTTAGTGATGCCATTAACCAATGAATGGAATGCAAAAAAGAGAAGCTGATTTGAAAGTTAGAGAGTTAATAGAGCCAAGATTCAAGGGGCTTTAAAGGTCATTTACAATATTCTACTACTAGGTTGGACAGTTAGTGTTCACTTTATTATTCTTTTAAAAATTGAACAACTACCACAAAATTCAACTAGAAACCCAAGGTCAAAACTCTGAGATAAACTAGGAAAACGAGTGAGACATATGTAATAAAAAGGGGAACAAAAAGAAGGTG
Source organism: Neotragus pygmaeus (assembly GCA_006410875.1). Classification (NCBI taxonomy): domain Eukaryota; kingdom Metazoa; phylum Chordata; class Mammalia; order Artiodactyla; family Bovidae; genus Neotragus; species Neotragus pygmaeus. The sequence goes on from SJYV01041821.1 coordinate 115,434, forward strand.
GATAGAGTGAACTTGGTTTTAGACCTACTGAATTTGCAGAAAACTAAAATACTATTTCATGAAACAGGGGCTAGAGAAAAAGATGTGGAAATGGTTGGCATACAATAATACCATGGAAGTAGATGAGAACTCTCAGAGAGAACTTATGGGATAAGGCAATGGTGAACCACCAACTAAAAGGAGTCCATTGACTTTGAGAATAATCAGAAGGAGAGAAGCTTTTACCAATTCCCTTTGCAAAGGCATAAAGAAGAAAATCAATTGAAAAAAATATGAAAAGCTACCATTTATGATTATCTTACTGTATTCCAGTGGCAGGTCCAGAATTTCCAGATAGGTGGAGTTACAGGAGTAACCAATTTCTTTGAAGGAGGGCTTGAAGATGCTTTTGCATAGGACTTTATATTTAGCTAGAAAATACTAACTGACCAGATCAAAAAATCAAGGGAAAGAAGTTTGAAGGAAATAGTTCTCCTCCCCTTTGGCACCACCACTGCTGTATTCTAGGCACGGTACCAAACATGTTACCTAATCTTCCATTCTCAAACTGAGGTAGATGAGGAAACTGAGGCTAGACTGGAATATCAACTTGCTCAAGGTCACAAATCTTCTAAGGAGCAGAGCACATCATCTTTGTTCCATAGTTCTCATGGCTCTTTACACCTTACTAGAATTTCTCATTACTCATCTTGATTATAATGTATATTTATGTGTGTCTGTATCACTGTACTGTTAGGTCCTCAATGCCAGGGTTCAAGTCATTCATTTCTGTATCCTTATAGCTAAGAAAGAGTAAATATTTTGTTGAATGAACCATATGAAAGAACTATGTGAGAACAGCATCAACAATGTCAACAGGGGAGAAAGAGTTTCAAGAAACGGCTAGTAGCCCCAGATGCTACGGACAGAGTCACCAGTATATCTTAGGCGTTAGTGGCACTGAACTGATATCCCTTAATCATTTTTGAAAGCCTACTACTGGCGGGACACTGTGTTAATTAGACACAAGTTAACGTGGAAAAATAAAATCTGGTACAAGTCAACAGATTTTCGGAGTAGCAGCCACATCTAAATTCTTGATCAGGACAGCAAAACAGTCAGGCCTGAAATCGCTTACGTTTAATTTGGCTCTGGCAAATATGAAGACAGTTTTAAAGGGTCACAGCGCATCTTTTAACAAAACTTCTCGTGAGGGACAAGAGATGAAAATGGGCCAGCGCACCTCTGTCTCGATGACGAAAGCTGGTGGCCAAAGCAGCCGAGTCCCTCCGGAGTGTCTACCCCGCTGAGCAGGACTGGGGCTGCCCCCAGCTGCTAGTCGGTAGTCTCGGGCGGGAAAAAGCAGACACTTACCGCAAAAGGCACCGCTACCGCCGTGGCCCAAAGGGGCCCGGGAGACCTTCGCGAAGCCCCACGCCGGGGGAGGAAACCAGGGAACGCGGGGATCAGACAGACAGGTGCGAACCCACAGCCCGACTTCCCAAACTGGATAAACTAGGGTTCCAGCGCCCAGCAACGCAATGCCAACCCCCACCAGCTGGAAGCCCGACGACTACCACCGAACCTTCCGCCCAATGAGGAAACGTCACCACTCGGCGTAGTCCAGCCTCTCAAGAAGGGGATACACTTCCGCTTCCGGGGCACTCGGCGCGTGTCTACAGTGTATTTACCGAGAGAGTATTGAGATGTTTCTTTGCCTTGATTGGCCTTTGACATTCGTTTCCTATCGCTTAATATCTGCGGCATTAAAGTTAATATGAAGATAGGAGGCTTTCTAGGAATGCGATCTCAGGACAGATGTCCAGCCTCCAGGCGCCACCTTAAGAAAAATGACTTGGCTGAGCACCACCAGCTAAGAGGGGAATTATGAAGGGGAGGGGTAGGGGGTAAGGATGTCTCAGAGTAGGGAGTCCCAGGAGCAAGTGAGAACACCAAGTAGGAGGCGGGGCTTAGACTTTGGTAGCCGAGGGAGGCGGGTTCCACGCCGGGTCTAATCGGGTGTCTGTACCGGCCCCTACCTGCGCGTGCGCAGTGCGAACCTTCCGCTGCTCTGCTTTCTTCTCCAACATGGAATTCCGCGCCGCGCGGCTCGCAGTACTGCAACTGCTCCGTACGGTGGCTCCGGCAGACCTCCCAGCGCTTCTGCAGTGGATGCGAACTACCCGTAAGCGATCAGAGCCAGAATCAGACGGTTGGGGCGAGGATGTGCTGTGGGCTCACCTTGGGGACCTAGGGTGAGGCNAACTGCTCCGTACGGTGGCTCCGGCAGACCTCCCAGCGCTTCTGCAGTGGATGCGAACTACCCGTAAGCGATCAGAGCCAGAATCAGACGGTTGGGGCGAGGATGTGCTGTGGGCTCACCTTGGGGACCTAGGGTGAGGCCAGAAGCTTTCCATGGGGTAGCGGCGCTGGTCTCTGCCCTGCTACCTGGCGGTTTGACCCGGGCACATCGCAAGCATTGGCAGAGTGAGAGTCCAGTTTAGGACTGGGTGCAGAAAGACCCGGCTTTGGGTTTTATGATTCCGCTACAGACTTAAGCAGCTAGAGCCCCATTGTGTCTACCCTCGTTCCTAAAGGGAAAAAAGGTGGGAGGAATGGGTTAGCCCACCTCCCCGTTACTCCCACAAATTTGGGACGACCAGTAGGATACTACCTGAAAAAGCCCTTTGCAATATAAGTTTTAGACTGTAGAACTGGAAGTTTTTTACCCTGTAGGTAAAGTCACATGTAGCTAATCTCAATGTGTGTGTTAGTCGCTCAGTCGCGACTCTGCGACCCTCATGAACTGTGTAGCCCACCAGGCTCCTCTGTCCATGGGATTCTCCAGGCAAGAATATTGGAGTAGGTTGCCATTTCCTTCTCCAGGGGATCTTCCTGACCCAGGGATTGAACCCGTGTCTCCTGCATTGCAGGCAGATTCTTTACTATCAGCTACAGGGAAGTCCCATCTAGTCTTAATAGTCCATACATTTAAAGTTGTTGTTCCAGGGTGGGGAGAGAGAGAAGGAGGGGAGGGGAAGACTTTGTTTTGAATAATATTAATAGCAATACTAAAAAAGCACACGTTAGAATTGAAATGTGGTAATTAGGTCGAGTTATTGAAGAATGGAGGTAGATCTATTTTAGCAAAGTGAAACCTGGTGAAAGCACAAAAAATAGGATATTCCTCGTTTGAGAACTCCTCCAAACCGTGCTCTGCTTCTGTACTCCTAAACGTTGATTCCATGTTTATTTTCAGCCAGACATGAAATATTCCTGTTTGCTGATGACTCCCATTTGTAGACTTTCAGGCATGAGGTTTTTCCTGGAACTTCTATCTCTTTGTGTTGTTAGAGTCAATAATCATTTAGGTGTTATCATTATTGTTATTACTGTTACACATTTTGGAAGATCATTTTAGCTAAGATGCCAAAATAAAATTACTTTGGACATCTGCTAGTGAGATTTACCGTGGAAAGTAGAGAAAACTAAAGAGGTAGCTTCATATTTTTACACACAGGCAAGGTTCAAGATTCAAGGCTCAGTCGTGTCTGACTCTTTGGGACCCTATGGACTGCAGCAGGCCTGGTTTCCCTGTCCTTCACCATCTCCTGGAGCTTGTTGAAACTCATGTCCATTCAGTCAGTGATGCCATCCAGCCATCTCATCCTCTGTCGTTCCCTTCTCCTGCCTTCAGTTCTTCCCAGCACCAGGGTCTTTTCTAATGAGTTGGATCTTTGTATCAGGTGGCTAAAGTATTGGAGCTGCAGTTTCAGCATCAGTCTTTCTAATGAATATTCAGGATTGATTTCCTTTAGGAGTAACTGGTTTGATCTCCTTGCAGTCCAAGGGACTCTAGAGTCTTCTCCAATACCACAGTTCAAAAGCATCAATTCTTTGATGTTCAGTCTTCTTTATGAAGAAGAAGATTCAAGATTGGTATTTTTTAATACAAGATCTTTTATTCCAAAAATCCCTTGGGTGCCTGCAAAATTGCCATCTACTGCCTGGTTCTGGCAATTGCACAATTACTAAAATATCCTTGCTGTCAGGATTTTTCAGTTTTGTGGAACCATTTGTAATCTAAATCTCNTTGGTATTTTTTAATACAAGATCTTTTATTCCAAAAATCCCTTGGGTGCCTGCAAAATTGCCATCTACTGCCTGGTTCTGGCAATTGCACAATTACTAAAATATCCTTGCTGTCAGGATTTTTCAGTTTTGTGGAACCATTTGTAATCTAAATCTCCCATTTTAGAGGCATCAGCTGAGACTCCATTTTTCTGAAATCACTGAAAGCACGTTTTGGATGATGATTTTGTAAACAAGAAGACCCAACCCTGTTGCCTAAAGAATATGTTTCTACTTTTTCTAACACCATGTTCTGTCTTTCTCCAGCAGATCCTGTAGTCAGAGGTGCTCAGGCAGTTTGTTAAACAATTTAAAAAACAAACTGAGTTTCTGAAAAATGTTTATTACAATGAATATTTCAAGAAATAAATGTCACTTCTTGCCTGAAGAATCCCATGAACAGAGGAGCCTGGCGGGCTGTTGTCCATGGGGTCACAAAGAGTCAGACACAACTGAGCAACTATACTTTCTTTCTTTAGCTTAAGACGAAGGAGTATGTTTTAATATAAATCTTAAAAAGTAGTGTAATTTATTGGTAAACCTTTTTTAGGTGGTAATATAATATATACATAATATAAAATTTACCATTTTCAAGTGTACAGTTAAATGACATGAAATACATTTACATTGTGCAACCACCGTCATTATTGCCTCCAGAACTGAAACTCATAATGTACTTTTTTTTATTAAATACAGCACCAAAGATTCTTCCAATCAGCAATTTTTCATTTCCCCAATTCCCTTCTTCCAGGGGGAAAAAATTATTGCATGATGTCTTACTTGTATGATATTTGCTTAGACCTTTGTTAATTATAACTCTCCTTGAATTTTTATACCATTTAGTGGAATAGCAAGAGTTAATAATAGGCTTTATGATTTTGGTTTTGAGCTTCACAGAGTTTATTAAAAATTAAAAAAACTACATATTGCTAACAAGTAAAAATCACAATAATTTTAAATACACAAAAGAAAGAATAATATTGTTGGTCTCTGAAGAAATAGTGGAATTATCATACCTAGAGCTGGGGTCATTTGGAATCAAGCTGATAGAACCAGAATCGTAGACCAGGACAGAGATAAACACATGTCAACATCTGATATAAACTGAAGATGTAGAAAAAATAAAGATAGAGCCTATATTTACTTTAGTACAGCTTATACCAAAGGTCTAGAAACAAATGATCACTAGTATAGGAGGGATGAAAAACACTTCCCCTGTGACTCAGATGGTAAAGTGTCTGCCTACAATGCGGGAGACCCAGGTTCAATCCCTGGGTCGGGAAGATCCTCTGGTGAAGGAAATGGCAACCCACTCTAGTACTCTTGCCTGGAAAATCCCATGGGTGGAGGAGCCTGGTGGGCTGCAGTCCAAGGGGTCACAAAGAGTCAGACACGACTGAGCGACTTCACTTCACTTCATAGGAGGGGCGAAACAAAGATGAGGGACAAAGCACACAAAGACAACTCCCGCTGCAAATGAATAAATAAATGAAAAGAGTAAAAAAATACAACAGGACCTCAGTGCATTGACTCTAATCTCATGGTAGAGCATCTGTTCTTTTCTACTTCTTTATATACATACTACTCCGTGTATGTATATGAAATGGACTCCTGGTTTAGCTTTCAACACATAAGAGAGTAACTACAATCTATTAAGGGAACTGAGAGCCAGAACTATATGTGCTGTCCCCATTAGGCATATTAAAAATTGCATTTTGTTAACAGTTGTCTGTTAACAAACGCTATTCTGAAGCGTCTGAATTTTTCCTAAATATACATATACAAATGAGGATGTCAAACCAACCACATGTAAAAGTTTCTGTTGGGTCAAGTTACAAATACATGACCATGTGTAAAATAGATAGCTGGTGGGAAGTTACTATAGCACAGGGGCTCAGCCCTGTGCTCTGTGATGACATAGAGGGNCATTCAGATGCTTATAACTTTCTTTTTCTCCTTTGCTTTTCACTTCTTTTTTTTTCACAGCTGTTTGTAAGGCCCCGGAGACAGCCATTTTGCCTTTTTGCATTTCTTTTCCATAGGGGTGGTCTTGATCCCTGTCTCCTGTACAATGTCATGAACCTCCGTCCATAGATCATCAGGCACTCTGTCCATCAGATCTAATCCCTTAAATCTATTTCTCACTTCCACTGTATAGCCATTAGGGATTTGATTTAGGTCATACCTGAATGGTCTAGTGGTTTTTCCTACTTTCTTCAAAGATCTAGAATCTCTTTTGTTCACTTGGGTATCTGTATTTATCTGTGTGCCACGTAATAATATGACATTCTGGAATTCTTATTTTATCATGTGATTTATGCAGTAGTAACTGTAATCATAGTTTCCCATTTGGATAGCAATGTGAACTAATCAACAAAATTGTCCCTGAAGCCTCTGGTACAATGTCTTAAATTGTATTTATCAGTTCTGAAGGAAAATATCAAAACTACTTCAGTAGCCTTGATACTTTTTAAGTCAAATCTTATCTCCCACTGCCTCTATCTAACAAAATGAACTCATGAACAGCCTCTATCAGATGCTGTCTTCGCCTATTAATGCCCCAGAAGCAGAGAAGCTATTTTTTAGCTGGAATAATTGTCACTATTAAAGTTTACTTTGTAGCAAATGAGAAAACTGAACTGTCCTTTAATTGGACATGCATTTGTTGACAGGATAATGAGTCTACTGGCAGTCTACTGTGGACAGCTTGTGCTTTCCTCTGCTCACTATCCCTTCCATCTTTTCCCAGAAAGAGGGCCTCCTTCCTATGAGAAGTATATGAAAAGCTATGGCAAACCTGGACATCTTATTAAAAAGCAGAGACAACATTTTACCAACAAAAGCCTGCATAGTCAAAGCTATGGTTTTCCAGTAGTCATCTGAGAGTTGAACCATAAAGAAAGCTGAGCACCGAAGAATTGATGCTTTCAAATTGTGGTGCTGGAGAAAATTCTAGAGCATCTCTCATACTGCAAAGAGATCAAACCAGTCAATCTGAAAGGAAATCAACTCTGAATATTCATTGAAAGGACTGATGCTGAAGCTGAAGTTCTAATAATTTGGCCACCTCATGCAAAGAGCCTACTCACTGGAAAAGACCCTGATGCTAGGAAAGGCATCAGGCAAAAGGAGTAGGGGACGACAGAGGACGAGTTGGTTGGATGGCATCACCGACTCAAAGGACATGAGTTTGAGCAAACTCCAGGGATGGTGAAGGACAGGGAAGCCTGGCGTGCTGCAGTGCATGGGGTTGCAAAGAGTTGGACACGACTGAGTTACTGAAAAACAACAACAATGATCTCCTCCTTTCTGTAGGAGACCAAGATGGGCCACTCCTTGTTCTCCTTTCTGTGATCATCACAGAGATGGCATAGGTCCTGGGGAGATAATCCCATGATTCCTGTGTGGGCTCCAGGAGAAAGATTCTGCCCCTGATCTGGACTCCTGAGGCTGAGATATTGGAAACCTGCATCTTATTTGGGTGGCACATCGCTGAACCCTGCCACAGGGAGGAGAAAGGATAACAATGTACATTACCAGGGAATTATATCGACCGATGGAAGGACTAATGCTGAGAGACAAAGGGAGAGAATTCTGACTGCATCTGAACTTGAGTCATTGGGATTCTGGACTCAGCACCAAACTTCTCACTGAAAGTGAGTGAACAAATTCCAGTTTTTGCTTAAGTGACTTTGAAATGTGCCAGGCACTTATTACTGAAATAGTGTGGAACAATCATCTACTTTACAGAGGCAGTTACCTTTGTGAATATAGTATTTATGATCCTAATTATTGCTAAATCCTATTTAGTTCTAAAACATCATGGAAATTTCTGGAAACCTTTAAAAGCGATCTATAGCAACGTTCCCCCACACTTTTGCTCCTGAAGGAAGCCCCACAGCTGAATGTGAGTCCTAGGTCTTTCAAGACTTTACTTCTTTACTTTGATGACATTATTTCCTTTCTCCCTGGGCCCTAATTTTTTTTTTTTTTAATTTTTGCAGCATTAAGATTTTCCAGACAGTCCTTTCCTTTCCATGGAAGGTCTTCTTCACCTCCTTTGCTATTTTGTCTTCCTTCCTTCTCTCATTCTTAAAGGATGAAGTCACTCATATCAAAAAGAAAACAATTGACAAAGCTGTGGAGAAAAGGGAACCCTCTTACACTGTTGGTGGGAATATAAACTGGTGCAGCTATCATGGAAAACAGTATGCAAGTTCCTCAAAAAACTAAATAGAGCTACTGTATCATCTAGCAAGTACTTTTATGGGTATTTATATGAAGAAAACAAAAACACTAATTTAAATAAGCTGTAGTTTGAAAAATCAAAAAGAAATATGCATTCTTATGTTCATTGCAGCATTATTCACAATAGCCAAGATATGAAAACAACCAACGTATTCTTAGGTGGATGAATGGATACAAGATGTAATATATATATATATGTGTATATATATATATATATACACACGCACATACACACATTGAAAGAATACTCAACCATAAAAAGAATGACATCCTGACATTTGTAACAATGCGGATGGACCCTGAGAGTATTATGCTAAGTGAAATAAGTCAGATACAGACAAATACCATATGATTTCACTTAATATGTGGCATATAAAAAGCAAAACAAACAACAAACAAAATGAAATAAATCCAAACTCATATATACAGNATATATATATATATACACACGCACATACACACATTGAAAGAATACTCAACCATAAAAAGAATGACATCCTGACATTTGTAACAATGCGGATGGACCCTGAGAGTATTATGCTAAGTGAAATAAGTCAGATACAGACAAATACCATATGATTTCACTTAATATGTGGCATATAAAAAGCAAAACAAACAACAAACAAAATGAAATAAATCCAAACTCATATATACAGAGAACAAATTGGTGGTTGCCAGAGGGGAGGGACAGTAGGTGTGAGTGAAGGGGCTGCAGAGGTAGAAACTTCCAGTCATAAAATATAGAAGTCATGGAGATGTAACATGCAGCAGGTAACAACATACAGTCAGTAATGTTGCGTTGCATCCTTTGAAACTCTGTGTGGCCAAAAAAGATAACTTGGACTTTGTGGTGATGATCATTTTTCAGTGTAGTTCAGTTCGGTCGCTCAGTCGTGTCCGACTCTTTGCGACCCTATGAATCGCAGCACGCCAGGCCTCCCTGTCCATCACCAACTCCCGGAGTTCACCCAGACTTGCGTTCATCAAGTCAGTGACGCCATCCAGCCATCTCAGTGTAAAGAAACATCAAATCTTTATGTTGTACACCTGAACCTAATATTATATGTCAGTTATATCTCAATAATTAAAAAAAGCAAAACAAAACTTCTCCAAGTAGGGAAAAAAAAGATGGAGTCACTCAGATTGGCCCTGCAGCTTCCTCCCCATGCTTTCTGTTCGGTGATTCACATGCAAGACTGAACCTTTAAGTGGGCTGAAATGATCACTCCCACACTCCCATCTCCAGACCTCACTTTGAACTCCAGGCACCCGTCTCCAGCTGCCTTCTTGACACCTCTTCCTCCCCTAGGGCCTCTAAGGTCAGCTCGCTGTAGTTTCCCAGGCCCCAGACTTGACAGTTATCTTCCTTGGAATTTCTCTTTGTCATTATCTTCTCCAGTTCAGAACCAAGGTCTGCTGGTTCCACCATCAAAATGAATCTCAGATCATAAACACATATCTACGTCTGCTGCAGGCATCCCAGTCAAAGGCACTGTCATTTCCTGCCTGGTGACCACAATCGCAGATGTGAGATGCTAGTTTAGCCGCTCAGTCGTGTCCAGCTTGCTGTGACCCCGTGGTCTGTAGCCCACCAGGCTCCTCTGCCCATGGGGTTTCCCAGGCAAGAATGCTGGAGGGCTTTGCCATTTCCTCCTCCAGGGGATCTTCCCAACCCAGGGGTCGAACCTGGGTCTCCTGAATTGGCAGGCAGATTCCTTATTGCTGAGTCACGTGGGAGGCCCCTAGTTTTCCCTATTTTTACTTTGTTTTTACTCTTTCTCACTCCCAACCTCTGGACCTCATTGTCCTGGATAGATGAGATAATATCTTTTCAGTGGAAAGAATCATCTCACACCACTTCCGTCCAAGCTCTCTGGTGGCTTCCATTGCAATCTGACTGAAAGCTGAATGCTTGGCCATGGTCCAGGGACACTCTACCTTCTGCCTTCTTGGCCACCCTCTGCCTCCTTCCTGGTCTCCTGCATGCCTCCAGGACCCCTTTATAGGCCAAAGTGTGAAAGTGTCAGTGGCTTAGTCATGTCCTACTCTTTGCAATCTCATGGACTGTAGCCCACCAAGCTCCACTGTCCATGGAATTCTCCAGGCAAGAATCCTGAAGTGGGTTGCATCTCCTCCAGGGGATCTTCGGACCCCAGGATCGAACCCACATCTCCTATATTGCAGAAAGATTCTTTACTGTCTGAGTCATCAGGGAAGCCCTTATGGCCAAGCTTGTCAGCATCTCAGGCCTTTAGAGGAGAGGTTCTCCTGGCCCAACAAACTCTATACTAACTTTTTTTTTTTTTCAGTTCTCAGGTAAAGAATCCACTGCCAAGAAGTTTCCCTTGTTCTCTATGCCCCACCCCCATTTCTAATTCAATCTAATGCTGTCTTCTCCACCCCCACTTGTTATGCTTTCATTTGTCAATGTAAGAAAACAGAATGAGAAGTTGCGTCTTTAGTACTATTTTCCTGTTCCACTGCTGGTGTGATACATCTAGCTAGGGGCTTCTCGGCACCACAAAATCTGTTGACAGGTCGGAGGGGGCTTAAGGAAGGACACAGGATGAAGGGACCAAGGAGACTGATTTATGAGCCAAATTACACGTACAAAATGCATCCAGCTTGTCTAGAGCACCATGAAGCACAGGCAGGAGATACTCTGTGAGATTTGAAAAATGAACAGTTAGAGACGAATTATCGAGCTCTGTGCTTGGATCTGTCATTAGATGAGAGGTTGAACAGAACTTTGATTGTAGATTCGGGAATCATCCTCTCGGGCCTGGCATGGTGGTCCCTGTATTACTGGACAGGAGATGCTCCCAGAGAAAATATGAGAATTAGGGTTGTCATCAACTGGTATATTCCATTCCTTAACAATCCTCCAGCTCAAACTCAAATTTATATGAAGCTCAAAGTCAGCGTAAATGATCCCAAGTTCAGATTAAATAAAGTTTTTCAGGGGATGAAGTGTGAATAGTTTCTCCATTTTCATATATATATAGATATAATTTTATATCTATACACAAATGTGATATTATATATTGTTTGTGTCTGTGTATACAAGGTATATGGGCTTCCCTGGTGGCTCAGTGGTAAAGAATTTGCCTGCAATGCAGGAAACATGGGTTCAATCCTTGGATCAGGAAGATCCCCTAGAGAAGGGAATGGCAACCCACTCCAGTATTCTTGCCTGGAGAATCCCATGGACAGAGGAGTCTGGTGGGCTACAGTCTGTAGGATTGCAGAGTCAGACGCAACTTAAGTGACTGAGCATGCATGTATGTAAAAGGAATATACACACACATACATATATATGTGTCTGTGTATATGCATTGTATATACATTGTGTGTATACAATGTGTATACAATATATACACATACATTTTGTACATAGCATACATACATATGTACATACATACATAGCATACACTGTTGCTACTGTGACAGATTACCACAAATGTATAAGCCTAACAGCACAACTTAATTATCTTCAAGTCTGTAGGTAGAAATAAGGCACCAGTCTCACTGGGCTGAGTATAGGGTGGGCAGGACAGCATTCTTTTCTGAAGCTCTAGAGGTAGGAACCCTTTTTCTTGACTTTTCCAGCTGCTCCAGTTTTCCCACATCCCTTGTCTCACGGGGCATCCTCAGCAACAACAAGGTTGCTCTCTCTTGCCTTTCTTCAGGGGCCTCATCTCCCTCTAATTCCTCTCCTCTGTCTCCCTCTTCCACTTTAAAAAAAAAAATTCTTTTTTTTTTACTTTATTTTATTTACAATACTCTATTGGCCTTCGTGATGACAATGGGGTCGTTTAGATAATCCATGCGAGATCTCCGATTTTCAGGTCATCTGATGAGCACCCCTGATTCCAGCTGCAGCAGTGTTTCTGCTTCGCCATGTGATCACAGCTTGATGACAAGTTCTGGGAGTCTGGACGTAGAGTCTTTGGTTGGCTTTCTGGTGACCACACACGATGCTGGTCTATGGAGATGGGGAGGAGGTGGGGAAGCAGAAGCTGAAGGGCGTCCTTCCCAAGCTCCACACTGGTTTTCCAGTGACTGGTTCTTCCAGTGACTGGTTCCACTTTAGACCATCTGGGGTGCATTTGAGCCTATATGCCAGCCACAGTTCTCAAGAATTTGCATACATTCTACTACTTCAGACACCCATTCACACACACAAAGCAAAACAAAAACAAACAAAACACAAAAAAGCAAACTATGGGGCAGCTGTTATCTGTCAGGGCCCCAGAGGAAACAAGGAGGCGCTTAAATTAGGAGAATTTCTTNTTTGCATACATTCTACTACTTCAGACACCCATTCACACACACAAAGCAAAACAAAAACAAACAAGACACAAAAAAGCAAACTATGGGGCAGCTGTTATCTGTCAGGGCCCCAGAGGAAACAAGGAGTTGCTTAAATTAGGAGAATTTCTTACATGATAGTATCTGGAGGGATGATGTGGGGTGGGAGGTGGGAGGGGGGTTCATGTTTGGGAGCTCATGTACACCTGTGGCGGATTCATGTCAATGTATGCCAAAACCAATACAGTATTGTAAAGTAAAAATAAAAATTTAAAAAGAAAAAAAAATCCAATACAAAAAAAAATTAGGAGAATTTACAGCAGCTCTCATTTCTTTGTGCTTAACTTTATTGCACTTTTGGCTTTTTTCAGATTGAAGGTATGTGGCAACTCTGTGTGGAGCAAGTCTGTTGGAGTCATTTTTCCAACAGCATGGCTGTCTTTGTGTTACATTTTGATAATTCTCGCAATATTTCAAACTTTTCCATTATCATTGTATTTGTTAGGGTGATCTGTGATCAGTTATCTTTGCTGCTGCTGCTGCTAAGTCACTTCAGTCGTGTCCGACTCTGTGCAACCCCCATAGACGGCAGCCCACCAGGGTCCCCTCTCCCTGGGATTCTCCAGGCAAGAATTCTGGAGTGGGTTGCCATTTTCTTCTCCAATGCATGAGAGTGAAAAGTCAAAGTGAAGTCGCTCAGTCGTGTCTGATTCTTAGTGACCCCATGGACTACAGCCCAACAGGCTCCTCCATCCATGGGATTCTCCAGGCAAGAGTACTGGAGTGGGCTGCCATTGATCTTTGCTGCTACTATTAACATTTCAAGAAGACTATAACTCACTGAAGGCTCAGATGATGACTAGCATTTGTCAGCAATAAAGTATTTTAAAATAGAGGTACGCACATTGTCTTTTTAGACACAACACCATTGCACACTTACTAGAGACTACTTGTGTATATAGTGTGGACACAACTGTTATATGCACTGGGAAACCAAAATATTTGTGTGCTTATCTTTATTGTGATGTTAACTTTATTGCAGTTATCTGGAAATGAGATACAAACCAGAGATATCTCTGAGGTAAGCTTATGTTTACAAAGGGAATGATCATACATTTGCTGTTGCGTGGAAGTTTGCAGGTCTACAAGCAGCTAGGCTGAAGCACCACCTGAAAGGGTGACATACACACACTCCTATATATAAACTAGATAACTAAAAGGACCTAATGTACAGCACAGGGAACTCTTCTCAATACTCTAGAATGACCTATGTGGGAAAAGAATCTAAAAAAGAATGGAGTTATCTATCTATCTATCTATGATTCACTTTGCTATATAGCAGAAATTAACAAACATTGTAAACAAACTGTGTTTCAGTAATTTTTTTTCAACAGTGGTGGGCCTCAGGACAGACTACTGAATGTTGTAAGGACAAAAAGTCTTACTACACACAGGGGTTGAATCCAACAAGGACTTTCTGTGGGGAGACGATCTAACCCAAAGAGACCTGAGTTTCTTCTGGAAGGAGCTAGAGAAACAAATACCCAGACATCTCTCTCCCTCTCTCTTTCTGATCTGCCAAGTCCTACCAGGAGCCAGGGCCATGGAGGTCTGGGAGAGACCACGGAGGGACACAGGTGGGGACCTGGAGGACATCCTGCGCTCACGGGTGAGGGACCGAGCAGCTGTGCATGCTCACTAACTAAGAAGCTCTGGAGCTGCGGTTGGAACCCAGGCAGCTGAATTCCAGAGCTTATTCAGGTTGTATCTTAGTAGCCATGGCACGTGTGTCCTCTCGGCCAGCTATGCGAACACAGAGAAGGAGACTGCCAGCGCTAGACCTAGTGCCCCAAGGCAGACGGACGGATGCTGAGTGATGGCCAGAGCCAGGGACGGGGGATGAGATGNGTTGTATCTTAGTAGCCATGGCATGTGTGTCCTCTCGGCCAGCTATGCGAACACAGAGAAGGAGACTGCCAGCGCTAGACCTAGTGCCCCAAGGCAGACGGACGGATGCTGAGTGATGGCCAGAGCCAGGGATGGGGGATGAGACGGTCAGGGTGTGGGAAAGGTCCCTTCTTGTGCAGTTAGAGTATTTGGAGCGTGATAGAGGCAAAGGAAGAGCCTGGTAGGTTACAGTCCACGGGGTCGCAAAGAGTCACGACTGAGCGACTTCACTTTCACTTTCAGAGGCATAGGAAGGATGTAACGCTACCATTTCCAATGCAGTGGCAGTGGCCAAGGGGAAAACTGGTGAGAAGGGGAACCAGTTCTATGGCTCTGGGGGGGCAACCACCAGCCCAGGCATCACTGGGGACAGTTTGCGGCTCTGAGCCATAGTGATCATGCCTTAGGATGGTTCTCTGCTGCCCCACGGACTAGAGCCCACCAGGCTCCTCTGTCCATGGGGTTCTCCAGGCAAGAATACTGGGGTGGGTTGCCATGTCTTCCTCCAGGAGATCTTCCTCATCCAAGGATCCGATCTACATCTCTTATGTCTCCTGCCTTGACAGGTGGTTTCTTTACCACTAGCGCCACCTGGGAAGCCCAGTAGCAATGTAGGAATGGCTTATGATAATTTGGGGATATTTCAATGTTTCTTTAAACAGATTTAAAGTTCCCAACCAACCACACACCATGTTAATAAAATTGCATCCTGCTTACCAATTAAAGATGAGTTTTGATTGAAGAGCTCTGAATAATTCGTCAACATGGCCTGATTTGTTGTGAAATTACCGGCTGTGATTTGTCTGGTTAAATATCACCTCCAGCTCCTGCGTCTTCACTTCCATCTCGATACAATCAGAACTTAATTATTTAAAATCTTGTACTTCTGTCAGGGATGTCTAATTAAAAATCTCAACATTGCAGATCCGCAAGATAATATTTTAAAACTGTGGAGTACTTTCTTCTTCCACCTCACGGTATGAATGTACATTCCATAATGAAAAGAAAATGCCATGCTCCCATAACAACATTATTTTTCTGCATATTTTATTTCCTTCTTGAGCCTGTTTGTTTTGATGGAAGGTGTTTCTATTAAGTCATGAATTTGATATGGATATTTGATATGAATATTGGGAAGGATCAAACCAACTTACCTTCTGCATTAAAGTTCTATTAACACATGCCTACCCTCTCTCCTACTGTAGAAAGCAATTTAGGTATTTTCCCAGAATAATCGATAAAATGAAGTCTCTAAAAATAAGAGAAATGAATTATGAAGATCTCTTTGTTCAGCTGCTATAGGCAGATGACTTTTCTTATGTAAAGAGAACATTCCTGGAAACAGATTTCATTCATTTCAAGCAACAAATGCAGTATTTTTTAAAATTAAAAAAAAAAAAAAAAACATTACCCACCCAAGCCAACAACACTACAGCACTAGGTTATTCATAAGATAGTAAATCTAGTTATTCCACTGAGCATCATGAAATCTAATATAACGCGTTATTGCTACTTAAGTTATAAAAGGGTGCATGGGCCATCATGCATGGGGATTGCCTGAAACTATGAGATGCATGACATCTGTTTTCTTTTAAAAAAAAAGAAAAAAAACACTTTCAATATATCTTAAGATTTCAAAAGAATAAAATGCAAAAATGGCTCGTATTTCAGGGCAAAAGTCCTCTGTTGAATACAGATGCTTCCATTTTATTGCAGTGGAGGTTCTTGCTTTTTTTTTTCTTTCTTTTATTTTTGGAAAACTTTTTTCCATCACAAGCTAATGCATGGATATATTTATAGTTCAGTTTCATTTTACTAGGTTCATTTGTACTGTTCTGTGACAGATTTATATGATCATAGATCTTTGGTGTCACTGTTGTATTATTTATATTTCTATAAATTAAGGCCATTATTATCCAAGATGGCCCCTGACAATAGGATGCGGTAGTTGGAAAAAGCATTTAATATTTCCTCAGTCCTGATGAATTCTCTGTGGATTGAATCCTGACACAGACTAAGAAATCATTGTCTTTGCTGGAAAAAGGGAGGTCTTGAGTAATAATAATAATAAGTCACTAATGAAAGACAAAAATTTCAGGACTATTTGTAGACACTGGTGTTTAATCTTCCTAATGATAGCCCTGACGATAAATAGATGAGAGAGATAATACCGAGCTGATAACACCAACAGACCAGGCTTCTCTCCCTCCCACTGCAAGCGATTAGCCTCCAGCACAGATTCATGTCATGCATGTTAAATCTTTCTTTTATCTCTGTATTGGAGGAAAACATCTCCACCAAGCGGTTTTTATGCAAGGGTTTTATGACAGATGGGGTAGCTGAGGACCTTTCTCTCCCTGGCACCAATAAAACAATCAAGCTTAATTGGTGACTTCAACATGAAACAGTTTATTTCTGGCTTTAGGATACAGTAAATTAATAATCAAGGATAGAGGATGGGCAGAGAAAAGATGATGGGGAAAGCATTGTCTCCGACTGGTTTTAAACATCCTTTTAGAGAACCAACCTGGTTGTAGAAGCTACTTTTCTATCTGTGAAACTGAGCTGTTCATGTCACAGAGCGTGGGGCTTAAATATGATAAGTTAAATTGATACAGGTGCAGTTGAGATTGCTAAAATATGTAAATTTTCCAGTAGTCTGTTTAGCACATAGTAACCTAATGAGCATTTATTATGTGAAAGTTAGGATGCAGAACTTAGAGCGTGTTTGCTCTTGGTCATTAACACGATCATACTCTGAGAAAGGAATCTCTCTATATTATTTATTTTCTTTTTTAATTTGCCTTCCCTTATGGACTAGTGACAATGAACATCCTTTCATGTGCTTATTGACCATTTGTAGATCTTTTTGCAGGAATGTTTGTCCAAGTCCTCTGTCCATTTTCAAGCTGGGTTGTTTGTTTTTTATTTTTGTCCATTGCAGGAATTAAAAAAAATATATATTTTGGCTCTTAATCAATCTCTTCTTAGATATATCTTGGTTTGTCAATTATTTTTTTTTCATTCTCCAGGTTGCCTTTTCACTCTTTTTTGAATAATTGAAGTATAATTAATTTACAATGCTGCATTAGTTTCTGGCGTACAGCAAAGTGATTCAGTTACATATATATATGTGTATGTATGTGTGTGTGTATTCTTTTTCAGATTCTTTTCCATTATGGTTTATCACAGGATATTGAGTATATTTCCCTTCCATCTACAGTAGGACTCTGTTGTTTGTCTCTTATCTGTGTTTTTTTTCCCCCCTTTTCAGGTTAAGCTACTTGAGCAACAGTTAATTAACAGTTGACAACACTCTCTGGTTTAAAGGTTGAAAACATCTCACCTCCATAAATAAGGAAAAAGTCCTAATTTTATGCATTTCGTGTTTACTAAAGTACCACAAACCATTAAGTGAATTTCGAATGCCAGAGGCATGGATCAAGTGGTCAAACTGCTCCGAGCTGACAAAGCAAAGATTGGTGACAATGCAGGTGCTTGTGGCCGAGGGGTCAGCGAGGGGACAGGAAACGCGAGGGGAGGGCTGGTGGGATCAGACATGACTGGGTCGCATCCCCGTTCTACCTTCCCGAGCTCTACGCCGCTGGGGATGTTATTTAGCTTTTTCAAGGCTCGGTCTCTGAATTAATGGAGCACGAGCAGTTAGAGCTGCTTAGTGGTTGGTGGGGCACATGTGTGAGACCCTTTGTTCAGGACTAGCCCTGCAGAGGGTCCTGCTCTCCGGGGATCACCTCCCCAGCCCATGACAATGCACCTCAAGAAGGCTCTTAGGGTTCCGGAAGGTCAGGCAGGAATTACTCACTCATTGTGAAGGGGAGGAGCCAAGAGGTAAGAGAGGTGCCAGCCCCACATGTGTCTCATCCTTACTGGGTCACAGACGTGATTCCAGACTTTGCCATCTCAGGGGTGTCATTCCAGGTGTGCCCCCAGCTCAGAATGGAAAGCCTGATATAAGGGGAGGGGCAGTCCAAGTGACATCTGTCTCTAAAGGGGTTTAACTTCTCATTTGAGCATTAAGACAGGAAATGGAGTATGTGGAAAGGATCTTATCATGGAGATCTGGACCCACCCAGGATGCTGGGGATGCACTGTTTGAAGCAATACTGGCAGGTGTGCAGAACCTTTCTGGGGCAACTCGTTCGTTCTTTAGCAACTTCTGTTCTCTCAACTGCAGGAAATTGCCTGCCCTCAGCTACCTCTGAACTACGAACATGGAGACTTCATTCAGATGAAGCACGTTTGAAATAGTGAAGTGTCTTGGGAAACAGTCCCTATAATTATTTTTCATCTTTAAGTATCAAGTTGATTTTTGTCTTATATTCTTCACCATTTAAGACTTCCCTCCCTGCCTGGTGGTGGGTCATGACCTGTTGAGGTTTAACCCTCTGGGGAACACGTTAGAATTTAAAGGCAGAGTTAGTAGCAAAAGTGTAAAGAGGCTGGAAACTTGCATTTCAGAGTTAGCTTTAGAACAGAGGATAAATCCAAACTTAAAAGATAAGTCATGTATTTTATTTTAGTAATCCCTGGACTGCAAGGAGATCCAAGCAGTCCATCCTAAAGAAAATCAGTCCTGAATATTCATTGGAAGGACTGATGCTGAAGCTGAAACTCCAATACTTTGGGCATGTGATGCGAAGAATTGACTCATTTGAAAGACCCTGATGCTGTGAAAGATTGAAGGCAGGAGTAGAAGGGGACGACAGAGGACGAGATGGTTGGATGGCATCACTGACTCAGTGGACATGAGTTTGAATAGGTCCGGGAGTTGGTGATGGACAGGGAGGCCTGGTTTACTGCAGTCCATGGGGTTGCAAAGAGTAGGACATGACTGAGTGACTGAACTGAACTGAATCCTGTTCTGCTATAGAGGCTGACCACTGTACAGTGTTTCTGCCTAAGACTTAACCCATAAAAGCTGATGTGGAATTTGCATTGTAATTCCAGGGCTTAATGGATCCTTTCAGGTTAACTGGAAATGCAAAGACATCAAGTTACTGAGGGCCTGAGGGCAAACCATTTGCCTTGCACCTATCTTGATTGAAAGTATGATCTTCCAGAAAAAATGTGCAAGAGATTCTGTATGAAGACACAGGGAAGATAACCTGAGATCCAGCATGGGGTGCCAAAAGGATCTGGTGAAATCAAATCTGAATGCCCTTCCCCACTTCCACCCCCACTGTACAACCTGGATTCTCTATTTTTGACAGCATCCAATCTCCTCCTGACCAGGCATCCTGAGCTTTCAGAGGCAGGCTTCAGACCTCCTCCTGGGCACCCGAGGAGCCTCTCACCCTTGTCCTGCCCCCACCCCCCTTGCTGTCTCCTTCTGATTCAGAATGCTGGTCCTACAGCTCCCTCTCCGACCACTGTAACTGTCAGCACCTCATTTTCCCAGGATTTGAAATTCAGCCTGACCTATCAGGCTCCGGCTTGCTTTACCCTCTGGATGAACAGATATCCTTTGAAGGCACAGTACTCACCTCTTGATTCTCAACAGGGACCTTGCTGGCCCCAAGAGGACGAGCAGAAGGTGGAAAGTATACGGGGAGGTGAAATAGGAAGTGATGTAATCTCTCCCTTCACTGCAGCATCCTTCAGTCAGCTGGATGCCATCATCTCTTTGAAGATGTTGGCTCTTGGATAACACCTTTCATAAGCTAAGCTTATGTGAACTCTCCAGCTATGCTTCCCTTTGAGATGGAGGTCCATTTCCTTCAAGTAAGTTATTCAGGAAGATGGAAAGCAAAATCAACTTAAGACTGAGCCTTAAATTCTCATCTCTGTTTTAATAAGCTCTTTCACAAAGCTTAGCTCTATTGGCCTGGCCAAACAGTCCAGAAAAACATGGAAAAACTTTTTGGTCACCCCAGTATTATTTTTTGTGGTGGGGGGGCTAGATTGGGGCTTAGAGATTGAGTGGGGATAAACTGAAAAAATTTAAAATTTCAGTCAATGGATGTGGAAACATCTATTGTACATTTTTGCACATTTTACTACTTTGTTTTTGCTTTATGTCTTTTTATCTAACCATCAGTTTTCCTAACAGTGAAGAGTTAAATAAGATATAAGCACTTCTCCCATAGGAGAGAAGTACTGCCTAGGACCCTGAGATGGTGAGTGTGAGAACAGCCTTAGAACAGCCATGCCAAGGGCCAAACTCCAGGTGGACCCCTCACCAGAGGCTCGTGGGAAGCAGTGATGCTCTGATGTTATGTGTTGTGTGAGTGAGACCCTTCCTGCAACCCCCACCCACATCAGGTGTCAAATCCGCAACTTTCACTGGCATTTCAGAGCAACCTGTGACCCGCAAAGTTAAAAAGGTTGATCTAAAAAGGTTGATCTAAAATGCTGATCTAAAACTGTACCCTGGCAGACAAGGTCTCTGGGGACACAGAAGCTGTAAAGTGGAGATAGGACTGGGGTCTCTGGCTGGGCTTGTCAATATGCGATCGACGCAGGGACCTGTGCTCCGCTGGCAAAACTACAGCCTCGGGAGGCTGAATCATTTGTGCATAGTCCTTCCATTTCAGGTGCACAATGTTGGACAAATTCATTCAAAAGCCTTAGCCCAAGTCTCTTTACTTTGTAAATGAGGATATAATGATAACATCCCTTTTAAAGAGCCATCCTGAAAATCAAAAAGATACTGTCTGTGAAAACCAACACGGAGCTTCAAACTCTCGAAGGAAGAATCACATTATGGCTCGTCTTGGTTTTCAAATCCCATTTAGATTTGAGAAAACGGGTCAGAGGCTATGTCACCAAGCCCTGTGCCCTCTACCTCTAGAAGCCCTGGTCCTGGCAGGCAACCTCCAGCCTCCCCTGCTTATTGGATTCATCTTTGTTTCCCTGGGAACTTCTGCTCAGTTCATTAGAGATCAGAGGACAAATGCTGGCACCCGAGCATGTTTTAACATGTGCTTTTTGTCCTTATCTTATTGACTCAACCTGCAAATATATCTGCCAGAAACGTCCAGTGGCTCCTTTGTCTAAAGAAGATTTTATATTGATCTTAATCTAATTAGCTGATTTGAACTATGGCTTGTGTCAGGATTCCCGTCTTGATCTAATTAGCTGCTATAGTTGAAGCAGCATGGATCTGAAATCGTCATTGCTGATGTGCAGAGGCCTTTCCTGTTGGGGTCCACGCACTGGATGGAGACATGTCTTAATGCTGAATTGGCTCCAAATCCTTCTAGAAATGCCACTGGACTTGAAGCTGGGAATACTCATGACCTCAGACCCTGGCTCCTGACTTTCTGGCTGTGTGTCCTTATGGGGAGTCAGTTAATCATTTAAACCTCATTTTCCTTATCTGTCAAAGAAGCATGGTTCGTTCTGAGGATACAGATTGGGAGAGCCAGCCAAGCAGCTGCTGCAGACAGAGCCCTGGCTTAAACCTGGTGGGTGATAGCTTGAATCTTCTTCTCTTTCCTTTTTGCGCTTACATATTCTCTTTCAAGTTTCTTTCAAGAAAACAGGCTCCCCATCCCCCTTCCTCCTTTCAGTTCCCCAAGTGCATTCCCCAAAAGTGCTCAGGAAATACCGTGCAGGGCGAGACTCACAGTCACAGTTATGCAGGGTGTTGAGGGAGGTGATGTTCAAAGTCTGAGCAGAGTGAAAGGAAAGCCAGAGTCTAAAGCCTTGACTCTGAACAAACAGTGGAGAACATGAGGGCAGATGTGGGTGAGCTGGTGAATCTGTAAGTGTGAACAAGACCCACCGGGGCTGGCAGGAGGCAGGTGGGCATTCCTGGATCACCCATCCCCAACACCTTCCCCACGGGCATAATAATTATCCATGGGGAGAACCTTAGTGACTTGTAACTTACTGGTTAGATGACTGTTCCTTGTCCGTTGTTATACACACTGAGCATTTGACGTGAATTCATTTTCTCTCCTGCTCGACTATTCTGCCCTGGACTCTAGAGCCTTACAGTTAACGAATGGTTGGTGACACCCTTTGAAGTTCAGATTAGCCTTCCAGCAGCTTGTCTCTATAGAGATAGAGAACACTTTCTTTCTTTCTGATTTACTTTCTTCTTTTTTTTCCTCTACTGCTTTATTATCAGGTCTTGAAAATAGCAGGTTGGCATTTATTCTCTAGCTGCCTGTATCTTAAAACTGTTATGGAGACCTCCCCGGTGGCCCAGTGGTAAAGAATCTGCCTTGCAGTGCAAGGGACACGGGTTCAATCCCTGGTCAAGGAACTAAGATCCGACAGGCCAGGGATCAACTAAGTCTGTGTTCTGTGACTACCAAGCCCGAGCCTTATGCAACTACTGAATCCTGAGAGTTCTGGAGTCCACACCGCAACTAGAGAGACTGCAACTCCTGAGCCCACATGCCACAACTAGAGAGTGGGTACCCCACGTTGAGAAGATCCTGCGATAAGACCCGACACAGCCAAGTAAGTTGATAAGACTGTTATGAGAGTCCAGCAGGAGAACACTTGTAGAGGTACCCTATATAGCTGAGATGTGCTGGGCCAGCAATGGACACTGCTGTGGGGGTACATTTGTTTCCAAGGCTGAACTTGGCATCTCCATTAAACATTTACAGGACATTCCCCAATCTGTTGTACGTGGGCCTAGTGTATAGTGAATCCAGAGTTGCTATCTACTGTGTTTGGCATTCAAAATGTGTGTTTGTTCTTGATGAATTCTCTCTTCAGTTACCTGGATTAGTGATGCTTATCCCGAACAATTTCTAAGCTAAAGATCCTAGATATTCTTTCACTCAGTCTTCTGTTCTGTTCCTGGTCTAGCTCTATGCACAGCTTGGCCTTCAGTTCAGTGCTTTTTGATTATGGGGAAAAAATTCATTTTTCTCAGTTCTAATCCTGCTCAGATAATAAATGACACCAAACCACAGGCACCAGCAAATCTCTGATTAATGGAATTACACATTGCTTTCCATCCCAGCATTTGAAGACCAGTGACAATATGCATAATGACATGCCACACGCTTCAAATATTATCGGGATGTCTTGGAAAGATTATTTATTGCCTGCGGGAGGAATCTATCAATGGGAAGGGGCAGCATCCTGTCCAGGAGCCAGCTCCTGCACTCCCCGGGGAAATGGTCCTGTGTGGGGGAAGTTAAAACGCGTATTTCCTCTTTGCTGGCTGGCTTCTCATCTGTGTACTCCATCTTTTATTTGTCTTAGTAGCCACAAAGTGATACAGACTCCATCAGACTCCCTGGCCTTTGTCACGTGAATGAACTGGCTGAGGGTTTTCCCTAAGCATGCTGAATGAGAGGGAAATGGAGAGAAATGCACAATATTGGTGAGGTGAAGAGAGTAGGGCAGGGAGTCAGAGGAGCTGTGGGCTCCCGCTGGCTTTGGCACACATGAGTTTGGTGGCCTTGAATGAGGCTGTGCCATGGTGTCCCCGCTGTGAGATGGGGGATGACCTCTCTACTGTGCTTCCGCATTAGCTTTTAGATTCCAAGACATCTCACAGCCAAAGTTCCAGCAGCCAGGCCAGGGACAAGGTTAGTGAGCACTTAGGAAGTGCAGACTCAGGAGGAGACCTCTGTAGATCTAGGATGGACCAAGGGGAAAACTGGAAAGTTCGTTTCCAGAGGGGAGAGGGTAGTCCTCAGGGCAGCTTTGAGCAATATGTGAAGGAGTGTTTGGGGCCCTGCCTCACTGCAGGCGCCAGGTGAGGGGTTCAGAAATGGAGAGGAGACATGGGTCCCGCATGACCCACACTGGGAGCTCACACTGCAGCCCCGGAAGCATCTCTATCGATGGTGTCTGCAATAAGTCAAGCGAGCTGTCCCCTGCTGTGTGTTACGGACCGTGGTTTTATGCCACTTGTGTTAGTCAATCAGTCATGTCCAACTCTTTGTAAGCCCATGGACTATAGCCCTCCTGGCTCCTCTGTCCTTTGGATTATCCAGGCAAGAAACCTGGAGTGGGTTGCCATGCCCTTCTCCAGGGGATCTTTCTGACACAGGGATCAAAAATGTGTCTCTTGCAGCTCCTGCATTGCAAGTGGATTCTTTACCACTGAGCCACGAGGGAAGCCCCTTTCTGCCTCTAGTTTCTCGTAAATCCAGCCCCCCACCTTTTTTTGAATGTGTAGAGTTCTTCAAACTTTCGGGCAATCCAAATTTAGAGACCATTCTTTCTTACTATCTAGCACTAATCAGTTCTTTTAAAGTCCCACATTTTTGTCACTTCAAAAGGTTTGGGATGGGAAAGAGTTTGGCCATAGGTATCTCCCTCTCATCTTGATCCAGTCTCCTAGGGAATCTGTGGTCCTTGGGTTCTAAGGTGTTAACATATCTGTGACCTCCTGGAGATGATCTTCTTTTGATTTTTGTTTTACAATTTTTCTAGCTCTGAAGATTTTGGAAGTCAGTTGTGCAAAATGTTTAACATTTAAAAAAATGTCAACTTATATGTCTTTGGGCTTCCCTGATAGCTCGGTTGGTAAGGAATCCGCCTGCAATGCAGGAGACTCCAGTTCGATTTCTGAGTCAGGAAGATCCACTGGAGAAGGAATAGGCTACCCACTCCAGTATTCTTGGGCTTCCCTTGTGGCTCAGCTGGTAGAGAATCCTCCTGCAGTGCAGGAGACCTGGGTTTGATCCCTGGATTGGGAAGATCCCCTGCAGAAGGGAAAGCTTACCCACTCTAATATTCCAGCCTGGAGAATTATATGAACTGTGTACAGTCCACGGGGTCGCAAAGAGTTAGACACGACCAAGCGACTTTCTCTTTCAGTTTTTATGTGTTTTTGGTTATGTAGTTATCAACTGATTATATGCCATAAATTCTACAACAATAAACATTTTTTAATCTTGGTGTAAAGATAGGAATGGCTAATGAAACTGGCATCAACATTTACCCTGATAATGACCTTGACCAATAGCAGTTGTATTTCCTGAAAATCAATCTAATTATTAGCATCCTACATCCACAGAAAAAAATGAGAGAGCTTTCTCAGGGCAGGAGTTTTTGTAAAGAGATACATCAGGGTCTTTTCCATTGAGTTGGCTCTTTGCATCAGGTGGCCAAAGCACTGGAGCTTCAGCTTCAGCATCAGTCCTTCCCATGAATACTCAGGGTTGATTTCCTTCAGAATTGACTGGTTTGATCTCCTCGCTGTCCAAGGGACTCTCAAGGGTCTTACTCAGCATTGCAATTTGAAATAGATTTTCTAAGTATTCTGGACAATTACAGTGACTTATATAATCAGATCCAGAACTCTTAGATTTATATTTAACTATTTTTAATGTTCATAAAAATTCTTATTGTTTCACTTTTTCATCCTTGAGCCCTTACTTCATATATTTATCTTGCCATAAAAACATGTCTTTAATTTTAAAGAACAGTATTGTGCCATCTATTCAAGCTCTGTAAGAATGTAGCAAGTTTTCCTATTGTCTGAGTATATGATTTTCATTGTTTATAATTAACCTGGATCTCGAAAGATAAGACGTTTGAACAGATAAACCATGGAGGCAGAGGGAAGAATGTCTACAAAGGAAAAGAGGTGGGAAGGAAGTATGGTCTTGTGGATCATGACAGGAGGTTGGTGTGAGCAGAGCATTTCAGGGCACTCAGAAAGGCAGGTGGACTCAGGAGGTCAGAGTTGCTTATGGTGTTTTTTATACAGGGTGAAAGGATTTGACTTTAGCCTCTACATTTATTTCCCTTTCATTTCTTATNACACACACACACACACACACACACACACACACACACACACACGGGCAGAGTGCTGTAATCAGGATATCTGTTCCTTTTTGAGCATCTCTGGAAAGCCCCTGGACAGGATTAAATGGAAAGGAAATTGGTATGATACTAGTATCTCATTGCTGGTAAAAATTTAATCTTTGTGGTGGGGAGAAGACGGAAAGGGGAGAGAGGTGTTAAGGGCTATCTCTCCACCTGCTGATTATCATGAGAAAGTGCAGGGACAACGATAGAGAAATCAGTAGGTCCAGGTCTGTATTAAGCATTTTTCAATTATCTCACTAGCGACCCCATTGCGGCCCACCAGGCTCCTCCATCCATGGGATTTTCCAGGAAAGAGTGCTGGAGTGGGATGCCATTGCCTTCTCCGTTAATCTTTATAACACATCTGCAAATAACATTTTATACTATTTTATGGAAGTAACAGTAGGAGTAAAGAATTTCTATCATGATTTCAAAAAGAAAAGATTCTCTCTCTGGAAGCTATAAATTAGTAAAAATGTGTTAGTGTTGAAAATTGAGCAAAGTATTCTTCAAGGCTTCTTGTGTGGCATTAGTGGTAAAGAAACTGTCTGCCAATGCAGGAGATATAGGAGACTCAGGTTTGATACCTGGGCCAGGAAGATCCCCTGGAGGAGGTCATGGTAACCTACTCCAGTACTCTTGCCTGGAGAATCCCCTGGACAGAGGAGCCTGGTGGGCTACAGTCCATAGGGGCACAAACAGTCGCACATGACTGAGGCAACTTAGCATACACACACTTCCCTCAAGGTGCTGGCATTGCCAGCATGAATGGGACCTGCATATCTTGTACCTAGGAGTTCAGAGCCTACTTACTTTTGTTATAATGCACTGTAACAAGAGCTGTGATAGATTTGCAGTTAACTGAAAATATAATGTGATACAACACAGCTATTTCAAGGTTATGATTAGAACTAAATGAACTAAAGCTTCTGGAAGTACATAACTCAGTGCCTTGTAGAAAATAATTGACAATTTGTTATTTGATTTTCCCTTCATTTGTCTGTGAAACCAGAGTTGGGACAGTAGACCTCATTCACAGTCTCCATCTCTTCTAGTCTAGGAACAGTGGGGGAGATACCAACATCAGAGCTTTTTATTCGTACTTTTAAATCGTAGGCAGGGACTTCTCATATAGTTTGAAAAGTCAGGCATCGTGTCTCTATCATTCTAAAAGCCTGTCTCCTCCAGTCCTTACTCCACACTTTGCTTTACTCTGCAAACTCTCTTTCCTTCACAACCACCTATGTCCAAGATATTTTTGGCTTTTATTATCAGCATCTAACTTAGTCATCCCATCCTTTCCTAATTTCTACCCAAGACTTTAAATAAGACTTTGTGGTTGTGTGTATCTTAGTATCTGCTGGAGATAAGTGATGCTGCCTAATTCTCCATCTCCATTGGTTATATATATATAAACCCAGTTATCTGAGAAAGGATGTGGTTTTTCCAGAAAATCTTTCTCTTTCTCTTTATATTTCTCCAAAGTGTATTACTCAGAAGGAAACGACTGACACCCAGACTAGTATGAAGAATGATCTTTTGGCTGCTGTCTCCAAAAGGAAATAAGAGACACACTTATGAAAGACCTCAGGTTCCTAGTTATACATGCCTGGATGTACAAAAATGCATAATATTCCTACTGCTTATTCCTACTGTCATCACACTAATCTCTTTGCCCAACTCATCTTGACTAACCTTGACTGCGAAGTGTTTTCCTAGTTAATATTTTTCTAATCTCATTCCTTCCTTTCTAAACAATGTGACTTCTTTATATTTTTCCAATGCCTTACCTAGTATAGTTTAAACTGCATGTCGGCTCTGATTGCCCAATGATACTACGGAAGAAATTTTAATTCTGTCAAAAGGACTCCTCACTATTTACCACCACCTGACCACCCCTCCCCCTTCATACATGATTTCACTGTGGTTCCTAATCCACAGATGTCTCTAGACAACCTGAAACATAACCCCTTCCTCTATGTTCTAAGTCTCACTTCCTCCAGAACTAACATCTCTACAAATACTTCCTTATTGTTATAAAGTATGTTTTTACTTATTTTTAATTATTTTGTTTTATCTTGAAGATTAGTGTCACCAAGTTGTGTTTTGCTTGTTTTTTAACAGATGTGTCTGTGGTACATTTTGTCACATTAAAAAGAAATTTTATATATCTATCTTTACTATGGGCTTTAGTCTTTTTAAAAGTAGAATCTAAGTCATGTGTATATTTTAAGCCTCAGCATTAGAAAAATTCTCTGCATATAGGAAGCACTCAGTAAATATTGTGAATTGAATACCCCCAACTAGGGCTTACAAATTTGCTGGCATGTTGAATGCAGCACTTTCACAGCATCATCTTTCAGGATTTGAAAGAGCTCAGCTGGAATTCCATCACCTCCATTAGCTTTGTTCGTAGTGATGCTTTCTAAGGCCCATTTGACTTCACATTCCAGGATGTCTGGCTCTAGATGAGTTATCACACCATCGTGATTATCTGGGTCGTGAAGATCTTTTTTGTACAGTTCTTCCATGTATTCTTGCCACCTCTTCTTAATATCTTCTGCTTCTGTTAGGTCCATACCATTTTTGTCCTTTATTGAGCCCATCTTTGCATGAAATGTTCCCTTGGTATCTCTAATTTTCTTGAAGAGATCTCTAGTCTTTACCATTCTGTTTTTTTTCTCTATTTCTTTGTATTTATCACTGAAGAAGTCTTTCTTATCTCTTCTTGCTATTCTCTGGAACTCTGCATTCAGATGCTTATATCTTTTCTTTTCTCCTTTGCTTTCCACTTCTCTTCTTTTCNGAGATCTCTAGTCTTTCCCATTCTGTTGTTTTCCTCTATTTCTTTGCATTGATCGCTGAAGAAGGCTTTCTTATCTCTTCTTGCTCTTCTTTGGAACTCTGCATTCAGATGCTTATATCTTTCCTTTTCTCCTTTGCTTTTTGTCTCTCTTCTTTTCACAGCTATTTGTAAGGCCTCCCCAGACAGCCATTTTGCCTTTTTGCTTTTCTTTCCCATGGGGATGCTCTTGATCCCTGTCTCCAGTACAATGTCACGAACCTCATTCCATAGTTCATCAGGCACTCTATCTATCAGATCTAGGCCCTTAAATCTATTTCTCACTTCCACTGTATAATCATAAGGGATTTGATTTAGATCATACCTGAATGGTCCAGCAGTTTCCCCTACTTTCTTCAGTTTAAGACTGAATTTGGTAATAAGGAGTTCATGATCTGAGCCACAGTCAGCTCCTGGTCTTGTTTTTGTTGACAGTATAGAGCTTCTCCATCTTTGGCTGCAGAGAATATAATCAATCTGATTTCGGTGTTCACCATCTGGTGATGTCCATGTGTAGAGTCTTCTCTTGTGTTGTTGGAAGAGGGTGTTTGCTATGACCAGTGCATTTTCTTGGTATATAGTAATAAAAGTCTAATTTATAAATAGACATAAATGTATATATTATATATGTACATGTGTGTTTGTGTGAATGTGTGTGTGTGTGTGTGTGTGGTCAGTCTGACTTTTTTCCACCCTATGGACGGTAGCCCACCAGGCTCCATAATCCTTGGGATTATCCTGGCAAGAATACTAAAGTGGGTTGCCATTTCCTTCTCCAAGGGATCTTCCTGACCCAAGAATTGAGCCCATGTCTCCTGCATCTCCTGTATTGGCAGGTGGGTTCTTTATCACTAAGCCACCTGGGAAGCCATGTGCATGCTCAAAAAATATTTTTCAGAGCAGTGACATCAAATTTTAAAAACATTGCTGCCAATGTTGGGACTCAGGAGCAGGGGTGACATGATGAACCAGAGCAGGGAACACACACTCCAGCAGGTCTTGGAGGATGGAGGATGGAACAGTCGGAGCAAGACCGTAGGCAGGAGATGTCCTGGAAAGAGAGGCACAGGTTCAAGTGGTTTCTCTGGCGGGAGATGACTCACAGCTGAGTCAGCCCTGTAGCAGCATTTCAAAGAGAGTGAAGTCCGTAACCATTAAAAATAAAACCTGGGGCAGCCTTAAGGGGCCATGTGGCCCCTTTAGAAGCCTGTTCCTCCTAGTGGCTGTCACACAAGACAGAATGCCTCTTCCTTCCACCCTGAAGGGTGACTTTGTGAAGGTCGCCCTCAAAGGAGTTTCCAGAAGCCTGGTCCTGCACACAGGAATGAAAGTGAGTGCGGCCGTGAATTATGTGGAGTTTGAGGGAAGCCATATAAAAGGCCACAAATCAGCTTGGGTTGCTAAGGGTGATTTGCTCTGCTCCGGCTGCCCCGACCCTCTTTGGCAAGGCCCTCTGGGAGGCATGCTTCAAGCTGTTCTGCTGAATAAGCTCTTTCCACTGAACCTGCTTATCGGGAATGACTTCTGCCCAGCATCTGCCAAAGTCACCTTGCAAGGAGCTCACCCAGCCACAGCTGGAATGTGGCTACATCTGGCCTGCCTGTCACCCTGCCGCTTGTTACTGCTTTGGGATGACAATACCACAGGCTCTCGTCCTTAGAGCTGAGCGTCGTTCCGCTGTGCAGCTGGTGGAGGCATTTGCTGTTGTTCACCTGCTAAGTTGTGTCTGACTCTTTGCGACTCCATAGACTGCAGCATGCCAGGCTCCTCTGTCCTTCACCATCTCCTGGAGTTTGCTCAAGATTCATGTGTATGGAGTCAGTGATGTTATCTAACCATCTCATTCTCAGTCGTCCCCTTCTCCTCCTGCCTTCAGGCTTTCCCAGCATCACAGTCTTTTCCAATGAGTCGGCTCTTCCCATCAGGTGGTCAAAGTACTAGGGCTTCAGCTTCAGCATCAGTCCTTCCAGTGAATATTCAGGACTGATTTCCTTTAGGATGGACTGGTTTGATCTCCTTATACTCCAAGGGACTCTCAACAGTCTTCTCCAGCATCAATTCTTTGGTGGCATAGACATGTCTAAATAAAGAATTTGAAAAGATGCTTTGCTATGACTGTCATAACAAAAAAGCCTTGATGGCTTAAGCAATAAAAAATGTATTTCTTCACAGTTCTGGAAAAAAGAAGTCCAAAATAAAAATAGATGACTAATGAGAACCCTACTCTAAAGCACAGGGAACCCTACTTAATGCACTGTGGTGACCTGGATGGGAAGAAAATCCAAAAAGGAGGGGGTGTTATATATATACATGTGACTGAAAGTGAAAATGGCTCAGTCGTGTCTGACTCTCTGCGACCCCACAGACTATACAGTCCATGGAATTCTCCAGGCCAGAATATTGGAGTGGGTAGCCTTTCCCTTCTCCAGGGCACCTTTCTGACTGAGGGATCAAACCCAGTCTCCAGCACTGCAGGTGGATTCTTTACCAACTGAGCTATGACTGATTCACTTTGCTGTTCAGTAGAAACTCACACAGCATTATAAAGCAACTATACTTCAATAAAATTAATTTTAAAAATTTAAAAATAAAAACAAGGTGCTGATGAGAGNTCATGCGAAGAGTTGACTCATTAGAGAAGACTCTGATGCTGAGAGGGATTGAGGGCAGGAGGAGAAGGGGATGACAGAGGATGAGATGGCTGGATGGCATCACTGCCTCGATGGATGTGAGTCTGAGTGAACTCCGGGAGTTGGTATGGACAGGGAGGCCTGGCGTGCTGCGATTCATGGGGTCACAAAGAGTAGGACATGACTGAGCGACTGAACTGAACTAGGGCTTCCCAGGTGGCTCAGTTAGTGAAGAGTCTGCCTGCGATGCAGGAGACCGAGGTTCAATCCCTGGGTCAGGAAGATCCCCTGGAGAAGGAAATGGCAACCCACTCCAATATTCTTGCCTGAGAAATCCCATGGACAGAGGAGCCTGAAGGGCTACAGTCCATGGGGTTGCAACAGTTGGACATGACTTAGTGACTAAATCTACCTACCTAACTAGATTGTAATGTACCTGCACATGTGGTGGGTTCTCAGCTAAAATTTGTTAAATGGTGGTGAATGGTCAGTATCATTGTAGGGAAAAGATATGAGGGATAGGCATCAAGAATATTTGTCTGACTGTAAGGATATGAGATTTGGAAATATGTGAAAGAGGGACAATCCCCAAATTGTCTTTTCACCAAATTACTGCTTACTACTGCCAATCTGTGTGATGCCAACAATTTCTACTATGTAGAAACAGATAATTATTTCTTCCTAGAAAACAAGAGGATAAACTGACTAGTGACCAAGGGTTAACCAGTCCCAGGATCATTTCCCAGATTACACCCAGTGCACCTCATTTCATAATTTCTTATTAATCACAAAACGTTTTCTGGATTTAGGGTGTTTAGTCTTTTGGATGTCCTTTATTCTACTTTCCCCCACTCCTGAATGTATCCAAAAAAGTCTCATCAAAACATAATTCTGATATTTTATAGAATTATCTGTTTCAGAGTGTCTTGAGATTGATCTCTTGTCTCTATTCTCTCGTACCAGTGGAGAAGTTAAAAGAGACTCTTAAAGGGCAGGTTCATTAGCTCCAAGCACCAACACCTTAGCAGACATTGAAAAGTGCCCATGTGCAAAAGATATTCAATCTTAGAGCCTTGACCTGAGGGACAGGGACCTGCTGGGGTCCTCTCTAGGGACAGAGGCAAGAGCAGGCACCATGTTGACCTCTCCCTCTGCCTTGCTAAAGGTGGCAGGCATTATTTTATTTTATTATAGATTTTACTCCAAAATTTTTCCCCTTGGTGAATGCTACTTCACACTTCAACTGACAAGCATCATCTCCATGCTCTTGGTCTGCCTTACTAAACCTGGTGGGCACCATCTTTTTATTTTCCCCTTCAGCAGGTGCCAACTTCATGCTCTCTATCTCTCACACTCCACAGATCCAGTGTCTCCCAGATGGGGGCTCTTACACGTGTCTGGTGCTCCTGCTTTTATGTCTGGTGCCCTGGTTTGTGGAACTGTGACCAGGGGACACCTCCAGATTAACTGGTTCTGGTGGCTGTCAGGGTTTATGCTCACAGGTCCTGCAGGACTATAACCAACAGAGTAAGATTTCTTAAATAGCCCCCACCCTTAGGGCACAGAAACAGACAACAGACCCAGAAGGAAACCTCTACTTTATTATCATACTTACAGCCTGAAGGGCAGGGCTCTGATTAAACACACAGCTAAGGGCTAACTGTAAACTTTTCCAGGGACCGCAGAAGGCAGGGGCTGTCTTTGTGCTCTTATTACGCCACCCCAGAGCACCAGTGTCTCTCAGAGGGACACTCTTACAGAATCTGGTTTTTCATCTGCTTTCTTATTTATTTTTTTTGGCTGTCATACAGGGATACCTTTTGATTTCTTGACTCTGGTGGCCAAGGCAGCTTGAATCTCTGTACACATTCCCAAGACATTTTATATTTAGGCTTGACAGGTGATATTATGACAGTGATTTGCCAGAGGCGTGCTGAAGATTCATACATGCTGTGAGTTACTCCCAACATTTCAAGGCCTCCTTAAACATTCTTGAAGCTATCTCATTTCAGTTCAGTTCAGTTGCTCAGTCATGTCTGACTCTTTGCGACCCCATGGACTGCAGCATGCCAGGTTTCCCTGACCATCACCAGTTCCTGGGGCTTGCTTAAACTCATGTCCATTGAGTTGGTGATGCCATCCAATCATCTCATCCTCTGTCGTCCACTTCTCCTGCCTTCAATCTTTCCCAGCATCAGGGTCTTTTCCAATGAGTCAGTTCTTTGAATCAGGTGGCCAAAGACTAGAGATAATGTAATTAATAAAAGCAATAGCATCGAAGGAAGTGTAGACAGCTAAAAACTTTTAGTGTTTCATTCCTCTTCTGAAAGGAAAATAAACCGACTGCTATGTATTTTGCTTAGATGGCAGAAGCAATCTGGTAGGACTGATTTTTGTCATGTTTTTGCATTTTCCATAGCTTAGAATTTTTATTCAGTAAAAAGCAAAAAGTAATTGTCATTCCTGGAGAAGCTTAATATTTTGAGTAGTCATTATGTTATCTTCTGCTGTGATTATTAAAAAGCACTTTTCTCTTGTTATTAATGTAGGTATGGTTTAGATTTTTTAAAAAATTAACTGGCCACTTCATTCTTATTTTAATAATTTACTGAACTCCTCTCTCTTCTGAAAGTTCTTTTAAAGATCAGGTTCCAAATTCTCAACTACAGAGACTGACAAGCATCTTTTGCTCCTGGCTTGTTTTTAGCATCTCTGGATGGCTTTTAAATAGCACCAAGTTCTTCTTTACCTTGGTTGTGTAACATATGAAATGAACATATGACTTAAAAATGGATGCTAGCAATAATTATTGAGGATCATTCTCTTCAGTGCCCTCAAAATTGCTCTACAGTATTGAAAGATTGATTTTTTTTGACAGGTATACCACATAGGAAGAGATATCCTTTCCCATTGAGGGAGAATCATTACAATAAACTTAGTTTTTGAGGGTGGAGGTTTGTTTATGAGGATGGACTACTAGTGAAATAACTGCTGAAATATTTTATTGTGTATATTGAATAAAAGAGACAACATTACAGATACACACCTGAAATCACTTGGGCAGTTGCTAGTGGAAAATCTAAGTGGAATTTTGAAAAATAATTAGACCAGTATTTGTACCTAATAAAGAGGTTGATAGTTTGCCACAGCACAATTAGATGAATATTCTGGTGATGCCTCTAAACTCAGTGACAGCATCACTTGAAAGATCTTTTCATTCAGGTTAAGTTATTGACTAACTTTAAAATTTCCTTTTGTTTATCAGAGACACCCCTACTTGTCAGGAGGTACAGACTATATAGTCTCCAATCAACAATTATAATTCTATAATGTCATCCGTTACCAGGAATACTATTTCTTGAGGTGTTCACAGAATCATAGCACTTTTAAGTATTGAAATTCCTGAAAGACTGAAGTGATTTCTTACCGATTATGAGAAAGTGAAAAGTGAAAGTGAAAGTTGCTCAGTCGTGTTCGACTCTTTGCGACCCCATGGACTGTATAGTCGAAATCTCCACGCCAGAATACTGAAGTAAGTAGCCTTTCCCCTCTCCAGGGGATCTTTCAAACCCAGGAATCGAACTCAGGTCTCCTACATTGCAGATGGATTCTTTACCAGCTGAGCCACAAGGAAAGGCCTCATTCATGAGAGTTTAAGTAATTCTCCCAAATCTGCACCATTAAGTTATGATGCAAGTAGGAGCAAATTAAAGATCTTCAATTGCAATCATTTTTCTCTCCACTCCCTCATCTCCTAACACACTCATATGCATTTGTCAAAACAGCTCTGTTTCCAAGTGAGAGGAATGAATGTTCCTAAAGACATAAATGTGTGACCATCACTGACCAGCACAAAGTTAGATCACAATAGGGGCCCAGTTAAAATATTTCATGTGCAACTGGGTGAAACCTTTAAAGTACTAAATTAAAACAATCCTTTTAGTGGAGAAAATTCTGTTTCAGAAGAGGACCTTCGTACTGAATCTCTGACCAGCAACTGATGATGCTATTTGCCTCTGATGTTGATTGGTTGCCTAGACTGGGCTCACCCAATCCAGGAGCAAATGAGTTCTCTGGTTGGTATTTGGGATGTGGGTGGAGGAGGGTCACAGTACCCATTTGAGAGGGACTTGCCTGCTCCTCTCACTCTCTATCCTCTGCTGTTCTCCGGCATGGTGTGCCTGTATTTCTCTAGAGGCTCCCGGATGGCAGCTCTGCTAGTGATGCTGATGGTGCTGAGCCCTCCCCTGGCCTGGGCCAGGGAGATCCAACGTAAGTATATACCTTGAATGGTGACCTATCATGGGGTCGGGGGTTGGGGAGGAACGGAGTTAACTTTGTCACTATATCCAGGCCAGGTCCTTTAAAAATTGTGATATATTCTTATTGACCACCTATCTTTATCATATGGATCCTT
This sequence comes from Neotragus pygmaeus, assembly GCA_006410875.1. NCBI lineage: Eukaryota > Metazoa > Chordata > Mammalia > Artiodactyla > Bovidae > Neotragus > Neotragus pygmaeus. Next base: position 151,699 of record SJYV01041821.1, read on the forward strand.
AGTTCTTTCCACGGTAAAGGACCCTGAGTGCTTGCCCACTTAATGAGCGTTGTATAAGTTGCAGCCATATATATGAACCATTTCTTTTCAACTTTCCTCCAATAAAACCTATCCAGCCTTGCATTCAATTCTCTTGGGGTCTTAAGATTTATAAATAAGAATGTCAAAATAATTCCTCATGCAGCAGTTTCCTTTATTTATAGTGTGTGTGTGTGTTAGTCACTCAGTCATGTCCGACTCTTTGTGACCCCATGGACTGTAGCCCATTGGGCTCTTCTGTCCATGGGATTCTCCAGGCAAGAATACTGGAGTGGGCAGCCATTTTTGTCTCCAGGGCATCTCACGACTCAGGGATTGAACCTCGGTCTCCCACATTGCAGGCAGACTCTTTATGGTTTTAGCCACCAGTTATACCAAAAAAGGGCTTCCCAGTGGTGCTAGGGGTAAAGAACCTGCCTGCCAATGCAAGAGACGTAAGAGATGGGGTTTGATCCCCGGAACGGGAACATCCCCTGGAGAAGGAATGGCAACCGACTTCAGTATTCTTGCCTGGAGAATCCCATGGATGGAAGAGCCTGGTGGGCTACAGCCCATGGGGTCACAAAGGGACAGACATGACTGAAGCAATTTAGCATGCATGCCAAAGAAAGGGAAAGTTTCACCAAAAATTTTCTGTGGATTCAAAAGGAATTAGAAAGATCTCTCCTAGAAGATCCTGTGTTGTGTCCTCAATAGGACCTGTGTTCTCTCTCCTTAGTATGTAAGAATATATCAAAAGGTCTCTCCCCATTAAGCCGTTTCCTTTCTCCTGAGCTCCAGTGTTTATAAGGATTATGTCCCTTTAATGGAAGTCCTCTGACAAAAGTTGGGGTTGGTTTTCTCTCTGTTCTGTGGAAAGCACCCTAAAGCTTAAGCAGAGATTCTTAGTACTTGGAATGACTCTATAGATAAGGAGGACCTTATGGGATGTTCTATGACACTTAAAGAATTCACATATATTCTGAAAACCTGACATACTTTAGTATTCATCACGAATCTATTTTGAATCTTTCTGCACAATCAATTTCTACCATGTCTGCCCATTCTCTGCCCTGAACCCATGAAAAAGGATTTAACTAGTGGAGGACAAATTATATAAAATTCTGTTTTTGTAAGTCAAGGAGCAATCAATTATCAGCAATTTCATGTTGTTCAAACCATAAACCCTATGAAGGGTATGAAGGTTTTTTCCATCCCATAGGGTTGAAAGTCAAAAAGCAAGTCAAGGGGGTTCATTGGCCTATTGAGGTCTTGGCCTCAAATTTCATAGCTTCATTTATCCTGTAGTCTCTGTTCCTTAATTATTCATGTTAATAAAATTTTCCAGTTATTCCCTACTCCTTTTCCAGTTATGTCATCACCATTATTGAAAATCTCCAAGTTTACACAGACCATCAGCACTATATAATCCATTAGATGAGATGAAATTTAGCGAAAATTTTTCTCTTTCTTAAAAACCACCTTTTACTTAACTTTGAACGTTTCTTACAGCTAGTGGGAGGAGAAAGAGGAAATTTGTCTGAATTTGCCATAGAAGGTAGAAGGAATTTAATGTGCCATCAGAATAAAAGTGTTGGACCTGGAGCCCCTTTGCTTTCCAAGATTCCCACAAAAATCAGCTTCCAAAACTCAAGGTTTATTTGTTTAGACCAAATTTTTTTTTTTTTTTCTGAACAGCTATTATATACTGGGCTCTGTTCTAGGCCCAGAAAATTCTATTTGAATAAGGAAGAAAAGACCCCTGCTATCATGGAGACAGGAGAGAAAGACAACCCAATAAACTTTAACAAAGAAAAAACATTTCAGAGACAGACAAGTGCTCTGAAAAAAAGTATGTCAGGGTCATGGAACGATGAGAATTGCATTCACCTGATTTCAGTTCAGGTGGCTAGTAAAAATGACATTTAGTTGAAATATGAATGATGGAAAGTCAGTCATGTGAAGAATGTAAGGGAACAGGGAAAGAATGAAGTGAGGAAGATATTTGATTTTCTAAAGGAACAAAAAGAAGGCAATAAAATGGCTGAAGCATAGAAAGCAAGTTGGCATGTGGAATAAGATGAGGTTGAAGATGAAGTCAGGGGAGAAATCATATTAGGTCCTGATCGCTGTGGTAAAACATTTAAGTTTTCTTTAAAAAGATAATGTGAATGCTACTGAGGAATTGCTTCCCAGGTGGCGCTAGTGTTAAAGAATCTGCCTGCAAATGCAGGAGATGTAAGAGATGTAAGAGACACGGGTTTGATCCCTGGAGGAGGAAATGGTGATGACTCCAGTATTCTTGCCTGGGGAATTCCATGAACAGAGGAGCCTGGTGGGCTACAGTCCATGGGGTCGCAAAGAGTCAGACATGACTTGAGAACAGTACAGCACTGAGGGATTAGGAGGAAAGTCACTTGGTGGTGCTGTTTATTGAAATAGGAAAAGTTTTGGAAGGAAATAATTTGAAGTGGGTGGATAGAAGAATAAGTTTTGTTTATTTTAAGTTTGAAACAATTTATTAACGTGTATGTGGAGCCTTCAAGAAGTCAGTTGAAAACATCAAATTGGAATTCAAGCGGAGGCCAGAGCCGAAGTTATGTGTGTCAGGGTCACTGACATATGCACTATGTCAAAATATAAGAAAGTAGGGGAAGGAGAGAGTGTGTGTAGATCAGAAAACGAGAGCAAGGGCCATGTCCAGAGGGCCGAGGGCTTATGAATCTGTAAAAGAGCCTGCAAAGGGGTACTGTTGATGTTGGGGAAAACCACGAGAATGTGATGCATGCATGTGAAGAAAATAGATTTTTCAAGAAGGGAAGGAGTGACAGTTGTGGTGAGTTTGACTAAGGAGGGTCAAGTGAGAACATGACAAAGAAATCAACACTGGGTTTGGAGGACTTGATGTTTATAGTCAACAGAACATACAAGACAGGAGCTAGATTGGACCTTTTGAAGAAAGAATGAGAGTTGAAGAAGTGAGGAATGGATTACAGATGCCACATTTGAGTAGCTTAAATCAGGGGGAAACTGTGCCCTAGAATCAGAGAGTAAGCTGGACCTAAAGTATAAGAATAAAAGAACCTGAAGAAACGCTAGGAGGACTTGAGAACCAGAGAGGTTCAGTCACCAGCAAAAAACACTAGAATGCCCTTGTATGTATGCAGGGGTGACTGGTTATGGGAAAAGCCATTGATTTATACAACCTTATATTTATTAGTGATCTAATTAATGTACAAGTTATTCCCCTCGCTGATGAGATTGGAGTAACAAACAAAACAACCCAATCTCTTTCAACATGGAACATCAAAACACTTCATAGTTGTTATGTATCAGGCCCATAAATTTCAGTATGTAATTCTTATAACTGTCCTATCGAATCTGTAATAATTAAAATATATCTATGGAATCTAATATTCAAAAAGTTTCAGTAATTTACCCAGTGTCACATAGTTGCTGCTAGAGCCCAGATTATATAGTGTGAAACCGAGTTTATGGGAATTCCTTTTATGGCAGCATACTCTGTGTTAGATTCATATATACATTATTATTTTATAGAAAGCAATGTTTCTGCTCTTTTGTGCTCAAAATGGTAATTAGTGATAAAGTTAATTGAAGACAATTGCCAAATGATGATGAAGATATCATTTGCTTTAGCAAGTAAACAAGTAGATCTTGTGAGTTTACATTCATAGGATTTATAAAAATTAAAAGGCAATGTATTTATTGAGTACTTATGATATGAACAGTGCTAGAAAGACTGCTAGAAGCAATAAATAGGAGGAATATTCATTAGTTTTGCATTTATTTTACAAGTTTCATATGGGTTCATAGTGTATGTGCAGGCTGTCATGGGTATGTAAAGAAGAAGATAAAGAAGTATTAAATGTACTCCTTCTGAAATTTTGTTAGCAAGTTGGGCTAAGGTTGCCAAATATAACACAGGATCCAGTTAAATTTAAATTTCAGCTAAACAACAATAATTTCTGAAATACAAATTTAACTGGGAAACCTATATATTTGTTTACTAAATTGGCAACCTTAAATTGGGCATGTGAGTTGGCAGTAACAGTGCTAACCATATAAGCTACCATAAAAAAACTGACTTCACACAGTTTTATTTTTTAACTTTTTCATTGACAAGAAGGTATTAGAGAATTTCTGAATATTAAGATAGATTTGATCTGATTTACAGTACACTTTCTGCCATCATTTATAAGTGAAAGTCTCTTCTCAGAGTCTGGGGAATTGCTCATTTCTTGTTAACTGTATAAATGAGGTCACTTTCTCCCTTACTTTCTTCCTTTCCAATGGGACTTGACTACAGAAATAAGAATTCTTTGTATGACCAAAGCTGATAATTTAATGCCTACTGGTATTATTGGGAGTAGGAGACAAAGTTAGAAAATGAATTATTTGGGGCTTTGAATGGGAATAAAATGTCTGTGACTGTAAAGTGAAGTGGCTCAGTTGTGTCCAACCCTCAACGACCCTATGAACTGCAGCCCACCAGGCTCCTCCATCCATGGGATTTTCCAGGCAAGAGTACTGGAGTGGGGTGCCATTGCCTTACTCTTATACTATAGACAAGTAGNCAGCCTAAAGTTCACCTCTTGATGGTTTGGCAGGGAAAATGCAGCCTGATTTTGAGAATATCCCAGGGGTTCGCGTCTACAGAGCAGCATGGCTGCATTCCAACAGCACCTTCCTGCAGGGACCTGGCCTTGGCCGTGCCGCTCCTGTGATTAATGTGTCTAGCATGCTTTCAGGAACTCACCGGGTCCTCCGTAATCCTTTTAATTTGATAAGATGTTTTTAATTGAATCCTCACTGACGTGACAACAAGCTCCTCAGTTCAGTGTTTGTCTTCTTGTCATCCTAGTTAGGTCCACAGATGCCCAGACTCTGGTCAGTTCTCATCCTAACCTGTGAAAGTCACTTGTTACAGCCCAGCCATTTTCGGCTCGAGTCCAGCACTGAGGCAGCACTTCTTCTGAGCAATGAATTTCCTGTTATTAAGAGCTTTTAGTTAAAGGGTCAGGACCACCGAAAGCTCAGGAGTCCTTTTGGAGTCCACCGTTCATATCATCCATCATTCTCTGAAAGATGATTGTCACTGACAGATGCATCAGTGGAATGAGAATTACACCCCATCGATGTCACTTGTCTGGACCAGTCATCAGATGTAGACACTTNGGAGTCCTTTTGGAGTCCACCGTTCATATCATCCATCATTCTCTGAAAGATGATTGTCACTGACAGATGCATCAGTGGAATGAGAATTACACCCCATCGATGTCACTTGTCTGGACCAGTCATCAGATGTAGACACTTGTTTTGAAGGATAATTACGATGGAGCATTTAGCTTGTACAGACAAGTCAATGGAGCTCTGCAGAATGATTACCCACTGTGGGGTACATTAATAGTCAAAGACAAATAAGACAAGTCCTCTTTTATCTAGTAGTCACTCACCTGGCTGTCTTAACTGTCTAGAACTGGGACAATCCTTGAATCAAGGCAAATTACCTGGGGAGGATATGAGCTGTCTGAATCCATGCACTCATGCTTATGAAACTTACCTGCGAAAGAATCCATTAGGCTCTTACATTAAGATTAGATTCTGACTAAACTATTCATTAGCTTTCTTAGTTTAGCCATCATAAGAAGACAGGGATACTAGTGGGAGTTTTTTAGAAGCAGATGAACTAATGAAATGAGAAAACATAATATATGCATATTAGAGTACATAATGTGATGTTAACAGAGAAGATATAAAATCTCATAAATGAATGGCACCAAGCTACACAGATGCATGTCCATTTAAGGGGAAACTAATTGTAAACATCTTTGCTGGTTTTGAAGCAATGCTGTGTTTTGCATAGTTCAGTGTATATATTTACCTTAGTCTATCAAGAAATTTGAATATTAGCCATGAGTTTCTAACTTATAGAGAGAACATTTATAATACATGTTACACATTTTTTTTTAAAGAAAATGCTTTAATTTAAAAAATAAGTTTGGGTATATAAAAAGGTGTTTTCTGTTATCTGTAAAATTAGTTATAAGAGTACTTCTGTATTTGACTGAATATATGAGGCAGTCTATTGAAAAAATAAATAATCTTGAGCAATGTAGCTAAAACATCAGTTTAGTTCCACTGATGGAATAATTAATAAAATTCTGATTTTTTGATCAGAACAGGAATACAGGAACAGAAGTCACTGGATCTGGGTCCAACCTTTGATATTCTATTAAGAATTGTTACTGCATTATACTTGGCAGTTTTGCATTTGTGGAAAAATTACATATGACATTTTCACATTCTTTTGGAGCTGCAAGAATCTCCCGTTGAATTGCTGATGAAACAGGAGACAAAGAGGTCAAAAACAGGGCTGAGAGAAAGTCCAACCTTGGCTGAACATGTCACACACGTCACAGGTTCATGGAAGAGGGGCGGGGGATTAAGGTTGTGGGTCTCAGGCTCAGGCTGCCCTGCTTTGATCCCTGGCTCTCTCACCCACTAGGTACAACCTGGGCAACTTCAGGTGGTCCCCACACCTGAGTCTCCCACGTTTGTAAAGCGGGGTGGTGACAGCACATTCTTTCTCAGGTTAGCGTGAAGTTAAATGAGTCGGTGCGCGTCTAACACTTGGTGTGGGGCCTGAAACAGTACACACTCCACAAGCATCAGTTCTCGAGGTCTTAAAATAACTCTATCAGCTGGCATTGTGTCTCAGCTTGACAAATGAAGAAACCAAGACTCAAAGACATCCAAGAACTTTCCTGGGGTCCCTGTGTAAGTGGTGGAGTTTTATAAGGACAGTCTGATAGGGTATGGGTATTATGCTCAACTAGAGAAAACTTATCCCAACTCCTCCAAAACTTTTTTTTTTTAATCTGTCTTACTCTTAAAGAAGAAGAAGACCTAAAATCAAAAAACATGCATGGAAAAACCAATGGGGTATTTTCACAGATGTTCTTCAGAAGTCCATTTCTTCTCTGTTGTCTGATAACCAAACTTTGTATCTTGGCAATTACACAAGTTCCAGTGTACTTTTTTGTTTTTTGGTTGTGCCACAGGGCTTGTGGGATCTTAGTTCCCTGACCAGGGGTTGAACCCGTGTCCTCTGCAGTGGGAGTATGGAGTCTTAACCACTGGACCACCAGGGAAGCCCCTGACAATGATATTTTCAGAGACTCAGAATTTCTACAATACTCGTTTTAGAATTACACTGTCAATGTTTTAAAAACTCCACAATAATGAAATCATTTGTCAATCTAAACTGTTAGCAGACTGATGGCATGTCGAATCTTTTCTTAGCTCTGATTGCTTTCTAGATCTGGGGTTACAAACTCAAGTGATTTTCAAGTCAGGGCCTTAACCCCAAAGGAGTATCGTGGAAGGGTAGCAGGGGTGGGTGGAGCTTGTGGCTAACTGCACAACCTGCTGTGTTATGATCAAACCCATGAAGTGTTTAAAGAAATGGCCCGAGACTCTCATTTTCTATTACTGGTCTCCTCTGTTCCCACAGAGAAGAGAAGCCACAAGCGCTTCCCTTGTGACTCAGCTGGTAAAGAATCCACTGCAATGAGGGAGACCTAGGTTCAATCCCTGGGTTGGGAAGATTCCCTGGAGATGGGAAAGACTACCCACTCCAGTATTCTGCCCAGGAGAATCCCATGGACTGTATAGTACACGGGGTCACAAAGAGTCAGACATGACTGAGCGACTTTCGATCTGTTCTCAATCTTGAGTATGCAAAAAAGAAAAGTGCTCTTTGCTTCTCTCTTACTCTGTTCAGCAAGAGAGTCAGGTTCAGAAGCATCTGTGTAGCACCTGTGAGGCACGAGGCCGTGGCTTAGATCCAAAGAGGATTGCAAAGATGAATCCAACGACGACAACAATAACAGGAAAATAAAAACCATTTCTCAGGTGTGTGGTTCATTGCTGCACTCACGTGGGCTCACAGAAGACTGGACATGATGTGCTAATTTCCGCCATCCAGTGGGTGGTGGTGAGGGAACGGACAGAGGTTCTTGGTACCAAGAATCCTTGAAATGAGCACTTAGTTGACTTGAGGCTCCATCAGCTGGAGGGGCTTCCAGAGCTCAGAGAAGTGCGCCATGGAGGGGGTCAGAGCTGGAACTCATGTGGCATTCTGCACCACGACAGGCTTCCCAAGCCCCCTCTCCTCCTGGCTTGCCTTAGCGTCGGCTCCTTTTCATCTGCCGTGGTCAGCTCCACCCTCACTCCTAACACGATGTCCCCTCACCCCAGACAGTAGATGTCAGAGTGGGAGAGGAAACTGTAANAAGCCCCCTCTCCTCCTGGCTTGCCTTAGCATCGGCTCCTTTTCATCTGCCATGGTCAGCTCCACCCTCACTCCTAACACGATGTCCCCTCACCCCAGACAGTAGATGTCAGAATGGGAGAGGAAACTGTGATATTTAAGCTAATCCCTCCTGTTTCTGTTTTGGAGAAGGAAATGGCACCCCACTTTAGTATTCTTGCCTGGAAAATCCCATGGATGGAGGAACCTGGGAGGCTACAGTCCACGGAGTCGCAGAGTCGGACACGACTGAACGGCTTCACTCCTGTTCCTGGTGAGTGTGGCAAAGGCCCAGGAGAGACGATGACCTCCAAGTGGAAGTTGGAACCCCCTTTCCAGTTTCAGGGTTCTTCTTCCCTGTTTCTAATGTTTCACATCCTAAAAATTTCATGATCTGAATCATTCACTGTGTCACAGTACATGCTGCTTTTCTCTGTCTAAAATTTTTCATTGAAAAGTGCTTTCTTCCTTATCAGGTGAGCTTCCTTGGGTACTAAAGACACCTTATGCTTTAGATGTGCTTTGTCTTACCACCTGCTTACTGGGTGCTCCTGAGTCATTTCTGAAGTTTGAGGGTAACTTTAAACCTTCATTGATTTGAAGCACTAATTCAAGGAAATATGTGCTAATATATTGACCTCCAACTCAATATGTGCACATGAAATATTAAAATTATTTCAGTGCCCTTATCTGTAAATGGAACTGAAATAAAGACCCAGAGGATGGTGAGAGTATTAAATATGGTGATATGTATAAATATATCATTGGTGAACGTTAAGTATGATAAGGTTGTGTGTGTGTGTGTGTGTGTGTGCGTGTGTGTGTATGTGTGTGTGTGTGTTGTGTCCGACCACATGGGCTATATCCTGCCAGGTTCCTCTGTTCATGGAATTCTCCAGGCAAGAATACTAGAGTGGGTTGACATTTCCTTCTCCAATGATAAGGTTATGAGATTTTTAAATGGATGACAGTTTTGAGAATCTCTTGGCTTCTCTATTATCTAATGTGAGGAGAAAGATAATCCAGCAGATCTTTAAAAACAAAAGGAAGACCTCTCCTCTGAATTAGCAATCTTTTATTAAGAAAAAACTGCAAAGATCAACAACTTACAGTGATTCTGTGGTGTCCACTGCTCCATGACCCCTGAACTGTGCCCTCTTAACCTCAGCTCAAACTGAGGAATTTGAGTTGATTTATTGAGCATTTAATACCCTGACCTTGAATTCAGTAAGACAAGAAGCAGTGAAATTCTATTACAGCTGATTTTTATTTGGAAATCATACTCATGTTATAATCTGGGAAAAAATTTAGTTGTAAATGCAAATGTTTACTCTCTTTTTTCCTTATCCCTTCAAATTAAAAAAAAAATCATTATTGGCCTAAAATTAGAGACCTGATGATATATTTTAGTTTGATTCTTCCATCTGTTAAAAAACAAAACAAAACAAAACTGAAAACAGTTTTCACTACCTGGTGAAGCGAAAATGACTCTGAATTAGTTAATACAGTGAGAGGCAGAGACCACAGGAGGAGTGCTCAGCTCATCAGAGGCACTTTGTCACACTTTCACCACCTGCAAAGCCTCAGTCTGCTCTCATGGACACCAGAGGACAAGAAGGGGCAGGACTGTGAACACCCAGGATGTCACAGTCTGTCCCCAGCGAGAGCATGGGGCTCACACGACGCTTGTCTTCCTGTGTGGGGCTGTAACATGGCAGCAAGCTGAGCGCTACTCTCATATTCATGGAAGGAGGCACTCATTGCTTTGCGAATACTGAGTGGGGTAAAAAGCCTTCTCTCTTTCATAGAAATAGTATTGCGACAATTGGGCAGTGGTTTTTGGTTCAGACAGTAAAGAATCTGCTTGCAATCCAGGAGACCCAGGTTCAACCCCTGGGTTGGGAAGGTCCCCTGAAGAAAGAAATGGCACCCCACTCCAGTATTCTTGTCTGGAGAATTCTGTGGACAGAGGAGCCTGGTGGGCTACAGTCCCTGGGGCTACAAAAAGTTAGACAGGACTGAGCGGCTAACACTTTCACTTTCAAAACACCAGTGCTCAGGTCATTGCAGCATTATTTAGCATTATTTACACTGGCCAGGACATGGAATTCAGCCCAAGTGTCCATTTAGAGAGGGATGTGTAAAGAAGATGTGGTACATAAATAAAACGGAATATTAGTCAGCCATACAAAAGAACAAAATAATGTCATTTGCAGCCATGTGGATGGACCTAGAGATTTTCACACAGCGTGAAGTAAGCCAGACACAGAAAGATAAATATCACATGATACTGCTTATATGTAGACTCAAAGAAAGGGTACAAAGGAACTTATTTACAAAATGAAAATAGAGTCACAGATGTAGAAAACACACTTATAGTTATCAGAGTATAAGGGAGTTGGGGAGAGGAATAAACAGGAGATTGGGATTTACATACATACACTACTATATATAAAATAGATAACTATTGAGAACTTACTGTATAGGACAGGGAACTATACTTAATACTCTATAATAATCTATATGGGAAAAGAACCTGAAAAAGGTGGATATATGTATACATGCAACAGATTCATTTTGCTGTACACGTGAAACTAACACAATATTGTAAATTAACTATACTCCAACAAAAATAATAGAAAAAGAAACCCCCTCCCCCCACCAGCGTCCAGGCTCCACCCATGAAACCTGATATCATATTTCTGGGGTGTGTGCATGCATGCAGTCACTTCAGTCGCATCTGACTCTTTGCAACCTTATGGCCTGTAGCCCACCAGGATCCTCTGTTCATGGGATTCTCTAGGCAGGAATACTGAAGTGAGTTGCCATGCCCTCCTCCAGGGAATCTTCTGGACCTAGGGATCGAATCCACGTTTCTTACGTCTCCTGTATTGGCAGGTGGATTCTTTACCACTAGCACCACCTGCGAAGCCCCGTACTCCAATAAAAATAATAAAAAACCACAAAGGCCCAGGCTCTACCTCTGGAATCTGATATCATATCTCTGGGAACTCAGAATTGCCATGTTCAAGGTTGTTTCAGTTGCTTTTATTAGGCAGCCAAAGTGGAAAACCTAGGGATTCTTAAAGTTTCCTACCGGTGGGAATCACCAGTAATTTTCTACTATATAGATTCTTATTCATGGAACTATTTGCTCTCTAGTTCCTCTGCCTTTTCTAAAACCAGCTTGAACATTTGAAAATTCACGGTTCATGTATTGCTGAAGCCTATCTTGGAGAATTTTGAGCATTACTTTGCTAGCGTATGAGATGAGTGCAATTGTGCGGTAGTTTCAAATTGCCAACATCCGCTGGATCAGCAAAAAAGCAAGAGAGTTCCAGAAAAACATCTATTTCTGCTTTATTGACTAGCCAAAGCCTTTGTGTGGATCACAATAAACTGTGGAAAATTCTGAAAGAGATGGGAATACCAGACCATCTGACCTGCCTATTGAGAAATCTGTATGCAGGTCAGGNAATCTTCGGGGTGACTGTCAAGGAGGCTCAGGGCCACCAGGTTCAGATGGAGTGGACAGAGACATCTGGTGGTCTCATGGAACGGGTGGCACGACCCCGGAGTTCCTCTGGACACTCCTGTGGAGAGCGCCTCATTGTGATATGCGAGGGAACTGGCGAGAATCCTTCCCTGATGAATCAGTGAAAGGCACCCTGGTCTCGAACTGCGCAGGGGGACGCGGGGCTCCTCTTGATTTGTGGTGGGAACCTCGGTGTTCCTCTCGAGTGGAGACGTTAATGTTGGGATATTCTTGAGTCGCTGCAAGGGTGTGAAGTAACCCGTGGAGGTTCACGAGGGATGGGGGGACTTCCTGGGATATGTCACCGAAGACAAGGGCCTCATCTCGCCTGGAGGGGAGATCCTCCTGGCTTTTCTCGAGTTTTGGCAGGTTACTCTCGAGTAACAACGGGGACCCCAGGGACGCGCCCCTGTGTGCTCCGTAAAGGCCAGTCTCCACACGAGTTGCCAGAGGCCTCTGGGGATTTCTTGGCAGTCGTTGCCATCTCCCAAGTCCTCGTCTGGAGCCTCGGGATTCCCTCCACTGCTGACGTGGACCGTGGGCTTTCTCTGGAGGCTCCCTGGGGGAGTCAGGTATCATCTTTGGTGGAGAGGTGCACGTCCGCTTTCCACCCGAGCTGTAGCTGCAGGTACAGGCTTCTGGTCCTGGTGAAACATGGGTCTGGGGCTTTCCGTTGAGGCTTTCCCAAAGGATTGAAAGACGGGCCACCATGGTGGGAGCCAATCCTCGGGGTGACAGTCGAGGCGGTGCAGGGCCACCAGCTTCCTCTGGAATGGACAGAGACATCTGGGGGTATCGTGGATCAGGTGGTGCCACCCCCGGAGTTCCTCTGGACACTCCTGTGGCAGGAACCTTGTCTTGACATGCGACGGGACATCGGGAATCCTACCCCAATGAAGCCCAGAAAGGAAGCCTGATCTCGAGCTGAGCAAGGGCCCACGTGGGACCTCTTGAGTTGTGGCAGGTCCCTCGGTGTTCTTCTTGTGTGGAGAACTGTATGTTGGGTTATTCTTTAGTCGCTGCAAGCCTGTGAAGGAACCCGTCAAGGCTCATGAGGGATATGCGGACTTCCCGCGAGGTGCCGCAGAGGAAAAGGGCCTCATCTCGCCTGGTGGGGAGATCTTCCTGGTGTTTCTCGTGTTATGGCAGGTTCCTCTCGAATTACGACGGGGACCCCAGGGATCCGGTCCTGTGCCCTCTGGAAAGACCAGGCTCCACGCGAGTTGCCAGGGGTCTCTGGGGATTCCTTGGCATCCGGTTCCGGCTACTAAATCCTCGTCTGTCACCTGAGGATTCCTCTCCACTGCAGATGTGGAATGTGGGGTTCCTCTGGAGGCTCCCAAGGGGAATCATGTCTCGTCTTGAGTGGAGATGTGCACCTCCACTTTCCTCCCGATCTGTAGCTGCAGGGTCAGGCTTCCCGTCAATGTGACACAGGTGCCTGGAGCATCCCCTCGAATCTTTCCCACAGGGTTGAGACACGTGCCACCGTGGTGTGAGCCAATCTTTGGGGTGACTTTCGAGGTGGCTCAGGGCCACCAGGTTCAGATGGAGTATACAGAGACATCTGGTGGTCTTGCGGAACAGGTGGCGGGACCCCCAGAGTTCCTCTGGACACTCCTGTGGAGATCGCCTCCTTGTGATATGCGAGGTGACCAGCAGGAATCCTTCCCTGACAAATCAGTGAAAGGAACCCTGGTCTCGAACGGAGCAGGGGGACACGGGTCTCCTCTTGAGTTTTGGTGGGGACCTCAGTGTTTCTCTCGACTGGAGACATGAATGTCGGTATATTCTTGAGTCTCAGTAAGGATGTTAAGGAACCCGTCGAGGTTCATGAGGAATGGGGAGACTTCCCACAAGATGCCGCAGAGGATAAAGGCCTCATCTCGCCTGGAAGGCAGATCCTGCTGGTGTTTCTCGAGTTGTGGCAGGTTCCTCTCGGGTAACGACGTGGACCCCAGAAACCCGCCCCTGTGCCCTCCTGAAAGGCCAGGCCCCACACGAGTTGCCAGGGGCCTCTGGGGATTCCTTGGCAGTCGGTGCCGTCTCCTAAGTCCTCGTCTGGAGCCTGTAGATTCCCTCCACTGCTTACCTGGACCATGGGCTTTCTCTGGAGGCTCCCCGGGGGAGTCAGGTTTCATCCTCGGTGGAGAGGTGCATGTCCACTTTCCACTCGAGCTGTACTGCAGGGTCAGTCTTCCCGTCCAGGTGACACAGGGGTCTGGGGCTTCCCCTCGAGGCTTACTCACAGGGTTGAAACATGCGCCACCTTGGTGGGACCCAATCCTGGTGGTGACAGTCGAGACAGTGCAGGCCCACCAGGTTGTGATGGAATGTACAGAGACATCTGGGGGTATCGTGGATCAGGGGGCTCGACTCGCAGTGTTCCTCTGGACATTCCTGTGGAAGTCGCCTCCTCTTGACATGTGTCAGGACCGTTGGGAATCCTTCCTCCACGAAGCCGGGAAAGGAAGCCTGATCTCGAGCTGAGCAGGGGGACACGGGGGTCCTCTTGAGTTGTGGCAGGACCCTAGCTGTTTCTCTCGCTTGGAGACCTGTATTTTGGGATATTCTTGAGTCGCTCCAAGCGTGTGAAGGAACCTGTCGAGGTTCTTGAGGGATGGGGTAACTTCCCGAGAAGTTCCGCAGAGGAAAAAGGACTCATCTTGCCTGGAGGGGAAATCCTCCTGGATTTTCTCAAGTTACGGCAGGTTCCTCTCTAATTATGTCGGGGACCCAAGGGGCCTATTCCTGTGCCCTCTGGAAAGGCCAGGCTCCATGCGAGTTGCCAGGGACCTCTGGGGATTCCTTGGCAGCCAGTTCTGGCTCCTAAGTTCTCGTCTGGCACCTGAGGATTCCTCTCCACTGCAGGCGTGGACCATGGGGTTCCTCTGGAGGTTCCCCAGGGGAGTCAAGTCTGGTCTTTAGAGGAGACATGCACATCCGCTTTCCTCCCGAGCTGTAGTTGCAGGGTCAGGCTTCACATCGTGGTGACACAGGAGTCTGCGGCGTCCCCTCCAGGCTTTCCCACAGGGTTGAAACACACGCCACCGTGGTGGGAGCCAATCCTCGGGGTGACAGTCGAGGCGGTGCAGGGCCTCCAGGTTCCTCTGGAATGGACAGAGACATCTGGGGTTATCGTGGATCAGGTGGCTCGATCCCCAGAGTTCCTCTGCACACACCTCTGGCAGGCGCCTCCTCTTGACATGCGACGGGACCGTTGGGAATCCTTTTCCAATGAAGCCGGAAAGGAAGCCTGACCTCGAGCTTAGCAGAGGGACACGGTGTCCTCTTGAGTTGTGGCATCACGCTCGATGTTCCTCTCGTGTGGAGACATATATGTCTAAATATTGTTGAGTAGCTGCAAGTGTATGAAGGAAACCGTTGTGGTTCATTTGGTATGCGGGGACTTCCTGCGAGTTGCCACAGATGACAAGGGCCTCATGTCACCTGGAGGGGAGATCCTCCTGGTTTTTCTCGAGTTGTGGCAGGTTTTGCTCGAGTAACGATGGGCAAGCCAGGGACCCACCCCTGTGCCCTCCGCAAAGGCCAGGCTCCAGCCAAGTTGCCAGGGGCCTCTGGGGATTCCTTGGCAGTCGGTTCTGTCTCCTAAGTTCTTGTCTGAAAATTGAGGATCCCTCTCCACTGCAGACGTGGACCATAGGGTTCCTCTGGAGGGTCCCCAGGGGAGACAGGTCTCATCTTGTGTGGAGACGTCCACATCCGCTTTTCTCCCTAGCTGTAGCTGTAAGCTCATGCTTCCCGTCGAGGTTAAATAGGGGTCTGGGGTTTCCCCTCGAGGCTTTCCCACAGGTTTGAAACACGTGCCAACGTGGTAGGAGCCCATACTCGGGGTGACAGTCGATGCGGCTCAGGGCCACCAGGATACAATGGAGTGGACAGAGACATCTGGGGTTCTCGTGGAACAGGTGGCGTGAAACCCGGAGTTCCTCTGGCCACGTCTAGGGAGAGCCCCTACTCTTGATATGCCCCAGTACTGGCGGGAATCCTTCTCTGACGAATCAGTGAAAGGAACCCTGGTCTCGATCAGAGCAGGGGGACACGGGGGCTCCTCTTGAGTGGTTGTGGGAACCTCGGTGTTCCTCTCGAGCTGAGACCTGAATGTCGGGATATTCTTGAGTCACTGCAAGCGTCTGAAGGAACCCGTCGATATTGATGAGGGATGGGGTGACTTTCTCGAGGTGCTGCAGAGGAAAAAGGCCTCATCTCTCCTGGAGGGGAGATCCTCCTGGTTTTTCTCGAGTTACGGCAGGTTCCTCTTGACTTATGTCATGGACGCCAAGGACCCACCCCAAGGCCTGCGGAAAGATCAGGCTCCAGGTGACTTGCCAGGGGCCTCTGGGGATTCCTTGGCAGTCGGTTCCGGCTCCTAAGTCCTCGTCTGACACCTGAGGATACCTTTCCACTGCAGACGTGGACCGTGGGGTTCCTCTGGAGGCTCCCAGAGGAGTCAGGTCTCATCTTGAGAGGAGACGTGCACCTCTGCTTTCCTCCCGAACTGTATCTTCAGGCTCAGTCTTCCTGTCGAGGTGACACAGGGGCCTACAGGATTCCCCTCAAGGCTTTCCCACAGGGTTGAAACTCGTGCCAACGTGGTGGGAGCCAATCCTCGTGGTGACAGTCGAGGCGGCACAGGGCCACCAGGTTCCGATTGAGTGGACAGAGACATCTGGGGGTCTTCTGGAACATGTGGTGCGACCCACGGAATTATTCTCGACACTCCTGTGGAGATCACCTCTGCTTGAGATGCGATGGTACGGTCGGGAATCCATCCCTGAAGAAGCATGGAAAGGAACCCTGATTTCGTGCGGAGCAGGGGGACACGGGATTCCTCTTGAGATGTGGGGGGACCCTCGATGTTCCTGTTGAGTGGAGATGTGTATGTCGGGCTATTCTTGAGTCAGTGCAAGGGTGTGAAGGAACCCGTCGAGGTTATTGAGGGATGACGTGACTTCCCATGAGGTGCTGGAGAGGACAAGAACCTCATCTAGCTTGGAGGCGAGATCCTCCTGTTATTTCTCGAGTTGTGAGTTGTGGCAGGTTCTTCTCAAGTTATGACGGGGACCTCAGGGACCCGCCCCTGAGGCCTCTGGAAAGGCCATGGTCCAAGCGAGTTTCCAGGGGCCTCTGGGGATTTCTTGGCAGTTGGGACCTGCTCCTAAGTCCTCATCTGGAGCCCGAGGATTCCCTCTACTGCTTATTTGGAATGTGGTGTTTCTCTGGAGGCTCACCAATGGAGTCAGGTCTCGTCTTCAGTGGAGACATGCACCTCTGCATTCCTCCGGAGCTGTAGCCGCAGGGTAAGGCTTCACATCATGGTGACACAGTTGTCTGGGGCTTCCCCTCGTGGCTTTCACACAGGGTTGAAACATGTGCCACCGTGGTGGGAGCCAATCTTCAGGGAGACTGTCGAGGAAGTTCAGGGCCACCAAGTTCCGATGGAGTGGACTGAGACCTCTGGGGGTTTCGTGTAACAGGTGGCACGAGTCCCGGAGTTTCTCTGGACACTCCTGTGGAGAGCGCCTCCTCTTGATATGCCACAGGACTGGCGGGTATCCTAACCTGACGAATCAGTGAAAGGAACCCTGGTCTCAAACGGAGCAGGAGGACATGGGCCTCCTCTTGAGTTGCGGCGGGAACCTCGGTGTTCCTCTCGAGGAATGTTGGGATTTTCTGGAGGCACTCAAGGGTGTGAAGGAACCCGTCAAGGTTCATGAGGGATGGGGTGACTTCCCGTGAGGTGCCACAGGGCTAAAGAGCCTCATTAGGCCTGGAGGGGAGATCCTCCTGGTTTTTCTCGAGTTGTGGCAAGTTCCTCTCGACTTAGGACTGGGACACCAGGGACACGCCCCTGTGCCCTCTGGAAAGGCAAGGCTCCACGCGAGTTTCCAGGGGCCTCTGGGGATTCCTTGGCAGTTGGTTCCAGCTCTTAAGTCCTGGTATGGAACCTGAGGATTTGTCTCCACTGCAGACGTGTACCGTGCGGTTCCTCTGGAGGCTCCCCAGTGGAGTCAGGTCACTTCTTGAGTGGAGACGTGCACTTCCACTTTCCTCCTGAGCTGTAGCTGCAGGGTCAGGCTTCCCGTCTAGGGTACACAGGGGTCTGGGGCTTCCCCTCGAGGCTTTCCCACAGGGTTGAAACACGTGCCAACATTGTGCGAGCCAATAATCGCGGTGACACTCCAGGCAGCAGGGAGCCACCAGGTTCCGATGGAGTGGACAGAGACATCTGGGAGTCTCGTGGAACAGGTGGTGCAACCCCCAGAATCCCTCTGGACACGCCAGTGGAGAGCGCCTCCTCTTGATATGCCACAGGACTGGCCTGAATCCTTCCCTGGCGAATCAGTGAAAGAAACCCTGGTCTCGAGCGGAGCTGGGGGGCACGGGGTTCCTCTTGAGTTGTGGTGGCAACCTCGGTGTTCCTCTTGAGTGGAGACCTGCATGTCGGGATATTCTTGATGCAGTGCAAGGGAAAGGAAGCCTGATTTTGTGCAGAGCAGGGGACACGGGATTCCTCTTGAGTTGTGGGGGGACCCTCGATGTTCCTCTTGAGTGGAGACGTGTATGTCGGGCAATTCTTGATGCAGTGCAAGGGTGTGAAGGAACCCGTCAAGGTTCATGAGTGATGGGGTGACTTACCGTGAGGTTCTGCAAAGGACAAGGGCCTCATCTCGCTTGGAGGGGAGATCCTCCTGGTTTTTCTCGAGTTGCTGCAGGTTTCTGTTTACTTACTACAGGGACCCCAGGGACCCGCCCCTGTGCAATCTGGAAAGGCCAGGGTCCACGCGAGTTGCCAGTGGCCTCTGGGGATTTCTTGGCACTCAGGGCCTGCTCCGAAGTGCTCGTCTGGTGCCTGAGCATTCCCTCCAATGCTTACTTGGACTGTGGGGTTTCTCTGGAGGCTCCCCAATGGAGTCACGTCTTGTCTCCAGTGGAGACGTGCACGCTCGCTTTCCTCTGGAGCTGTAGCAGCAGAGTCAGTCTTCCTGTCGAGGTGACACATGGTTCTGGGGCTTCCCCTGGAGGTTTTCCCAAAGGGTTGAACCACGTGCCACCCTGGTGGGCTCCAATCTTCGGGGTGACAGTCGAGGGGGTGCAGGGCCACCAGATTCCTCTGGAATGGATAGAGACATCTCAGGGTATGGTGGATCACGTGGCTCAACCCTGGTGTTTCTCTGGACATTCCTGTGGCAAGCGCCTCCTCTTGACATGCGACAGGACCATCGGGAACCCTTCCCAGAAGCGGCCGGGAAATGAAGACTGATCTCGAGCTGAGTAGCTGAACAAAGGGATCCTCTTGAGTTGTGGCGGGATCCTCGGTGTTCCTCTCACGTGGAGACCTGTATGTCGGGATATTCTTGAGTCTCGGCAAGGGTGTGAAGTAACCCGTCGAGGTTCATGAGGGATGGGGTGACTTCCCACAAGGTGTTGCAGAGGAAAAAGGCATCATCTCGCCTGTAGGGGAGATCCTCCTGGTTTTTCTCGAGTTACGGCATGTTCCTCTATACTTACGACGTGGACCCCAGGGACCCGCCCTTGAGGCCTCCAGAAAGGACAGACACCAAGCAAGCTACCAGGGGCCTCTGGGGATTCCTTGGCAGGGAGGGTTCCCACTCCTAAGTCCTCATCTGGCACCTGAGGATTCCTCTCCACTGTAGACATGGACCGTGGGGTTCCTCTGGAGGCTCTCCTGGGGAGTCAGGTCTTGTGTTGAGTGGAGACATGCACCTCTGCTTTCCTCCCGAAATGTAGCTGCAGGGTTAGGCTTCCAGTAGAGGTGACACAGGGGTCTATGGGCTTCCCCTCAAGGCTTTCCCACAGGGTTGAAATACGTGCCACCATGGTGGGAGCCAATCTTCGGGGTGACTGTTGAGGCGGCTCAGGGTCACCAGGTTCCGATGAAGTGGACAGAGACATCTGGGGATCTCTTGGAACAGATGGTATGACCCCCAGAATCCCTCTGGACACGCCAGTGGAGAGCGCCTCCTCTTGATATGCCACAGNGGCCTGCGGAAAGATCAGGCTCCAGGTGACTTGCCAGGGGCCTCTGGGGATTCCTTGGCAGTCGGTTCCGGCTCCTAAGTCCTCGTCTGACACCTGAGGATACCTTTCCACTGCAGACGTGGACCGTGGGGTTCCTCTGGAGGCTCCCAGAGGAGTCAGGTCTCATCTTGAGAGGAGACGTGCACCTCTGCTTTCCTCCCGAACTGTATCTTCAGGCTCAGTCTTCCTGTCGAGGTGACACAGGGGCCTACAGGATTCCCCTCAAGGCTTTCCCACAGGGTTGAAACTCGTGCCAACGTGGTGGGAGCCAATCCTCGTGGTGACAGTCGAGGCGGCACAGGGCCACCAGGTTCCGATTGAGTGGACAGAGACATCTGGGGGTCTTCTGGAACATGTGGTGCGACCCACGGAATTATTCTCGACACTCCTGTGGAGATCACCTCTGCTTGAGATGCGATGGTACGGTCGGGAATCCATCCCTGAAGAAGCATGGAAAGGAACCCTGATTTCGTGCGGAGCAGGGGGACACGGGATTCCTCTTGAGATGTGGGGGGACCCTCGATGTTCCTGTTGAGTGGAGATGTGTATGTCGGGCTATTCTTGAGTCAGTGCAAGGGTGTGAAGGAACCCGTCGAGGTTATTGAGGGATGACGTGACTTCCCATGAGGTGCTGGAGAGGACAAGAACCTCATCTAGCTTGGAGGCGAGATCCTCCTGTTATTTCTCGAGTTGTGAGTTGTGGCAGGTTCTTCTCAAGTTATGACGGGGACCTCAGGGACCCGCCCCTGAGGCCTCTGGAAAGGCCATGGTCCAAGCGAGTTTCCAGGGGCCTCTGGGGATTTCTTGGCAGTTGGGACCTGCTCCTAAGTCCTCATCTGGAGCCCGAGGATTCCCTCTACTGCTTATTTGGAATGTGGTGTTTCTCTGGAGGCTCACCAATGGAGTCAGGTCTCGTCTTCAGTGGAGACATGCACCTCTGCATTCCTCCGGAGCTGTAGCCGCAGGGTAAGGCTTCACATCATGGTGACACAGTTGTCTGGGGCTTCCCCTCGTGGCTTTCACACAGGGTTGAAACATGTGCCACCGTGGTGGGAGCCAATCTTCAGGGAGACTGTCGAGGAAGTTCAGGGCCACCAAGTTCCGATGGAGTGGACTGAGACCTCTGGGGGTTTCGTGTAACAGGTGGCACGAGTCCCGGAGTTTCTCTGGACACTCCTGTGGAGAGCGCCTCCTCTTGATATGCCACAGGACTGGCGGGTATCCTAACCTGACGAATCAGTGAAAGGAACCCTGGTCTCAAACGGAGCAGGAGGACATGGGCCTCCTCTTGAGTTGCGGCGGGAACCTCGGTGTTCCTCTCGAGGAATGTTGGGATTTTCTGGAGGCACTCAAGGGTGTGAAGGAACCCGTCAAGGTTCATGAGGGATGGGGTGACTTCCCGTGAGGTGCCACAGGGCTAAAGAGCCTCATTAGGCCTGGAGGGGAGATCCTCCTGGTTTTTCTCGAGTTGTGGCAAGTTCCTCTCGACTTAGGACTGGGACACCAGGGACACGCCCCTGTGCCCTCTGGAAAGGCAAGGCTCCACGCGAGTTTCCAGGGGCCTCTGGGGATTCCTTGGCAGTTGGTTCCAGCTCTTAAGTCCTGGTATGGAACCTGAGGATTTGTCTCCACTGCAGACGTGTACCGTGCGGTTCCTCTGGAGGCTCCCCAGTGGAGTCAGGTCACTTCTTGAGTGGAGACGTGCACTTCCACTTTCCTCCTGAGCTGTAGCTGCAGGGTCAGGCTTCCCGTCTAGGGTACACAGGGGTCTGGGGCTTCCCCTCGAGGCTTTCCCACAGGGTTGAAACACGTGCCAACATTGTGCGAGCCAATAATCGCGGTGACACTCCAGGCAGCAGGGAGCCACCAGGTTCCGATGGAGTGGACAGAGACATCTGGGAGTCTCGTGGAACAGGTGGTGCAACCCCCAGAATCCCTCTGGACACGCCAGTGGAGAGCGCCTCCTCTTGATATGCCACAGGACTGGCCTGAATCCTTCCCTGGCGAATCAGTGAAAGAAACCCTGGTCTCGAGCGGAGCTGGGGGGCACGGGGTTCCTCTTGAGTTGTGGTGGCAACCTCGGTGTTCCTCTTGAGTGGAGACCTGCATGTCGGGATATTCTTGATGCAGTGCAAGGGAAAGGAAGCCTGATTTTGTGCAGAGCAGGGGACACGGGATTCCTCTTGAGTTGTGGGGGGACCCTCGATGTTCCTCTTGAGTGGAGACGTGTATGTCGGGCAATTCTTGATGCAGTGCAAGGGTGTGAAGGAACCCGTCAAGGTTCATGAGTGATGGGGTGACTTACCGTGAGGTTCTGCAAAGGACAAGGGCCTCATCTCGCTTGGAGGGGAGATCCTCCTGGTTTTTCTCGAGTTGCTGCAGGTTTCTGTTTACTTACTACAGGGACCCCAGGGACCCGCCCCTGTGCAATCTGGAAAGGCCAGGGTCCACGCGAGTTGCCAGTGGCCTCTGGGGATTTCTTGGCACTCAGGGCCTGCTCCGAAGTGCTCGTCTGGTGCCTGAGCATTCCCTCCAATGCTTACTTGGACTGTGGGGTTTCTCTGGAGGCTCCCCAATGGAGTCACGTCTTGTCTCCAGTGGAGACGTGCACGCTCGCTTTCCTCTGGAGCTGTAGCAGCAGAGTCAGTCTTCCTGTCGAGGTGACACATGGTTCTGGGGCTTCCCCTGGAGGTTTTCCCAAAGGGTTGAACCACGTGCCACCCTGGTGGGCTCCAATCTTCGGGGTGACAGTCGAGGGGGTGCAGGGCCACCAGATTCCTCTGGAATGGATAGAGACATCTCAGGGTATGGTGGATCACGTGGCTCAACCCTGGTGTTTCTCTGGACATTCCTGTGGCAAGCGCCTCCTCTTGACATGCGACAGGACCATCGGGAACCCTTCCCAGAAGCGGCCGGGAAATGAAGACTGATCTCGAGCTGAGTAGCTGAACAAAGGGATCCTCTTGAGTTGTGGCNGAAAGGCAAGGCTCCACGCGAGTTTCCAGGGGCCTCTGGGGATTCCTTGGCAGTTGGTTCCAGCTCTTAAGTCCTGGTATGGAACCTGAGGATTTGTCTCCACTGCAGACGTGTACCGTGCGGTTCCTCTGGAGGCTCCCCAGTGGAGTCAGGTCACTTCTTGAGTGGAGACGTGCACTTCCACTTTCCTCCTGAGCTGTAGCTGCAGGGTCAGGCTTCCCGTCTAGGGTACACAGGGGTCTGGGGCTTCCCCTCGAGGCTTTCCCACAGGGTTGAAACACGTGCCAACATTGTGCGAGCCAATAATCGCGGTGACACTCCAGGCAGCAGGGAGCCACCAGGTTCCGATGGAGTGGACAGAGACATCTGGGAGTCTCGTGGAACAGGTGGTGCAACCCCCAGAATCCCTCTGGACACGCCAGTGGAGAGCGCCTCCTCTTGATATGCCACAGGACTGGCCTGAATCCTTCCCTGGCGAATCAGTGAAAGAAACCCTGGTCTCGAGCGGAGCTGGGGGGCACGGGGTTCCTCTTGAGTTGTGGTGGCAACCTCGGTGTTCCTCTTGAGTGGAGACCTGCATGTCGGGATATTCTTGATGCAGTGCAAGGGAAAGGAAGCCTGATTTTGTGCAGAGCAGGGGACACGGGATTCCTCTTGAGTTGTGGGGGGACCCTCGATGTTCCTCTTGAGTGGAGACGTGTATGTCGGGCAATTCTTGATGCAGTGCAAGGGTGTGAAGGAACCCGTCAAGGTTCATGAGTGATGGGGTGACTTACCGTGAGGTTCTGCAAAGGACAAGGGCCTCATCTCGCTTGGAGGGGAGATCCTCCTGGTTTTTCTCGAGTTGCTGCAGGTTTCTGTTTACTTACTACAGGGACCCCAGGGACCCGCCCCTGTGCAATCTGGAAAGGCCAGGGTCCACGCGAGTTGCCAGTGGCCTCTGGGGATTTCTTGGCACTCAGGGCCTGCTCCGAAGTGCTCGTCTGGTGCCTGAGCATTCCCTCCAATGCTTACTTGGACTGTGGGGTTTCTCTGGAGGCTCCCCAATGGAGTCACGTCTTGTCTCCAGTGGAGACGTGCACGCTCGCTTTCCTCTGGAGCTGTAGCAGCAGAGTCAGTCTTCCTGTCGAGGTGACACATGGTTCTGGGGCTTCCCCTGGAGGTTTTCCCAAAGGGTTGAACCACGTGCCACCCTGGTGGGCTCCAATCTTCGGGGTGACAGTCGAGGGGGTGCAGGGCCACCAGATTCCTCTGGAATGGATAGAGACATCTCAGGGTATGGTGGATCACGTGGCTCAACCCTGGTGTTTCTCTGGACATTCCTGTGGCAAGCGCCTCCTCTTGACATGCGACAGGACCATCGGGAACCCTTCCCAGAAGCGGCCGGGAAATGAAGACTGATCTCGAGCTGAGTAGCTGAACAAAGGGATCCTCTTGAGTTGTGGCGGGATCCTCGGTGTTCCTCTCACGTGGAGACCTGTATGTCGGGATATTCTTGAGTCTCGGCAAGGGTGTGAAGTAACCCGTCGAGGTTCATGAGGGATGGGGTGACTTCCCACAAGGTGTTGCAGAGGAAAAAGGCATCATCTCGCCTGTAGGGGAGATCCTCCTGGTTTTTCTCGAGTTACGGCATGTTCCTCTATACTTACGACGTGGACCCCAGGGACCCGCCCTTGAGGCCTCCAGAAAGGACAGACACCAAGCAAGCTACCAGGGGCCTCTGGGGATTCCTTGGCAGGGAGGGTTCCCACTCCTAAGTCCTCATCTGGCACCTGAGGATTCCTCTCCACTGTAGACATGGACCGTGGGGTTCCTCTGGAGGCTCTCCTGGGGAGTCAGGTCTTGTGTTGAGTGGAGACATGCACCTCTGCTTTCCTCCCGAAATGTAGCTGCAGGGTTAGGCTTCCAGTAGAGGTGACACAGGGGTCTATGGGCTTCCCCTCAAGGCTTTCCCACAGGGTTGAAATACGTGCCACCATGGTGGGAGCCAATCTTCGGGGTGACTGTTGAGGCGGCTCAGGGTCACCAGGTTCCGATGAAGTGGACAGAGACATCTGGGGATCTCTTGGAACAGATGGTATGACCCCCAGAATCCCTCTGGACACGCCAGTGGAGAGCGCCTCCTCTTGATATGCCACAGGACTGGCCTGAATCCTTCCCTGGCGAATCAGTGAAAGGAACCCTGGTTTCGAATGGAGCAGGGGGACACGGGGTTTCTCTTGAGTTGTGGTGGCAACCTCAGTGTTCCTCTTGAGTGGAGACCTGAATGTCAGGATATTCTGGAGTCACTCTAAGGGTGTGAATGAACCCCTCGAGGTTCATGAGGGATGGAGTGACTTCCCGTGAGGGGCCACAGAAGACAAGGGCCTCATTCAGCCTGGAAGAGAGATTCTAATGGTTATTCTCGAGTTGAGGCAGGTTTCTCTTGACTTATGATAGGGACACTAGGGACGTGCCCCTGTGCCCTTCTGATAGGCCAAGCTCCACTCGAGTTGCCAGGGCCCTCTGGGGATTCCTTGGCAGTCACAGACTGCTCATAAGTCCTCGTCTGGAGCCTGAGGATTCCCTTCAATGCTTACTTGGTCCTTGGGGTTCCTTTGGAGGCTCCCCAATGGAGTCAGGTCTCATTTCCAGTGGAGACATGCACGTCCACATTCCTGCCGAGCTGTAGCCATAGGGTCAGGCTTCCCGTCGAGGTGACACAGAGGTCTGAGGATTCCCTTCATGGCTTTCTCACAGTGTTGAAACACGTGCCACCGTGTTCGGAGCCAATATTCGGGGTGACAGTCGAGAAGTTGCAGGGCCACCAGATTCCTCTGGAATGGACAGAGACATCTGGGGGTATCGTGGATCACATGGCTCGACGCCCGGAGTTCCTCTGGACATTCCCTCGGCAAGCGCCCCCTCTTGACATGTGACGGGACCATTGGGAACCCTTCCTTGACTAGGCCTGGAAAGGAAGCCTGATCTCGAGCTGAGCAGGGTGACACGGGAGTTCTCTTGAGTTGTGGCGGGACCCTCGGTTTTCCTCTCGAGTGGAGACCTGTATGTCGGGATATTCTTGAGTCGCTGCAAGCGTCTGAAGGAACCCGTCGAGGTTCATGAGTGATGGGGTGACTTCCCACAAGGTGCTGCAGAGGAAAAAGGCTTCATCTCGCCTGCAGGGGAGATCCTCCCTGTTTTTTTTCGAGTTGTGGCAGGTTTCTCTCGACTTACGACGGGGACCCCAGGGACCCGCCCCTGTGCCCTAGGTAAATGGAAGGCTCCACGTGAGTTTCCAGGGGCCTCTGGGGATTTCTTGGCAGTAGAAGCCTGTTATTAAGTCCTCGTCTGGAGCCTGAGTATTCCCTCCACTGCTTACTTGGATCGTGGGGTTTCTCTGGAAGCTCCCCAATGGAGTCAGGTCTCCTCTCCAGTGGAGACATGCACGTCCGCTTTCCTCTCGAGCTGTAGCCGCAGGGTTAGGTTACCGTCGATGTGACACAGGGGTCTGGGGATTCCCCTCGAGTCTTTCCCACCAGGTTGAAACACCTGCCACCGAGGTGGGAGCCAATCTTCGGGGTGACAGTCCAGGCGGTGCAGGGCCACCTGGTTCCTCTGGAATGGACAGAGACATCAGGGGTTATCGTGGATCACCTGGCATGACCCCTGGAGTTCCTCTGAGCATTCCTGTGGCAATCACCTCCTCTTGACATGCGATGGGACCGTCAGGAACCCTTCCCCAATGAAGTCGGGAAAGGAAGCCTGATCTCGAGCTGAGCAGGGGGACACGGGAGTCCTCTTGAGTTGTGGGGGGACCCTCGATGTTCCTCTTGAGTGGAGATGTGTATGTCGGGCTATTCTTGAGTCACTGCAAGGGTGTGAAGGAACCCGTTGAGATTCATGAGGGATGGGGTGCCTTCCAGTGCAGTGCCACAGAAGACAAGGGCCTCATTTCGCCTGGAGGGGAGATACTCCAGGTTTTTCTTGAGTTGCAGTAGGTTTCTCTCGACTTACAACGGGACCCCAGGGACCCGCCCCTGTTGCCTCCAGAAAGGCCAGGCTCCACGAGAGTTGCCAGGGGCCTCTGGGAATTTCTTGGCAGTCGGGGCCTGCTCCTAAGACCTCGTCTGGAGCCTGAGGATTCCCTCCGCTGCTTACTTGGAACGTGGTGTTTCTCTGGAGGCTCCCCAATGGAGTAAGGTCGTCTGCATTGGAAACGTGCACGTCGGCTTTCCTCCCGAGCTGTAGCCCCATTGTCATGCTTCACGAGGACGTGACATAGGGGTCTGGGGATTTACCTCGAGGCTTTCCCACAGGGTTGAAACTCGTGCCACCGTGGTGGGAGCCAATTTTCGGGGTGACAGTCAAAGCGGTGCAGGGCCACCAGGTTCCTCTGGAATGGACAGAGACATAAGGGGCTATCATGGATCACGTGGCTCAACACCCCGGAGTTCCTCTGGACATTCCTGCGGCAAGCACCCCCTCTAAACATTCGATGGGACCGTCGGGAACTCTTTTTTGACGAGACCTGGAAAGGAAGACTGATCTCGAGCAGAGCAGGGGGACACGGGTGTCCTCTTGGGTTGTGGTGGAACACTCGGTGTTCCTCTCCCATGGAGACCTGTATGTCAGGATATTCTTGAGTCACTGCAAGCGTGTGAAGGAACCCGTCGAGTTTCATGAGGGATGGGGTGACTTCCCGCGAGGTTTTGCAGAGGAAAAAGCCTCATCTCGCCTGGAGGGGTGATTCTCCTGGTTTTACTCGAGTTACGGCAGGTTCCTCTTGATTTACGATGGGGACCCCAGGGACCCTCTCCTGGGCACTCGGGAAAGGCCAGACTCCACGCGACTTGCCAGGGGCCTCTGGGGATTTCTTGACAGTCCGTTCCGGCTCCTAAGTCCTCATCTGACACGTGAGGATTCCTCTCCACTGCAGACGTGAACCGTGGGGTTCCTCTGGAGGCTCCCCAGGGGAGTCAGGTCTCGTTTGAGTGGAGACATGCACTTCCGCTTTCCTCCTGAGCTGTAGCTGCAGGGTCAGTCTTCCCGTCGAGGTGACACAGGGGTCTGGGTCGTCCCCTCGAGGCTTTGCCACAGGGTTTAAACACGTGCCAACATGGTGGGAACCAATCCTCGGGGTGACAGTCGAGGCGGTGCAGGGCCACCAGGTTCCGATGGAGTGGACAGAGACATCTCGGCTTCTCGTGGAACAGGTGGCAGGGCCCCCAGTGTTCCTCTGGACACTCCTGTGGAGAGCACCTCCTCTTGAGATGCAATGGGACCGTCAGGAATCCATTCGTGAAGAAGCAGGGAAAGGAAGCCTTATTTCGTGTGGAGCAGGGGTTCACGGGGTACCGCTTAAGTTGTGGGGGGACCCTCCATGTTCTTCTTGAGTGGAGACATGTATGTCAGGCTATGCTTGAGTCATTGCAAGGGTGTGAAGGAACCCGTCGAGGTTCATGAGGGATGGGATGACTTCCCGTGAGGTGCCCGAGAGAACAAGGGCCTCATCTCGCTTGGAGCAGAAATCCTCCTGGTTTTTCTCGAGTTGAGGCAGGTTCCTATTGAGTTACGACGTGGACCCCAGGGACCCGCCCCTGAGGATTCTGGAAATGCGCAGCTCCAGGCGAGTTGCCAGGGGCCTCTGGGGATTCCTTGTCAGTCGGTTCCGGCTCCTAAGTCCACGTATGGCACCTGATGATTATTTTCGACTGCAGACATGAATCGAGGGGTTCCTTGGAGGCTCCCCAGGGGAGTCAGGTCTCTTCTTGTGTGGAGACATGCACGTCTGCTTTCCTCCCGAGCTGCAGCTGCAGGGTCAGGCTTCCCTTCAAGGTGTCACAGGGGTCTATGGGCTTACCTCGAGGCTTTCCCACAGGGTTGAAACACGTGCCACCGTGGTGGGAGCCAATCTTCGGGGTGACTCTTGAGACGGCTCAGGGCCACCAGGTTCCAATGGAGTGGACAGAGACAACTTGGCATCTTGTGGAACAGGTGGCGCGACCCCCGGAGTTCCTCTGGACACTCCTGTGGAGAGCGACTCCTCTTGATATGCCACAAGACTGGTAGGAATCCTTCCTTTAACAATCAGTGATAGGAACCCTGGTCTTGAACGGAGCAGGGGCCATGGGGCTACTCTTGAGTTGTGGTATGAGCCTTGGTGTTCCTCTCGAGTGGAGACGTCAATGTCAGGATATTCTGGAGTCACTGCAAGGGTGTGAAGGAACCCGTTGAGGTTCATGAGGGATGTGGTGACTTCCCGTGAGGTGCCACAGAGGACAAGGGCCTCATTTCGCCTGGAGGGGAGATCCTCCTGGCTTTTCTCAAGTTGCGGCAGATTTCTCTCGACTTACGACGGGATCCACAGGGACCCGCNAACCCGTTGAGGTTCATGAGGGATGTGGTGACTTCCCGTGAGGTGCCACAGAGGACAAGGGCCTCATTTCGCCTGGAGGGGAGATCCTCCTGGCTTTTCTCAAGTTGCGGCAGATTTCTCTCGACTTACGACGGGATCCACAGGGACCCGCCCATGTGCCCTCCAGAAAGGCCAGCCTCTACGCTATTTGCCATGGGCCTCTGGGGATTTCTTGGCAGTCAGGGCCTGCTCCGAAGTCCTCGTCTGGAGCCTGAGGATACCCTCCACTGCTTACTTGATCCGTGGGGATTCTTGGAGTCTCCCCAATGGAGTCAGGTCTCATCTCCAGTGGAGACGTGCACGTCCGCTATCGTCACGAGCTGTAGCCGCATTGTCAGGCTTCCCATCGAGGTGACACAGGTGTCTGGGCCTTCCCCTCGATGCTTTCCCACAGGGTTGAAACACGTGCGACCGTGGTGAGAGCCAATCTTCGGGGTGACAGTCGAGGCGTTGCAGGGCCACCAGGTTCCTCTGGAATGGACAGAGACATCTGGGAATATCGTGAATTATGTGGCTCGACCCCCGGAGTTCCTCTGGAAATTCCTCTGTCAAACGCCTCCTCTTGACATGCAACGGGACTGTCGAGAAACCTTCCCCAACGAGGCTGGGAAAGGAAGACTAATCTTGAGCTCAGCAGGGGGACACAGGGTTCCTTCTTGAGTTGTGGCGGGACACTCAGTGTTCCTCTCGCATGGAGTCCCGTATGTTGGGATATTCTTGAGTCGCCGCAAGGGGGTGATGGAACCCGTCGAGGTTCATGAGGGATGGGGTGACTTCCCGCGAGGTGATACTGAGGAAAAAGGTCTCATCTCGCCTGGAGGGGAGATCCTCCCTGTTTTTCTCAAGTTGTGGAAAGTTCCTCTCGACTTATGATGGACATCCCAGGGAGCCGCTCCTGTGCCCTCCGGAAAGGCCAATGTCCACGCGTGTTGCCAGGGGCCTCTAGGAATTTCTTGGTAGTCTTTTCCCGCTCCTAAGTCCTCGTCTGACACTTGAGGATTCCTCTCCACTGCAGACGTGGACCTTCGGCTTCTTCTGGATTCTCCCCAGGGGAGTCAGTTCTCATCTTGAGTGGAGACGTGCACCACCGCTTTCCTACCGAGGGGTTGCTGCAGGGTCAGGTTTCCCATCGAGGTGACTCAGGGGTCTATGGACTTCCCCTCGAGGCTTTCTAACAGTGTTGAAACACGTCCCAAAGTTTTGGGTGCCATTCCTCGGGGTGACAGTCGGGGCGGTGCATGGCCACAAAGTTCCAATAAGATTGTACAGAGACATCTGGGGGTCTCATGGAACAGGTGGCACGACCCCGGATATTCCTCTGAACACTCCTGTGGAGAGCACCTCCTCTTGAGATGCGATGGGATGGTCGGTAATCCTTCCATGAAGAAGCAGGGAAAGGAAGCCTGATTTCGTGCGGAGCAAGGGGACACGGGGTTCTTCTTGAGTTGTGGTGGGAACCTCGGTGTTCCTCTAGAGTGGTGACCTGAATATCCGGATATTCTTCAGTCACTGCAAGGGTGTGAAGGAACCTGTCGAGGTTCATGAGGGATGGGGTGATTTCCCGTGAGGTGCCGCAGATGAAAAGGGCCTCATTTTACTTGAAGGGGTGATCCTTCTGATTTTTCTCGAGTTACGGCAAGTTGTTCTCGAGTTACGATGTGGACCCCAGGAACTCGTCCCTGAGGCCTCTGGAAAGGCCAGGCTCCAAGCGAGTTGCCAGGGGCTTCTGGGGATTACTTGTCATTCGGTTCCGGCTCCTAAGTCCTCGTCTGGCACCTGAGGATTCCTCTCCACTGCTGACGTGGACCTTGGGGTTCCTCTAGAGGCCCCCCAGGGATGTAAGATCTCGTTTTGAGTAGAGACCTGCACCTCTGCTTTCCTCCCGAGCTGTAGCTGTGGGTCAGGCTTCCTGTCGAGGTGACACAGGAGTCTGTGTCTTCCCATCAAGACTTTCCCACAGAGTTGAAACACGTGCCACTGTTTTGGGAGCCAAACTTCGGGGTGACAATCGAGGCAGTGAAGGGTCACCAGGTTCCTCTGGATGGACAGAGATGTCTGTGGGTATCGTGGATCACGTGGCTCAACCCCCAGAGTTCCTCTGGACATTCCTGTGTAAGCGCCTCCTCCTGACATGCGATCGGACCATCGGGAAACCTTCGCCAATGAGGTCGGGAAAGGAAGATTGATCTTGAGCTCAGCAGGGGAACACGGGGTTCCTCTTGAGTTGTGGCGGGACCCTCGGTGTTCCTTTCGCGTGGAGACCTGTATGACGGGATATTCTTGAGTTGCTGCAAGCATGTGAAGGAACCCGTTGAGATTCATGAGGGATGGGATGACTTCCTGCGAGGTGCTGCTGAGGAAAAAGGCCTCATCTCGCCTAGAGGGGAGATCCTCCTGGTTTTTATCGAGTTGAGGCAGGTTCCTATCAAGTTATGACATGGACCCCAGGGACACGCACCTGAGGACTCCAGAAATGCGAGGCTCCAGGCGAGTTGCCAGGGGCCTCTGGGGATTCCTTGGCAGTCGATTCCGGATCGTAAGTCCTCGTCTGGCACCTGAGGATTACTTTCAACTGCAGACGTGGACCGAGGGGTTCCTCTGGAGGCTCCCCAGGGGAGTCAGGTCTCTTCTTGTGTGGAGACGTGCACGTCCGCTTTCCTCCCAAGCTCTAGCTGCAGGGTCAGGCTTCCCGTCAATGGGACACAGGGGTCTATGGGCTTCCTTCGAGGCTTTCCCACAGGGTTGAAACACGTGCCACCATGGTGGGAGCCAATCTTCGGGGTGACTCTCGAGACGGCTCAGGGCTACCAGGTTCCAATGGAGTGGACAGAGACATCTTGGCATTTGTCAAACAGGTGGCACGACGCCCGGAGTTCCTCTGGACACTCCTGTGGAGAGCGCCTCCTCTTGATATGCCACAGGACTGGCGGGAATCCTTCCTTTTAAGAATCAGTGATAGGAACCCCGGTCTCGAACGGAGCAGGGGAACACGGAGCTACTCTTGAATTGTGGTGGGAACCTCAGTGTTCCTCTCGAGTGGAGACGTGAATGTCGGGATATTCTGGAGTCACTGCAAGGGTGTGAATGAACCCGTCGAGGTTCATGAGGGATGTGGTGACTTCCCGTGAGGTGCCGCAGGGGACAAAGCCCTCATTTCGCCTGAAGGGGAGATCCTCCTGGTTTTTCTCGAGTTGCATCAGGTCTATCTCAACTTACAATGGGGACCNTGAACCCGTCGAGGTTCATGAGGGATGTGGTGACTTCCCGTGAGGTGCCGCAGGGGACAAAGCCCTCATTTCGCCTGAAGGGGAGATCCTCCTGGTTTTTCTCGAGTTGCATCAGGTCTATCTCAACTTACAATGGGGACCCCTGGTAGCCGCCCCTGTTCCCTCCAGAAAGGCCAGTCTCCATGGGAGTTGCCATGGGCCTCTAGGGAATTCTTGGCAGTCGGGACCTGCTCGTAAGTCCTCTTTTGGAGCCTGAGGATTCCCTCCACTGTTTACTTGGACCGTGAATTTTCTCTGGAGGCTCCCCAATGGAGTCAGATCTTGTCTTCAGTGGAGACGTGCACGTCAGCTTTCCTCCCGAGCTGTAGCCACAGGGTCAGTCTTCCCATCAAGGTGACACAGGGGTCTGGGGCTTCCCTTGAGGCTTTCCCACAGGGTTGAAAAACGTGACACCGTGGTGGGAGCCAATCTTCGGGGTGACATTAGAGGCGATGCAGGGCAACTAGGTTCCTCTGGAATGGACAGAGACATCTGGGGGTCTCTTGGATCAGGTGGCACGATCCCCGGAGTTTCTCTGGACATTCCTGTTGGGAGCACCTCCTCTTGAGATGCAAAGGGACGGTCGGGAATCCATCCCTGAAGAAGCAGGGAAAGGAAGCCTGAATTGTGCGGAGCAGGGGGACACAGGGTTCCTCTTGAGTTTTGGGGGGACCCTCGATATTCCTCTTGAGTGGAGACGTGTATGTTGGGCTTTACTTGAGTCACTGCCAGGGTGTGAAGGAACCCGTCGAGGTTCATGAGAGATGGGGTGTCTTCCCGTGAGGTGCTGCAGAGGACAAGGGCCTCATCTCGCTTGGAGGGGAGATCCTCCTGGTTTTTCTCGAGTTGGGGCAGTTTCCTCTCGAGTTATGATGTGGACCCCAGGGACCCGTCCCTGAGGCCTCCGGAAAGGCCAGACTACAAGGGAGTTTCCAGGGGCCTCTGGGGATTCCTTGGTAGTAGGTTCCGGATCCTAAGTCCTCGTCTGGCACCTGAGGATTCCTGTTGACTGCAAACGTGCACCATGGGGTTCCTCTGGAGGCTCCCCAGGGGAATCAGGTCTCGTTTTGAGTGGAGACATGCACCTCCGCTTTCCCCCCGAGCTGAAGCTGCAGGCTCAGGCTTCCCGTCGAGGTGACAGAAGGGTCTATCGGCTTCCCCTCGAGGCTTTCCCACAGGGTTGAAACACATGCCAACGTGGTGGTATCCAATCCTCGGGGTGACATTCGAGGCGGTGCAGGGCCAACAGGATCCGATGGCGTGGACAGTGACATCTGGAGGTCTCGTGGAATAGGTGGCGCGACCCCCGAAGTTCCTCTGGACACTTTTGTGGAGAAAACCTCCTCTTGAGATGCAATGGGACGTTTGGTAAACCATCCCTGAAGAAGCAGGGAAAGGAAGCCTGATTTCATTCAAAGCAAGGGGACACGGGGTTCCTCTTGAATTGTGGGGGGAACTTCAATGTTCCTCTTGATTGGATACATCTATGTAGGACAATTCTTGAGTCACTGCAAGGGTGTGAAGGAACCCTTCGAGGTTCATGAGGGATGGGGTGACTTCCCGTGAGGTGCCGCAGAGGACAAGGGTCTCATCACGCTTGGAGGGGAGAACTTCCTGGTTTTTCTCGAGTTGCAGCAGGTTACTCTCAAGTTAAAACGTGGACCCCAGGGACCCGCCCCTGAGGACTCCAGAAAGGCCAGGCTCCAAGCGAGTTTCCAGGGGCCTCTGGGGATTTCTTGGCAGCCGGTTCCAGCTCCTAAGTCCACGTCTGGCACCTGAGGATTCCTCTCCACTTAAGACGTGAACCGTGGGGTTCCTCTGCAGGCTCCCCAGGGAAGTCAGTTCTCTTCTTGAGTGGAGATGTGCACTTCCGCTATCCTCCAGAGCTGTAGCTGCATTGTCAGGATTCCCGTCTAGGTGACACAGGGGTCTATGGGCTTCCACTCGTGGCTTTCCCACAGGGTTGAAACACGTGCCACCGTGGTGGTAACCAATCTTCGGGGTGACTGTCAAGGCGGCTCATGGAGACCAGGTTCTGATGGAGAGGACAGTGACAATTGGGGGTCTCGTGGAACATGTGGTGAGAACCCTGGAGTTCCTCTGGACACTCTTGTGGAGAGCACCTCCTCTTGATATGCCACAGGACTGGCGGGAATCCCTCTCTGACGAATCAGTGAAAGGAACCCTGGTCTCGAACGGAGCAGGGGGACACTGGGCTCCTCTTGAGTTGTGGTGGGAACCTCCGTGTTCCTCTTGAGGAGGGGCTTGATTTTCGGGATATTCTGGAGTCATTGCAAGGGTGTGAAGGAACCCATCGAGGTTCATGAGGGATGTGGTGACTTACCATGAGGGGCTGCAGAGGACAAGGGCCTCATTTCGCTTGGAGGGGAGATCTTCCTGGTTTTTCTCGAGTTGCGGCAGGTTTCTCTCGACTTATGATGGGGACGCCAGGGACCCGCCCCTGTGCCCTGCGGAAAGGCCAGGCTCCACGCCAGATGCCAGGGACCTCTGAAGATTGCTTGGCAGTCGGGGCCTGCTCCTAAGTACTTGTCTGGAGCCTGAGGATTCCCTCCACTGCTTACTTGGACCATGGGGTTTCTCTGGAGGCTCCCCAATGGAGTAAGGTCTAGTCTCCAGTGGAGATGTGCTCGTCCTGTTTCCTACCGAGCTGTAGCCGCAGGGTCAGGCTTCCCCTCGAGGTGACACAGGGGTCTGGGGCNCTCCCCTCTCTCTGCCTCCTCCCTCCCTCCCTCCTTCTCTCTCCATCTCTTTCCTCCCTCTCTCTCCCTGCTGCATAGAACAAGGAAAAAACACTGCCTTGAGTTCCAACCTACTACCTAGGAACGGTGGACACTAGTCCTCTGAGACGTCTCATTCCTTTAGAGTCTCAGCCTTTGTGGTTGGTTCTATTGTCAGAATCAAAGGAGTGGCTGGGGTGTGAAAGCTGAGAATCCAGGGGTCACTCTAATTTCTTCTTGGGTCTCCTCACACTTGGCCTTTCCTTCCATGGTCCCATTGCCACACACAGGCCAGAGGCTTTCCCCTTCATGCTCTGCCCACCACCTTCCACCTATCCACACAGGAGAATTAAAGCTGATTTTGAGGATGACTTCATAAGCTGACCCTGCTAGTACATGCTCAGTCAGGTCTGACTTTCTGTGACTCCGTGAACTCTAGCCTTTTAGGTTCCTTTATCCATGGAATTTTCCAGGAAAGAATGCTGGAATGAATGGGTTGCCACTTCCTTCTCCAGGAGATATTCACAATCTAGGGATCAAAACTGTGTCTCCTGCATCTCCTGCATTAGCAGGCAACTTCTTTACCACTGTGCCATCTGGGAAGCCCAAGACTGACTCTGGGGCTATTCTCAATTATTCATGATAATACCATCTCCATCCCTCCCAATCTTGCCCAAATGAGCTTCTCTCTGACCTTATTTCGAGCAAATATTGCCTATATTTTGTCTATTTCATCACATCTTATTTTTATGTATATTACACCTCACCCACAAATTTATGAGCAGCTTGATACTGGGAATGAAGTTTTTGTTACCTTTCTACCCTCTTGGTCTCTGAGATAAGGTAGATGCTCTATGCAGGCACAACCACTTGAATGAATCCGCAACCTCTGTTGAGACAGCCTGTTAATCTAGGATGTGGAGGAACAGAAAGAAGACTACTTCATATTAGAGTGTGAGTGTTTTAGTCGTTGCAAATCACCCTAAACTCATTTATAGAATATGTATAAAATACAAAGCAACAAAAAATAAAAATAAATTCAACTTGTAATGCTACTTTTTGAAACCTCAAGCTCTGTTTAGAATTTGCTAGTCTCCATTCTAAATTGACCTCAAGTGTGAATGTAAACTCTTTAAGAAAACTAATAATTGGATTCAACACTGTTTTGGGAGGCTGACTCCATCTTATCTTCATTATCTTTTACTTTAGTCTCTTAAGAGTAAAATTTTAAGCCCAAGGAGACAACATCTTAAAGTTTTCTTTTGAGGCACAATGTGCTATTCTTGGGGCTGATTTTTCAAAGAGTAAACGTTAAGCTTTGAGAATGTGTTGATACAGTGGAAGAATCTGAGGGGAGTTTTGCAGATCTGTTTATATTTAAAATGCAGATTTCAGAAAAACACTTTCATTTAGCTCTTATTTAAGCAAACAGGATTTTCACAGCGTTCAGTTTTTGGTCTTACTTTATTTTTGTTTTGTTAACATTCCATTGGAAGCTTGGTATTGTTTTTTGTGGAGTGTTTCTAAGTGGGTGTTGTATGAAGTATGCAAAGGAAGAAGACTTCACGTCTTATAAAGGAGGACACTCAGATGCGGATAAAACTATTTAGAATCTGAATTAAAGCAGTGACACAGGATCCACACAATCCAGATATCTGCTTCAAGTTGTATGGAGAGTGGAATCTTTAAAGCTGACATTTAGGAACACAACCCTGCCAAAAACACATAGCTAAGAAAGGTTGAACTCACTTTCCAGAATAATAAGTTTATGCTATCATTGTTCAGTTGCTCAGTCGTGTCCGACTCTTTGCGACCCCATGGATTGCAGCACACCAGGCTTCCTTGTCCTTCACCATCTCCTGATGTTTGCTCAGATTCAAACCCACGGTGTCGATGATGCCATCCAACCATCTCATCCTCTGCCAACCCCTTCTCCTCTTGTTTCACGTGGCTGCCATATAGTTCAGTTCATTGATTTAGTGTACAAACTCAGGTAACTCTTAGCCTCCAAACGACAACTCAGCCTGTAATCTGCAAATGGAGACACAATTTTTCTCTTTTCCAGAGTGTTCTCCTTCCTGTGGAAAGGGCAAGTTTGGATTCAATCCAGAAATTCAGGGGTAGGTACTAACATCTCAAAGAGAAAACTAAAAACCCAAAGGGCTAATGAGGATCCTGAAATCTTATCATACTGCAGGAGGGCTCCAGGCTTTTCTCTGTCCCATGTTCCGTGGCTGCTGCACTCAGTGAGCTGAGCACTTGGGTGGTCCTTGTGGGAGGACTGCTGACGCTCAAGTAGGCTCCCTCTTGACTCAAATGAGCAGAAAGCCTTAAGATTCTGTGCTCCCAGCAGGATGCGTTGTAGAACCTGATGGGCATCACTCTTGGGAGGTTTTCTTGGGGAGGAGAATGTTTCTCTTCCCCAAGTGTGTATGAGGCCCTCTTAGCCTGCTCTTTGGAATGTCCCTGAGACATCTACACACTCCAAGTCATATCCCTGGCTTCAGGGCCCTGGTTAGTGGTGTGAGGGGGGTTAGTCTGCGGTTCCACCACTGCCCCTGTGCTGCGTCCTGAACGGGCTTCCCACCCTTGGTGGTGACTCTAGGAACCTGTGGAGACTCACTGTAGGGTGAGTTGGCCCCTGGGGTCCATCACTGACCAATTTATCTAAAGAAACTTCAGTCCATCAGAGATATTCTAACAATGCTAACGTTATAGAAAAGGGTTAGGATCTCAAGCCTCTTTGTTTTAGAAAGTTCTTTGCTCCTGGGGCAATTTTTAAACCCTGTCCCCAGAAACTCTCCAGCATTTTACAAAAACAAAGTATTGGTAGATCTGTGGGCCTATTGCACCTTTCTCCAGAGTCAGAATCCTAGAATTTAGGGCACTGGGAACGGGTCTGCTGGCCATTGCGGTAAGGGGTGGGGGGAGGGCTGGAAGGTGGACACTTCAAAAAAGTGGGGTCATACTTCAAAAAGTTCTACTTTATGTTGGATGTTTCTTGTTTCTGCCGGTGTAAAGGAAAACCATAACAAAACAGTGCAAAACAGAAGGAAGCAATTAAGTGAAAGTTTATTTTATCTTAAAAAAAAAAAAAAAGATAAAACACTGCCTCAAGTTTGACCTCACCAGTTATCTTTAGTTGAAATACTAATTACATTAGAATGTGTTTCAGCATAACATTTATATTCAACAACCTGCAAATTTTATATAAAGAAATTGCTTACAAAATGCCAGGCTGTAGGGATTTATTATCCTAAAATAAACTTCTTTATCTTCCTGCAGCTTCACAACTGCTAGATCTACTTCCACTAGAATTCTTGTGCCTCCTTCATGATTTTGGTCTCTCCCTGCCTTTAGGAAGTTTCAATTTCATGCTTTCTGGTTGGGCTCTGAAAAGTTACCTCCTGATTGAGGAATGAACTAAGAATTAGATTTCTAGATCGGTAAGCAAGCTAGTACTGTCTACTTAGTACTGCTAAAGAGTCTCCTTGAAAGTGCATTCATAAGGTTCCTGTTTAATCACTTTGCACCCAATATATTGGGCTTCATTATGCTGAGTGGAAGCTAAAACCACTTCTAAATGTGAATGTAGAGTGGCCTTTAGCAGAAAATAGGACAAAAGGAAAATAAGAAATACCATGGTTTTTAAATGAACTACATATATGTACATATGTGTATCCGTGTGTGTGTACATTTATTTCAAAGTACTTGTGAGAAAGTGACCTTATTTCCAAGACTGGATATCATTGTCTCTCAGATTCCTTGCAGCATGACAATTCTCTGAAAAGAAAATCCCTAAGTCTTGCTTTAGTCTCTCAGTAGCATTTTTGTTGCTTTAATAAGAGTGCATCTTTTGACGATCATTCGCTTTCCTTTTTCTTGTCTAAATTTAAGGCTTTATTGTTTCCAGCTTCTCATGGGTATAAACTGACATGACTTTCATTTCACCTCCTGAGAGCACTTGGTAAAGACAGAGAGAGCTGCTGACAGAAACGAGGATGGATTTTAAGTTTTCCTCCACCTCCACCAGGTCAGGCTCCCCTCCCAGCCCCACTACATGCAACCCACAGACTTAAAATGCAGTGGCTTAAAATACCTGGTCAGCTAGATAAACTGCATACTGCATAGACGCAAATAAACCTACAGCAGGTTCTGGTTCTAACGTGTTTTGCCAACAGTCAGTGCATAGGCCAGGTCTTGCCACGTGTCTCATTTGACTTCTTTCAATGTTGGTTTTCTTACCTCCACGTGAGGTAGTAAGAATCTTCCAGTTCTAAACCCCTGCAATATTTAAGCATGTGAACCATCCGGCCATGTGCCGATAGCTGAGAAATCCTTCTTTATGCCACGTTGCTGTTCAGTTGCCAAGTTGTGTCTGATTCTTCAAGACCCCACAGACTGCCTCCCTGTCTTCATGCCATACAGATCGAATAAGCCATATTCAGTCAAAAATCCAGTAATTTTGCTTGAGTTGATGGTTGAATTGATCTGTGTGGCTAAAGGAGGCCTGTTACCTGAGGGACTGATGCGTGTAAACTTTCGAGACACGTGTCCTGATTTTCCTAAACAGAGAGGAGACTTTTCTTAGGGGAATAACTTCCAGGTGTGAAGATGGGCAGGACAGGTGAACCCGAGCTATCCACAACCTTCCCAGTCCTGCGGGTGGACTCCCAGCCTCTGGGCCTCTTGCTCTGAAGAGACTGCAGGCATGGGGCATGCTCACTGTCGCAGCCCAGCTGACCAGGATGGAGGGCAACCGTGGGCTGTGCCCAGAACCACCGTGCTTGCTCTTGGGCCGGCTCAGGGCTCTCTCTTGGATGCATACAGGAGACAGAGCTGGGGTTTGGAAGCAGGAAAAGACAGGAAAGGGAGAAATGTGCAGAAGAGGATTAAATTGTCATAATCGTGAGGCAACCAGTTAGTGGTCCATGTGGCTTGGCGAGAGCAGAATTAGAGCTTTGACTTTATTCCTGAGCAGGCTTCCCAAAGCCAGCTCGGATTCCTGTAAATACAGGAAATTACATTCAATATTATGCAATAACTTATAATGGAAAAGAATCTCAGAAAAAATATATATGCATATATATATGTATGTATATATATATCAGTTCAGTTCAGTCATTCAGTCGTGTCCAGCTCTTTGCAACCCTGTGGACTGCAGCACACCAGGCCTCCCTGTCCATCACCAANTGTATTCTTGCCACCTCTTCTTAATATCTTCTGTTTCTGTTAGGTCCATATCATTTCTGTCCTTTATTGAGCCCATCTTTGCATGAAATATTCCCTTGGTATCTCTAATTTTCTTGAAGAGATCTCTAGTCTTTTCCATTCTGTTGTTTTCCTCTATTTCTTTGCATTGATTGCTGAAGAAGGCTTTCTTATCTCTTCTTGCTGTTCTTTGGAACTCAGCATTCAGATGCTTATATCTTTCCTTTTCTCCTTGGCTTTTCATTTCTCTTCTTTTCACAACCTGGGAGAATCTTTTATATCCCAGCATATCCTAGGTGTCAGCCAGGCTTTCACACTCATCCTGCACTCACACGTGTGTCTTAATTGTTAACATGTACCAGGTGCTGAGCTGGGTGTAGGGTATGCAGATGTCAGCACCTCAAAAAGGGGATGGGGCTTCCCCGGTGACTCAGTGGTAAAGAATCCTCCTGGAGACACAGAATTCCTCATCTGGGAAGATCCCACATGCCTCGGGGCAACTAAGCCCATGCGCCACAGCTAGTGAACCTGTGCTGTAGAGCCTGGGAACCACGACTACTGAGTCCATGTGCTACAGCTACTGAAGACTAAGCGCCCTGGAGCCAGTGCTGTGCAGCAAGAGAAGCCACCATGATGGAAAGCCTCTGCACCACAGTGTGAGTAACCCTCGCTCTCTACAACTACAGAAAGGCCTGTGCAGCAAGGAAGACCCAGCATAGCCAAAAAGAAACAAACAAAATTATCCAAGGAGAGAAAGAAACGGGACCCTTGGTGCTCACTCAGTTCCCTGGGTTGATGGTATATACCTCCATCAGCCGGTCATAGGAACTGGTATATAAACAGGGTAACTATTTGCCCAATGGTTTTTCCATTGGTCATGTATGGATGTGAGAGTTGGACAGTGAAGAAAGCTGAGAGCCAAAGAATTGATGTTTTTGAACTGTGGTGTTGGAGAAGACTCTTGAGAGTCCCTTGGACTGCAAGGAGATCCAACCAGTCCATCCTAAAGGAGATCAGTCCTGGGTGTTCACTGGAAGGACTGATGCTGAAGCTGAAACTCCAATGCTCTGACCACCTCACGTGAAGAGCTGACTCACTGGAAAAG
The DNA here is from genome assembly GCA_006410875.1 of Neotragus pygmaeus. Classification (NCBI taxonomy): domain Eukaryota; kingdom Metazoa; phylum Chordata; class Mammalia; order Artiodactyla; family Bovidae; genus Neotragus; species Neotragus pygmaeus. The sequence continues at coordinate 193,341 of SJYV01041821.1, forward strand.
ACTCTGATGCTGGGAGGGATTGGGGCAGAAGGAGAAGGGGATGACCGAGGATGAGATGGCTGGATGGCATCACCAACTCGATGGACGTGGGTTTGGGTGAACTCCGGGAGTTGATGATGGACAGGGAAACCTGGTGTGCTGCAATTCATGGGGTCACAAAGAGTTGGACATAACTGAGCAACTGAACTGAACTGATTTTGCCCAAAGTCACACAGGAATACAGTAGACCAGAGATCTATGAACTGATCTGATTTAAAGTCTCAATCTCTTTTGCTTGAAAATTTATGATAGTTAGACTAGATTGCGTCTAAGACCTTTGCCTCTCCAAAATTCTAGGATCCAGTTTTAATTCTGTGTAACAGCTTTATTCAGTTGGTGACTAATTTGATTATCTTTTCAACACACAGATGCTCAGCAATTGTACATCGGTTGTCCTCTTCTCTTTCCAAGATAGGATGTTTCATTGGTGGGCTGAAACATAGTAGCATAATCATTTCCATGTGATTAACCTTTTGAAGAAGTGTTGAGGACAGATCGGTCTGTAAGACAGAAAGTGGAAAGCTTTGTTCTTTAACTTAGAGGCTGGTCTCTAGGGACTTGGTAAAGGAATTAGAAAGCAGAGAATCACAGCTTCTCCCAATTTGTAAGTGAAACATAAGACCATTTTTCAAAGGTCTCTAGTAAACCTTTGAAATGTTGTGGAGAACAACTGGAGAAAATTAAACTGGTTGATGAAAGGGTTTCAATCCCCCTTTTTCAGATACAATATATAAATGTGTCATTGTGGGGAAGTGGTGGAGTGCAATCATTTTGGGTCTCTTGGGCTCACAAGCCAGATCTGTAAGGATCCAGACTGGACTTGTTTGGCTTGAATAGATTTGAAACACACATGCTTAGAAGGAATGACATTCCCCTGCGCCTGTATTTTCTCTCCTCCTTTTGACCATGTATCTAGCTGCCTTGTCTTGGCCCTGATGCTGGGGGTTCATTCATGTTGGAGTCCCACCACCCAGGGCAGCAGGTGATGTCCTGAGGTTGAGGACCAGAGGGAAAGCAACAGAGCAGAAGAATACTGTGACCTTAGCCTCAGGTGCATTTTGACCCTCATTGGTTTGTCTTCTTGGCCCATTTAGTCAATGCTCTGAGCCTTGGTTACCTTCTGATACACTAAGCAATAATCTCTCAGGATATCTCTGAGATTTAAAAATAAGAAACAATGGGAAAGAACCCAACCTACCGTGGACATATAACTGCTGCTCCTTAAACAACAGCTGTCATGTCCATGTTCACCTGTTTATTACATTTGGTGACATTTCAGGTGCTTATGACCATGCTTCTTTCAGGGGCTGCAGTGAGATGGAAGTGTTATTTATTTTTCTGGAAAGAAGGGCATTCACCCCCTCACTGTGGTGGCTGAGAACAGACGGGGCTGCCTGGAGGATTCCTCTGATCCCTGCCCCTTTCTCGGTTCTGTAACCTCCCAGGAAGGTGGCACTTCTGCCTGTAATGAAGAGATGTCTGGGTTTGCACCCCGTTTCTGGTCTGGACAGCATATGCATAATCAGCTCATTTTCTTCTGAGGCTCGTTGTTGGGAGGGGTGGGGAGAGTTGTTAATCCAGTTGCTTATGTATAACTCTCATCATACAGTCAATTACAGGACTCTTTGAAAGGCACTGCTGAACACATGTTTGGCTTAATCAGTTTTGACAGCAGCCGGGCCGGGGCTGAGATTCAGCGTGCTGCACAAAGGCGTGTCATTAGCGGGCTGGTCTCAGGGCACCGATGTGTCCCTCTGTGTGCTCTAAGGGTGATGGGATTGATAAATGTCACCTCTTTATGAACTGCTCTGATCACCTCTAATGCAAGTTAAAAATAATAGGCTTTTGGAGATTTTACCAGCCCAGGGCAAAAGTGCGTGCTAAGTCGCTTCAGTCATGTCTAACTCTTTGTGACTCCTATGGACTGTAGTTTCAGGCTCCTCTCTCCATGGGATTCTCCAGGCAAGAATCCTGGAGTGGGTTGCCGTGCCCTCCTCCAGAGGATCTTCCTGACCCAGGGATTGAACCTGTGTCTTTTATGCCTCCTGCATTGGTATGTGTATTCTTTACCACTAACACTACCTGGGAAGCCCACCAGCCCAGAGAACTTCCTCTAATTCATAACAATGGCAGGAACTGCCTCCCAACAGCCCAGTGGAGAGGAGAGGACAAGTGCTGGGTTCTGAAGTCAAGTCATTGTTCAAGCACCAGTTACCCCACCTTCTAGCCTTGTGACTTGAGCAAATGAATAACCCCTCTGTGCCTCAGTTTCCTCATCGGTAAAGTAGCATCAGTGAGAGAATGATGGAGCCCATCTCAGGACTGAGGGGGATAAACATGAAGCATCTGGCCCAGCTCTTGGACCATCATAAGCCCTTAAAAAAGGTGAGGAGTTGTGTCTCCTACCAAGGGCAGGGCAGACCACTGCTTCCTGAATATGAATGTCAACATGAGACTCACAAGCACCGAGAGGTTATTTCATGCCAGGATGTACTCCACATCCTTTACACGTAGTAACTCATGTGCTCCTAAGAAGGAAAGCTATGACCAACCTAGACAGCGTATTAAAAAGCAGAGAGATCACTGTGCTGACAAAGATCCATATAGTCAAAGCTATGGCTTTTACAGTAGTCATGTACAGATGTAAGAGCTGGACCATAAAGAAGCCTGAGCACCCAAGAATTGATGCTTGTGAACTGTGGTGCTGGAAAAAACTCTTGAGAGACCGTTGGACGGCAAGAAGATCAAACCAGTCCATCCTAAAGGAAATCAGTCCTGAATATTCATTGGAAGGACTGATGCTGAAGCTTAAGCTCCAATACTTTAGCCACCTGATTAGAAGAGCTGACTCATTGACAAAGACTCTGATGTTGCGAAAGATTGAAGGCAGAAGCAGAAGGGGGTGACAGAGAAGGAGATGGTTAGATAGCATTGCTGACTCAATGGACATGAGTTTGAGCAAACCCCAGGAGATGGTGAAGGACAGGGAAGCCTGACAGTCCATAGGGTCACAAAGATTCAGACACAACTGAGTGACTGAGCAACAACTCATTTTGATTTTCAGCAAATTTGATGAATAAAAGTATTTCTCTTTCAAAATGGAGGAATCTGAGTGTTAGCAGAGTCTCAATGAGAACACTCATTTATCTGATGGCAAAGTCTACACCTGTGATCAGGGCTTGGAGAATATAGTTTAGTTTTTAAACTGCTGTCTTGTCATCATGGTCTGGACCAGTGATGCTATAACCCAGAACTTTGGCTGTTCTTCTGGAAACCAGAGTGTTGGAGACATGGGGAAAAAGAAGAAAACTTATTTTTCAATCTTTTACAACATAGAGACTGTTGACAGAAATAATCAATAAGCAATCGCTAATGGAAATATAAAAGACTTATATCTGAGCCAAACTGAGAACTATAACCTGGGAGACACAGATTCAAGAAGCACTTGAATTGTGTTCCACTGGACTACAAATGCTGGAGACTGATTAAGGCTTCTCAGGTGGCACAGTAGTAGAAAACCTGTCTGCCAGTGCAGGAGACATGGGTTCTATTCCTGGGTCAGGAAGATAACTTGGAGGAGGGCATGGCAACCCACTCCAGTATTCTTGCCTGGAGAATCCCATGGACAGAGGATCTGGCAGACTACAGCCCATGGAGTGCACAAAGAGTCAGACATGACTGAGCACACACACACACACACACACATCCACACACACACACACATCAAGGCAAAATCTACAAAATTACACAAGTTGTTTGTCAATAACTGTAATTGAAGCTGCAAGAAGAAGGGGTGCTTGCTAAGGAAGGATTGGGTTTGACACAGTTGCACAATTACCAGGGGAGACCCTGAGACCCTCAGGTTGCAGCTGCCAGCAGACCTTGTTCTGAGAATGGCTGGGGGTGTCCTTGAGCCTGACACTGTTCAGAAAAGATCTCGGGGTTCTCAGGGATGCAGGAATGCATCTGAAACCACATCCACCATGGCCACCCAGGTCCAGTATGGATGTTTGAACCACAGTGACGCCATTTTGATTTTAAATGTTTTCTTTTCTTTAATGATGAAAGCAGATGTACAATGCATGTTTGACGAGCCCTAAGACAGGCTGTTCTGGTTAGCATAAAGTTCACGTTAAATCATGTATAAGCCGGAATGACTTCTCCATCCATCAATATGTGAAAATTTCTTTCATCAAGACTAAGGCAGAACTTTGTGTTTCTGTAGAGTCCTCTGACACACATGTGAAACACCAGATGCGTGTAAGCTGCTAGATGAACATGTGTGGTCCTGGACCTGCAGGCGTGACATATGTGGGCCTCTTCTTCTTTTCTTGCGCCTGATTTTTTTCAGACATGACTGTTTCTTCTTCTCTTTCCCCTCATTTTCATTGTTTTTCATCTTCTTTTAAATCAATGTCAATGTTTATCCATCTCTCTCAGTTTTTCTCTGGCCCTCTGCCCTGTAAGACAGAATGCTTGTTAAGACAGCAGAATGTTCCAGATCATCACTGCTCAAAGTGTACTGCACAGACATTGACATCCCTCATTTGCTTATCAGAAATATGGAACCTCAGGCTCCCCTTCCAGTCCTACAGAGTCAGAATCTGCCTCCTAAATCTGACTCACCAAAGTCAGAGAGCCTCTGGNAGATCATCACTGCTCAAAGTGTACTGCACAGACATTGACATCCCTCATTTGCTTATCAGAAATATGGAACCTCAGGCTCCCCTTCCAGTCCTACAGAGTCAGAATCTGCCTCCTAAATCTGACTCACCAAAGTCAGAGAGCCTCTGGGCTAGAAGGAACAGGAGCCTGGGCCCCTAGAGGAACTAGACTTGAATCCCACACTCCTATTGACCATCTGGTCTGCCCTGGAAAAATGCCTAACCTCCTGAAATTGTTTTCTAATTATAAAATGAACTTAATGATATCTTGTAAGAGTGTTGCAAGAACTGGTGATAATTAAAGTAGCTATATTGATTACTCTGTACTCAGTATTATATGAAATGTGGTATACCTGTATTGTTTTTCATTTCATTTTCACAACAAGGCTGTGAAGTAGGAGCTAGGTATATCTAAGCAATGAAAAAACTAAATTTGAGAGAGGGAAGTACTATGGTTTCAGCTTCTCTGTCTCTCTCGCTTGAGCCAGGCTTTGGCCTGAACAGATAAGGACATGACTTCTGTAAACACCGCGAAGCTCACGTGCCTCGGTGGACACCATACACACACCTTATTTATTGACTTACTATGTTGAGAACTAAAGGACAAATAAAATTGCTTGTATAAGAAGTATATGGCATGATAATTTGATATATGTTGTAGAATGATTATCAAGATTAAAATAATTCAAATCCCATCATCTGACTTTATTAACATAATTGGCTTTTCTTCCACAGAGTCTTTTTTATTACTATTATTTATTATTTTGGGGCCATGCTGAATGGCATATGGGGTCTTAGTTCCCTGAAAGTTAAAGTGTTAGTTGTTTAGTTGTGTCTGACTCTTTGGGGCCACCATGGACTATAGCCCACCAGACTCCACTGTCCATGGAATTCTCCAGGCAAGAGTACTGTAGTGGGTTGCCATTCCCTTCTCCAGGGTATTTTCCTGACCCAGGAAATGAACCTGAGTCTCCTGTTTTGCAGGCAGATTTTTTTTTGTACTGTCTGAACCACCAGGGAAGAGGGATCAAACTTTAGCCCCTTGCTGTGGAAGTACAGTCTTAACCATTGGACCACCACGGAGGTTCTCCACACCGTCTTTAGAGCTACCCTCTATGAGTTCGACTTTCCTGGTGGCTCAGATGGTAAAGCGTCTGTCTACAATGTGGGAGACCTGGGTTCGATCCCCAGGTTGGGAAGTTCCCTGGAGAAGGCAACCCACTCCAGTACTCTTGCCTAGAAAATCCCATGGATGGAGGAGCCTGGTGTCCATGGGATCGCAAAGAGTTGGACACGATTGAATGAATTCACTTCCACTTTCTATGAGTTCAGTAGGGCTGCAGTGGCAAAATCTCACAGACTGGGGACTTACACAGCATGAACGTGCTTCCTCATAGTTCTGGAGGTCAGAGTTGGAGGCCAGGTGTCGGCAGGGTTGGCTCCTTAGGGGGCTGTGAGGAAGAATCTCTTCCAGGCCCCTCTCCTGGCTTCTGGTGCTTTACGGGTGGTCTCTGGTGGTCCTCGTGTCCATGGCTTGCAGACCCATCACCCAGATGTCTCCTTAGTGTGTGTGTGTGTGTGTGTGTGTGTGTGTGTGTCCAAATTGCTACTTTCATAAAGACTCCAGTCACATTGAGTTAGGGCCCACCCTACTCCAGTATGACTTCATCAAACCAGTCATACCTATAAGAGCCTGTTTCCAAATAAGATCACATTCTGAGTCATCGGAGAACTTCAACACATGAGTAGTGTTTCAGCCTATGAACGCTTGCATGCACGCCCACTCAGTTGCTTCAGTCATGTCTGACTCTTTGCAACCCCATGGGACTGTAGCACACCAGGCTCCTCTGTCCATGAGATTCTCCAGGCAAGAATCCTGGAGTGGGTTGCCATGCCCTCCACCAGGGGATCTTCTTGACCCACGAATCGAGTCAGCATTTCCTGGTGGGATCTTTACCCATTGAGCCTCCTGGGAAGCCTCAGTGAATGTTTAGGGGACAAAATTCAACCCCGTAAGAAATCCCATGCAATAGACTTTGGCATATATACTTTAAAGATGAAGATGATGAAAGCCTGAAAAGAGTAATAATTTTCCAAGGTCATCTAGCTTGTAAATCTGACCTTAAAGCCTAAGCCCTTGTCATACGTCTTATTACTCTGAAGAGAGAGCAACTGTACCCACCATGTGATTTTCTGAGTCAGTCGGGAGAGTTTGGGGTGAATGTAGATTTTGAGGAGGCCGAGTCCTGGTGACCTGCCACCTGCCCTTCTTCCTTCAGCCTCATCTTTCATCTCTGTAGATATACTACTTGTTTATTAGCTGCCTCTGTTGCAATAAAGAGAGAGTTAACATTTGCATCACAAACGGCTGACTCCAGGGGCTTTTAGTTTTCTGTAAAATTAAATTCTAGTGAAATCTCTCCTGCATTTTCTTAGCAGGGAGGTAAAAGGCCCACTTAGATGCTATTTGTGGGTTGCAATTTTAAATGAATGCAGCTGGGTATTTTGATTAACTGCATATTGAAATCCACTTATAACGAGTGAACCAAGACAATGAAAGGGCCTCAATGCTCCATTAAGATTATTTTCTGAAATTGTTCAAGTTACACAATTCAGTAGGATGTCACCGTGCTCTGGCGTCGCCTAGAAACAGGCACCGAGCCTGTGACAGCGACATTTGCCAGCTCCAGGAGACAGTGCGGTCCAGGGTGGGATGCGCAGACCAGAGGTGCTGCCTCATCGGTGAAAACATCCGTGGGACCAGATTTCAGGGCCATCCTTGAGGTGTACCAGGTGTTCAGCAAATTCTAAATAGAATCACCGATGCGGCTTCTCATAAGGAAAAGGAGTTCCATGGCTGGAATCAAAGCTTTCCAATTGGCTCTGCAGGCTTTAGAACATGCTCTCACCTTCAAAGAACTGTTTATTTCCTGTGAGTTCTCAGAGCCACCCATGGAAACATTCCCTTGCCTTGAGATCTTGTCCCCTGGCTGCTGCAGCAGGCAATTCCTGGGAGGCACCTACGGACCTCACGCCCCTGAGGGCTCCCAGGCTGTGAGCTGTTGACAGGGCTTGGACTGGGAGGGGAGCAGTCCATATTCACTGTGCTGACTTGCCTGTATCCGTGCTGCTATGAGCCAGAGGCTGGAGTCCCTGAGGTCACAGGACATACTGCGGTCTGCTGGGGTAGACAGACAGTGAACGTAAGTCAGCATGATCACTGCTTTGATGACAGTGGTCCAGGTGCTGGGAGAGTCCTGTCGTCAAGGGAGCCATGCCTGGGGAGCAGTCCCATACTTGAGTTTTGAAGAAAAGTAGTGGAGGACAGGGAACCTGCCAGGCTCTGGTCCATGGGGTCACAAGGATCGCACACAACTGAGAGACTCAACAGAGAGTAAAGCAAGAGAAGGGTCCATAAGAGAGCTCCATAAGGGTCCAGAGAGCTCCATAAGCAGAGAGAATTGAACAGGCACTCCCAGGTTTTGGAGGAGTAAGTCACGATGGATAGAGATTGAGCTCTAGAAGATGACAAGCTACAAGGTTTACAAACATTTATCACCCCAGCAGAGGAAATATCATGGAGGGTCTTCAAGCCCAGCAGCTTGTTACTTACCAGCATCAATAAAAACACATCCTCTCTGAGGGATGACCTGAGGCCAGAGAGATTGAGTCATATGGCTTCCAGAGATCTGGGTCAAGATCATCCTTGAGTCTTCTCATCGTCCCCTCTGAGGCCCTCCTTTATAAAATCTGAAAATGCCAGATGCAATGTATGTACCAGGGAAGGTTTGAAGAAAGAGGCACTGTTCTTGAAGACTTAAAATATACAGACAATTTTAGTATTTAAAGTTACTTTGAGAGTCTTTCAGTCAAATAACCGAACCAACAGATTATTAACAAAGTCATTTTTGTCTTTGCCTGAATCCAATCCAACCTAATGCTTTTACTATTTGTCAAGTACAAAGCATCCCAAGGCTGTGCATTCTGTTGTTAAGATCTTTAGCTTAAAAATTATCCTTTTTTTTTTTTAACCTCTCTTGATATAACATCAAACAAGTACCCAGACTTCCACAGGACATGACAATACTTTTGATGCTGTTTTGCCTTAATCTTTTCTCAGTCAGCCTGCTACAACAGAAAGAATGTGGATTATGTAGTTAAGAAAACCGGATTAAAGCCATCGTTTTCATAGCTAATATTTACCTTTGATACAGAAATTCATAAACTGAATCTCAGGGTCTACTATTGGTCCTTCCTCATTTAATTATTGGGCTTCCAGACTTCTCCAACCCTTGTAAATCAACTGTAATCCCTAATGCTCATTGACTTAAGCTTTGTTAAAACTTTTTCAGTATTTCTGTCAGAATTTGAATGGGATAAGATCTTCTTAAAAATCATATATTCTTTATATATGGAATCTAGAAAAATGATACTGATAAGCCTATTTTCAGGGCAGCAATGGAGATGCAGACATAGAAAACAGACTTGTGGGTGGAATGGGGGAAGGAAAGGGTGGGACGGATTGGGAGAGTAGTGTTGAAACGTGTACTTTACTCTACCGTATGTAAGATAGATAGCCAGTGGGGATGATGCAGGTAGCTCAAACCGATGCTTTGTCAACCTAGAGGGGAGATGTGTATAAGAGACAGGCTATATTGATTACTCTGTACTCAGTATTATATGAAATGTGGTATACCTGTATTGTTTTTCATTTCATTTTCACAACAAGGCTGTGAAGTAGGAGCTAGGTATATCTAAGCAATGAAAAAACTAAATTTGAGAGAGGGAAGTACTATGGTTTCAGCTTCTCTGTCTCTCTCGCTTGAGCCAGGCTTTGGCCTGAACAGATAAGGACATGACTTCTGTAAACACCGCGAAGCTCACGTGCCTCGGTGGACACCATACACACACCTTATTTATTGACTTACTATGTTGAGAACTAAAGGACAAATAAAATTGCTTGTATAAGAAGTATATGGCATGATAATTTGATATATGTTGTAGAATGATTATCAAGATTAAAATAATTCAAATCCCATCATCTGACTTTATTAACATAATTGGCTTTTCTTCCACAGAGTCTTTTTTATTACTATTATTTATTATTTTGGGGCCATGCTGAATGGCATATGGGGTCTTAGTTCCCTGAAAGTTAAAGTGTTAGTTGTTTAGTTGTGTCTGACTCTTTGGGGCCACCATGGACTATAGCCCACCAGACTCCACTGTCCATGGAATTCTCCAGGCAAGAGTACTGTAGTGGGTTGCCATTCCCTTCTCCAGGGTATTTTCCTGACCCAGGAAATGAACCTGAGTCTCCTGTTTTGCAGGCAGATTTTTTTTTGTACTGTCTGAACCACCAGGGAAGAGGGATCAAACTTTAGCCCCTTGCTGTGGAAGTACAGTCTTAACCATTGGACCACCACGGAGGTTCTCCACACCGTCTTTAGAGCTACCCTCTATGAGTTCGACTTTCCTGGTGGCTCAGATGGTAAAGCGTCTGTCTACAATGTGGGAGACCTGGGTTCGATCCCCAGGTTGGGAAGTTCCCTGGAGAAGGCAACCCACTCCAGTACTCTTGCCTAGAAAATCCCATGGATGGAGGAGCCTGGTGTCCATGGGATCGCAAAGAGTTGGACACGATTGAATGAATTCACTTCCACTTTCTATGAGTTCAGTAGGGCTGCAGTGGCAAAATCTCACAGACTGGGGACTTACACAGCATGAACGTGCTTCCTCATAGTTCTGGAGGTCAGAGTTGGAGGCCAGGTGTCGGCAGGGTTGGCTCCTTAGGGGGCTGTGAGGAAGAATCTCTTCCAGGCCCCTCTCCTGGCTTCTGGTGCTTTACGGGTGGTCTCTGGTGGTCCTCGTGTCCATGGCTTGCAGACCCATCACCCAGATGTCTCCTTAGTGTGTGTGTGTGTGTGTGTGTGTGTGT